>LPNX011153698.1:232847-358901 GCA_001517045.1 Pseudotsuga menziesii | reverse complement strand
TATTATTTAAATATTGCCCTATTTCTTATTTTTCGATTTTCGGATATCAAAAACCAGAAATTCCAGTTTTTTGTTAAGGTTATTTGGGGTATCCACGATTTTCGATATTTCGGATATCGAAAACCGGAGACTCGGGTTTTTGCTGAAATAATTTTCTGCTTTCTCGATTTTTTATTCCCGATATTTAGGTACGGGTAAACCAAATTGCCCCCTCAACTTGCTCGAATCCTAGAATTCTGGTAAATTAGAATGGTTGAAATTGTAGTTTTCATGGCTTAAATTACTATTTTGATAATTTAGATAGTTTTAAAATTTAGCTTAGTATGGATCATTATGATTGTTGAATTATCTTAAAATTTAGTTTATGATAGATTATTATGATTGTTGAAAGTATATAATTACAAAAATTACAGTTTTTATAAAAAAAATTGATTAAATATGATTAAAAAACTGCCAAATAAATTGGGTTTTTTATTGTTCTTTATCTTATCCTTTAGTGGAAAAGTATATAAACAAACCAAATTGGCCTCAATTTGATGGAATTCGGTGAATAAATAATGAAAGAAATTGTAATTCGGTGAATAAATCGTAATTCAATGCGGTAAAGAAAGAATGAAACAAATTGTACTTTCCATTACTCAAATCATAATTTTAACAATTTGAATAGGTTTAAAATCAAGTGTTTAGTTTTAGATGAATCATAGTAGTTATTAAAATTACATAATTACAAAAATTATAATTTCTATAAACGATTATGACCATATTTAATTACATAGTTTTCCACTCTCCTTATTGGAAAGTAATAGGAGATAGATTTTCGGATTCTGAAATGTCAAAAATCGGCAATAGTAACATGGACATTTTCGTATTTGAACACATAGGATTTCTGGATATGTTGTAAAATCGAAAATCGGGACATAACATGTTCGTTATTTTCACACGTAACATTTCCGGAATACGAAATGTCGGAAATAAGGTACTTCCTTTCAGTACTTCCTTTCTGGATATGTTGCAAAATCGAAAATCAGAAGTATTAGCACCGGGATTGAACCAAAGGTTGGCGGAAGGCTCGTTCCCAGGTAGCAGCAGAACCGCTTTAGACCGCACTTTTGGCCCAACACAGTCAGAGAGGGATCTCTCATTTACTTACCAAATTTTCTCACGCAAGATATTCAATCGAGAATGGTCAAGAGGTCAGATTCCTGAATGGGGCAGGTATGTTGTTATAAGGTGTAGGTGGGATGATTAGAGAGGAGGACCATTGGTAAATGGAGTCGACAATTCTGGTATGGAACATGTTGCAGGAGGTAAAGAATTGCGGAAATTTACAGACAAAGGAAAGGTAGCCGCTCATCTTTCAATAAGGAGATATTTAGCAAGTGACTAGTGGATGAGAGGAAACAGTCCATCATGCAGAGCATTTACAGGATGAATTCTGCGTGACTTTAGAAGAAATTGTTTTAAAATGTTTGAAACAAAGGGCCGACGGCATACAAGATGAATTCTGACCCTTATACACTATTGTCCAAATATGAAAGCAAATAACAAACTGGAATGAAAACAAGATAAACATTCACGTAAGGAAGTTACATATTGAAAGAAAAGACGATGCAGGAATCTCTGCCATGAAGAATTATCATTCCTCTACATTTTATTCACATCATGAGAAGCCAAAAACAAATTACAATGGAGAGCCTCGGCCTTCGAAAGTTTCACAACACACCGCTTTCTCCCTCTACAGGGAGTATATTTATACTACCTTCGACCCAAGACTAATCCCCGAAACAAAACCTAGAAACTGTCTTCAGTCACAATTAGACACTAACAATTTAGAGTGTGGTATTATCACCGTGATTTAAAAATATTAACAGACATTATGGAATAAGTAGGCGTGGTTATCCTGGATGACAACCCGACATTTCTGTTGTTGCGCTTGTAGACCTCAAGGACGATTTCTTCAGGTCGCTTTCAGGTGAGTCACCATTGACTGGGTTTTGGACTCTCTATATGGTTTGTCAAGACAACATAGTGCCCTTTCTGCCCATTCCTTTGTGTCTCCCTTGTGTTCAAAATCACCTTTCTACATGGACCCAAACTAGCAGGGCAATTTGTGTCTCTTACCTGCTCAACCTTCTCTGCAGCCCCTCTCTCTCCGGGTAACATTGTTAGACTGGGGATCTAGAAGAAGGGTCGTATTTCTTCTGAAAAATGAAAGCCTTTGCAGTGGCTTCTCATTCTTGTACTCCTCACCTTTTGTGAGGTGGGCTCTCCCACAGGCAATATGATGGAGCGTACCTCCACCAGCCCCATCACCTTTGGCAAGTGGAATTCACAAATAGGGTTGTGCAGGCATTGGAGCCCTGATGCTCCCATCTGAACAACTGCTCCCACAAAGCGCAACCTGGGACTATCTTCTTGTGCAGAGGCTTTGGAGGCAACGATGATGTCAGGGGATCCTAGAAAAACACCTACGGGACATAGGTGTCTAGGCAATGCGCCATTGGAGGTGTAGGCATCTAAAGACGAGTATATCTCTCAAAATTCTTCATGTCTACGCCCCGATGGCTGGTGTCATCCTTGGTATGGAAAACCAAGGTGACGGGTAAGTGTAGAAACTGGCTCACCAACCATCAGCACACCCAGACGAACAAGCTTTTCGAACCAAATTGCCATTGCCAACTTCTCGAACTTCTATGGACTCGCAACAAAACGAAACCTTAGGCTCTAAAAGTATGCTAACTCATTCCCGGCATTACAAAGGCTTTGGAAGATGGTGTTATATATATAAGGCTAAGATACTAGACTCTACAATGACCGGTCAACATTCCTGCACATTTCCTCATCGAGTGTCTCGGTGTTGACATGTGTGAGGGCATGAGCTGGGTGATCTTTTACCTGCTGGATATCTAATCACATCGCTTCATCGGTTGTGGCACTTTACTATTTGCTGCGGGAAATATTTTTAGGTGTCACCCTGAGTAGTCAACTCTATGCTGCAAAGCAGATGGAATGGACGTTCTCACACTCCCTTGCTCCTGTGACATAGGAAATAGAATGGTTTCCCTTGTTGTGATTTCCTTGCCCCATGTGAAGGGCGAATTCTCTGGCTACTCCCTTACTTTCGCATGCTAGACCACACGGAGGCGGCCCGTCTTCAGGTGATATGGCTCCGCCACATGAATGATTTCTCCTATATACAGACAACAAATGACATCTTGGGAATCAGTTGATCTACCAGGAGGCTAATCATGTGTGAGAATGTCCCCTCTACTTTCATATCTACCATGGATGTGACACCTGCGGCCTTGAGACCTTCTCAACCTTTCGATTTGGGTGTCTTTCGCATCCATCATCCACGTTTCTTTAGACCCCAGCCATCGATTCATGATCGGCTTTCATCGGGACCGTCCAATCACGGGCATGTTAACATGTGTCCAATCTTCCCTTGTCTAATTGATCGAGCACTTTCAAGTCGCGGAATCTTTCACGTCCATCGATCAATCTCGATCCTTCATTGTGACCGTTGATCTTTACAGCTAGTACCACTTTTGGTGATTTGGAATCGTGACTTTATCCGTGCTAGTTCGGACCGCAAAATAATCTATGGACATGGATATACTCATACTCTTATCTCCACTGTCAGATATCTCCGTCCTTTAATCCATTTCATGATTCGAAAAAACTCCTTCTTCTGTGCACGTTTGCCCAGCAAAATCGCCTCAGGTCGTCAATCGGGCTTCGCCTTGATCTCGACCTTTCATTGCTTGTCCTCTTTAACAGGATTTGCGAACACCAAACTTAAATATTTCCTCTCATCTTTCGTCCTATGGAACCATGCTCCATCGTTGATCTTCTCCGTTGTGGATCTGAATCATTGATCTACGACACCTCTTTATCTCATTCCCGCTGCTGCATGTCTTTATCTTTGAAAAGATTCACCACCGTAGATCAAGGTCTCTTCTCCATCTGACGGTCTTAACCGATAAAAACTTTCGATTGGATAACCTAAGGGGTGTTTGTATAATTCTTCATTGAACATGACCCTTTTTGAATTCTTCCAAGCCCATAACTCGACATTGCAAACAGAGTGCTAACAATTGGCTCCACCAGGGATGCTATCCTTCCAGTGAGGTAGCAAAGAACCCCGTAGACCAAGTGCTAAATCCATTGGGTTGCCCCCAGTCCTTCTTTGAAATCTTCAACATGCTCTGAGCTACTACTATATCAAATTTATGTCAATCTGCAAACTATGCTCTTAACCATACTCTGAAACTAAGAACAGTTGTGACTGACAAACCTGTACAGTACAACTGAAAATGAAAACAAACTGAACAGCACTAAAGGAAATGATCGATAAACCTCGAGCTTATTTGTACCTACCTACTCTACCTAATTGAGCATACATGCCTAATTAAGTGAATTCTGACTTCCAATGAATCCAATCAAGCAACTTATCCAATAATTTTGTTTTCTTTGCATGCTTGATTAAGAACAGAGATGGAATGCATAATGGAAGAAGGCTATAACAAATAAACCGATCTTTACATGAGAGATATAACCAGTCATTACCATTACCTGGCCTGTCCATGTACTCTTCTATAGGGTCGTAGAAAACATGGCAACCTCCAACATATTCTGTCATTTGTTCATCATGGGAAAGCTGTCCAAAATGTCCTTCCTCTGGTGAGCTGTCAGGCTGATGTTCGAAAGATCTTTGAAAGGGATTCCTAGGAATTTTTTTAAACGAAATATCCACCCTTTCGTTCAAGACTTCTGGAGCTAGAACCTCACCTTCCTTATATGCCTCAGCATGGAGATCATATTTTTCTTCAATAAAATCGAGCAAGCACAATCCTTCTCTATGGGATGATATTACTGAAGGTGAAAAGTTAAAAAGGGAATTTATTTGAGAACTGTTACCTCCTTCTTTGTGACCCAATGCCTCATCACAAACTCTTGATGTATCAATAAGCGAAGAGGGACTGTATGACCGTTCCTCTTTATCATCTTCTATTCCAAATAAGTCTATGGAATGCACCATATTCTCTAACTTTTGTTTCTACTTTTAAGGCTTTAAATCGGTGCCTTATTAATTCAAATGAGGAATAACACAAGGGCAGATTGTCACCTTCAGCACACTTATTACCCTTTCCTATCTCAACCCTCTGACTTTGGATTGCAGCTTGATTTTCCCCATTGGTAGGCCTTGGTTCTATAGTCGACTCTCTGGGTATAACCTCTAGGTATTCCTCCTCATACTCATCATACACAGGCATAAAAAAATCCCTTCTAAGATCATCATTAACGGATTCAGTGCTAAGCAGATTGCAATCTTCAGAAAACAAAACAACAGAATCATCTACTTCTATGTCATGTTTATCATTTTCCTATCTAGTAAGGGAAAGCTTTAGCCGAACAGGGACTATCCCCTTTCGTTTATGTGGCCCAACCAATTTAATGTATCTTGTATTTCACCACCACTGTCTTGACCTGACAATTTTTGAGACATCTTAAGGTTTTCTTCAACCTCCAAACAATCAATAAACATGTGTTGCAAAGTGGTTGATTTTTTTTCCAAAAGAAGTAATGATAGTTCAGGAGGAAAGGTAGCAGCATAATAGATTTTGGTGGTGTTTTCAAGAGGTTGGACTTCCTTGGGCATGTTATAATAAAAGATTGCAAATCGTCTGTTAAAACTAGACATGGCCTCACCCTCATGCCTCTTCAGGGAATAAAATACTAAAAGTATTTGGTCCAGTGGCCTTCTCCTACCCCAAAATTTCAAAAAGGCGCAAGAAAACTCTTCCCAAGTACTGATGGACTTAGGCTGCAAGTGTTTGAACCATTCTTTAGCATCTCCTTGCAAGGACTGGGCGAAAGCCCTCATGTAAATATCATCATGTTCTACTTCAAAAAGGGCAAAGAAATGTTCAAAATCCTGAAAATGTTTCTCAGCAATGAGGTCTTTGGATTCTCCATCAAACTTGGGGAGGTACTTGTAATGCTTCACAGTAAAATCATGTAGGATAGGAGGCAAGAGTAGTGGCTTGTATCATCTTAGAATACTGGGAGAAACCAGGTTAGGTGAAATAGATATGTTATCAACGGTGGTTTCATGAGGTTCACAGGGGTGACCTTTAATATCATGAGCTTCAGGTGAAATATCTTGGTCAAAATCAAATAAACAAGATGATGCAAGGCTTTTAGTTCATAAGAAGGATAAACAAAAATATATTCATAGCTCTGTTCCGAGCGAAATGAACCATTGAAGGCTGTTTTTATAAATTTAGGAAACGATAAGAACAAACTTACAAGACAAGGCATCTTGGAAGAAACGAAAACTCGAGTATCTTTCCCTTTCACCATGCATTTTCAGGCTTCATAGCGAGCTCGTTTTCCTAGCGGAGTCTGCCAGTTCTTTCTGACAATTTGATTTCTGGGTCATACCACCAGTGGAGTCGCTGAAGTCTGAATCCTTTAAGAGTGGAGTCATCGAGTGAAAAATGCACAACCTTCTTTATGTCTAATTGTCATTCACCATCAACAACCAAATATGAAACTATGTTGTTCATACCAAGGGATGATCTTCAAGTCATCCCTGGCAACTATGCCAGCTTGTTAGCACCAGAATTGAACCAAAGGTTGGCGGAAGGCTCGTTCCTAGGTAACAGCATAACCGCTTTAGACCACACTTCTGGCCCAACACAGTCAGAGAGGGATCTCTCGTTTACTTACAAAATTTTCTCACACAAGATATTCAATCGAGAACGATCAGGAGGTCATATTCCTAAATGGGGCAGGTATGTTGTTATAAGGTGTAGGTGGGATGATCAGAGAGGAGGACCATTAGGCAATGGAGTCGACAGTCCTAGCATGGAACATGTTGCAGGAGGTAAATAATTGCGGAAATTTATAGACAAAGGCAAGGTAGCCGCCCATCTTTCAATCAAGAGATATTTAGCAGGTGACTAGTGGATGAGAGGAAACAGTCCATCACGCAGAGCATTTATAAGATGAATTTTGCGTGACTTTAGAAGGAAGTTTGTAAAATGTTTGAAACAAAGGGCCGAGAGCATACAGGATGAATTCTGTCCCTTATACACTACTGTCCAAACATGAAAGCAAATAACAAACTGAAATGAAAACAAGATAAACATTCACGTAAGGAAGTTACATATTGAAAGAAAAGACGACGCGGGAATCTCTGCAATGAAGAATTATCATTCCTCTACAATTTTATTCACATCATGGTAAGCCATAAACAAATTACATTGGAGAGCCTCGTCCCTTGAAAGTTTCCCAACCCACCCCTTTCTCCCTCTACCAGGAGTATATTTATACTACCTTAGACCTGAGACTAATTCCCAAAACAAAACCTAGAAACTGTGTTCAGTCACAATCAAACACTAACAGTTTAGAGTGTGGTACTATCACCGTGATTTACAACTATTAACAGACATTATGGAATAAGTGGGCGTGCTCGGCTTGGATGACAGCCTGATGTTTATGTTGCTGCACCTGTAGACCTCGAGGACGATGTCTTCTGGTCACTTTCAGGTGAGTCGCCATTGACTAGGTTTTGGACTCTCCAATTGATTTCTTGAGTCAGCATAGTGCCCTTTCTACCCATTCCTTTGTGTGTCCCCCGTGTTCAAAATCACCTTTCCACATGGATGCAAATTGGCAGGGAAGTTTGTGTCTCTTACCTACTCAACCTTCTCTGTAGCCCCTCTCTCTCCGGGTAACACTATTAGACGGGGGGTCTAGAAGAAGGGTCATATTGCTTCTGGCAAAGGAAATCCTTTGCAGTGGCTTGTCATTCTTTTACTCCTCACCTTCTGTGAGGTGGGCTCTCCCACAGGCAATACGGTGGAGCATACCTCCACCAGCCCCATCACCTTTGGCAACTAGAATTCACAAATAGGGTTGTGCAGGCATTGGACGCCTGATGCTCCCATCCGAACAACTGCTCCCACAGAGCGTAGCCTGGGACTGTCTTCTTGTGTGGAGGCTTTGGAGGTAGCGATGGTGTCAGGGGCTCCTAGAAAAACACATACAGGACATAGGTGTCCAGGCAATGTGCCACTGGAGGTGTGGGCATCTAAATAGGGGTATAGCTCTCAAAATTCTTCACGTCTGCGCCACGATGGCTGGTGTCATCCTTGGTATGGAAAACCAAGGCGACGGGTAAGTGTAGAAATTAGCTCACCAACCATAAGCACACCCAGACGAACAAGCTTTTCGAACCAAATTTCCATTTCCAACTTCTCAAACTTTTATGGACTCGCAACAAAACGAAACCTTGGGATCTGAAAGTATGTTAGCTCATTCTCGACATTACAAAGGCTTTAGAAGATGGTGTTATATGTATAAGGCTAAGAGACTGGACTCCGCAATGACCAATCAACATTCCTACACATTCTGTCATCGAGTGTCTCGGTGTTGACATGTGTGAGGGCATGAGCCAGGTGATATTTTACCTGCAAGAGATCTAGTCACACCGCTTCATCGGTTGCGACACTTTACTATTTGCTGTGAGAAATATTTTCAGGTGTCACCTTGAGTAGTCGACCCCATGCTGCAAAGAAAATGGAATGGACGTTCTCACACTCCCTTGCTCCTGTGACATAGGAAACATAATGGCCTCCCTCGTTGTGATTGCCTTGCCCCATGTGAAGGGGGGATTCGCTGGCTACTCCCTTACTTTTGCATGCTAAAACAGATGGAGACGGCCCCTCTTTAGGTGATATGGATCCACCACAGGGATGATTTCTCTTGTACGCAGGCGACAAATGATGTCCTAGGAATCAACTGATCTACCGGGAGGCAAATCATGTGTGAGAATGTCCCCTCTACTGTCAGATCTACCATGGATGCGACACCTGCAGCCTTGAGACCTTCTCAACCTTTTGATTTGGGTGTCTTTCGCATCCATCATCCATGTTTCTTTAGATCCCAGCCATCGATTCATGATCAGCTTTCATCAAGACCGTCCAATCGCTGGCACGTTAACGTTTGGCCAATATTACCTTATCTAATCAAGCGAGCACTTTCAAGTTGCAGAATTTTTCACATCTGTTGATCAATCTCGACCCTTTATCATGATCGTTGATCTTTGCAGCCAGTACCACTTTTCGTGATTTGGAATCGTGACTTTATCCGTGCTAGTTCGGACCGCGAAATCATCTATGGCCATGGATCTGTTCATACTCTTATCTTCACCATCAGATCTCTCCATCCTTTAATCCATTTAGCGATTCAAAAAATCTCCTTCTTCCACGCACGTTTTCCGAGCAAAATCGCCTCAGGCCGTCGATTGGGCTTTGCCTTGATCTCGGCCTTCATTGCTTGTCCTTTTTAACAGGCTTCGCGAACACCAAACTTAAATATTTCCTCGCATCTTTTGGGCCTGTGGAACCATGCTCCATCGTTGATCTTCTTTGTTGTGAATATGGATCATTGATCTATGGCGCCTCTTCATCTCATTCTCATTGCTGAATGTCTTGATCTTTGAAAATATCCACCCCCGTAGATTGAGGTCTCTTCTCCATTTGACGTCTTAACCAACAGAAACTTTCGACTAGATAACCTATGGGGTGTTTGTATAATCCTTCATTGCACATGACCCTTTTCGAATTCTTCCAAGCCCATAACTCGACATTGCAAATGGAGTGCTAACATGAAGATAGCATGTTCCTTATTGAAAAACATAGGAAATAGATTTCTGGATTCCAAAATGTCAAGAATCGACAATAGGAACATGGACATGTTCGTATTTCAGCACATAGGATTTTTGGATATGTCGCAAAATCGAAAATCGGGACATAACATGTTCCTTATTTTCACATGTAACATTTCTCGAATCCGAAATGTCAAAAATAAGGTACTTCCTTTCGATACATTTATAGTTCAAACAAATACAAACCAGAGTAATGAAATATGTTAATGAATAACAACAACCATAATAATGAAATATGTTAAGCAAAGAATTTTGTTTTTATATATCCATTTTATTTTGGTCAAATGATTATGTTACATTCCAATTTTTTTTATTTTTTCATTCTTTGTTTCATTTCATAGGAAAAAATAACCATCATGTTATGGAGACTATGGTAACTGAAGATTCTATTTCACTATTACTACATGGTGTTGTCAACCTTTTCCTACTGGTACAGGTCTTCACATAAGCCAAGTGAACTCACTCAACTTATCATCTATTTGGTTCTGAATCTCTATCTCGAATGACCTTCACAAGCATGATCTACTGATTCCAGTTATATATAGTGATCTTGTAGAAAATGGACAGCTAAAAGAAGTAACTATAATCAAAATTACCCAATGTTCATGCAACTTTGTACATAATGTAATTTATGTTTAATTTCCTCTTTCTTTTTCTCTCAATCAGTTTCACGCTGTTCATGCATCCAATGTTTTTCTTTCTCATTCATGTCTAACATACTTCACCTCACAGGACTATTGCATTGGTTGCACTCGAGGTTGTCACAGAGGATGCAACAATTATTGGAATCCTACACCTTACCACTTACCTATACCTTCTCCTTTGGAAAGTAGTTGCTATGTTCCAGTCAACACTAGCTCAATAAATGAAAACCATAGCTTCGTTGGATCGACTATCCAATTCACATCACTCTCCTCTTCTAGAAAAGTTTGGAACATTCAAGGTCGAGTTACTGCCCCGACAAACATACATGAATATGGAAACCAACGAGGGTTTGGAAAAGTGTTTGCATTTGACCTTGTTAATCCTTCGCATGATGAAATGCATATATCTGCATTCAATGAATTGGCACTCTCTTTGTATGACCAAATAGAAATAGGTTCAATATTGTACATGGTATCAAATGGCACAGTTAAAGCATCCAACCCAATTTTCAACCATTTGAAAAGCCATAATGAGATTTTTCTAAGTTCCACCTCAACCATCCAACAATGCTTAGATGAATATCCCTTAGTATATTTATGTTGCTTTAACTTTAAAACTATTAAGGAGATTCAAACTATACCAGTAAATTCCATGGTTGACCTTCTTGGACTTGTCATTTCAGTTTCACCTACATCTAAGATACAAAAACAGGATGGTCTTGAAAATGTTAGGCGAACCATTTGACTTCATGACATGTTAGGCTATAGTATTGACATAACACTTTGGGGAGAGCATTGCCAAATTCAAAGAGAAGATCTTGCTAGCCTTCGCGGTTTACCTACTCCTCCAGCAGTAGTGAGCAAGGGCGGCCATGCTTAGATGAATATCCCTTAATACCTTTACATTGCTTTAACTTTAAAACTATTAGGGAGATTCAAACTATACTAGTGAATTCCATGGTTTACCTTATTGGACTTGTCATTTTAGTTTCACCTACATCGATGATACGAAAACGGGATGGTGTTGAAACTATTAGGCGAACCATTGGACTCCGTGACATGTCATGCTATAGTATTGACATAACACTTTGGGGAGAGCATTGCCAAATTCAAGGAGCTGAGCTTGCCAGCCTTCGTGGTTTACCTACTCTTCCAGCGGTAGTGATCAAGGGTGGTTGTGTTACATATTTTAATGGAAAATCTATTGGCATTATCTCTAACTCTACTATATTTATAAACCCAAATATTGAACAAACATTAGTTCTCCAAAAATGGTTTAATGACAATATATTTTGTTCAGCATCACCCTGTTTGAGCCGCAAATTCAATGCCTCTCATTCAAATGAAACCAAGTTTAGAAATAGAATATCTACCAAATTTAGAGGTAGACCGATGAAAAATAACGCAGAGCGAGTTTAAAATAGGCATGAACTTAGCGATATATGTCGGGGAAATCGGGGACCCAACTTATATGTTGCAAAATCGAAAATCGAGACATAACATGTTCGTTATTTTAACATGTAACGTTTCTGGAATCTAAATGCCAGAAATAAGGTACTTCCTTTCTAGATATGTTTCAAAATCAGAAATTAGAAGATAACATGTTCCTTTTTGGAAAATAGAAATCGAAAATCGGAAGATAGCATTTCCATTAACTTAGACTAATGCTGCAAGGTCACTACAAAGCTTTGCGGATATGTCTTTCATTATTGTTCCCCAGTACTAGTCAGTGAAAAACTATTGTTTAAAGCATACATCGTCAACTACCCATTTGAACAGGTCAATATACAGAATGAAACCAAGTTTAGAGAACAAATGTACGCCAAATTTAGAGGCAGACCGATGAAATATAACGCAGAGCGAGATTAAAATAGGTACGAACTTAGCAGAGGAATAAATTATGCCAAAATAATACGAGCAGTGAAAATAGAGGTTTTCCAATTTTCGATACCCGAACATCGAAAATTGGAAATAGGAACTTCGACATTTCTTTATTTGAAAATACAAAACTTTCGAGAATCGAAATGTTGCAAATCGATTCTTGGGGAATACATATGGTGTTCTTTATTGGAAAACATAGGACATATGATTTCTGCATTCCGAAATGTCGCAAAATACGAAAATATAGTGTTCCTTATTCGCAAATCCTAAATTGGGGAATTGAAAATCCGAACATATGTTGTTCCTTATTGGAAAACATAGGACATAGATTTCCAGATTCTGAAATGTCAGAAATAGGAAATAGAAACATCGACATGTTCGTATTTGAACACAAGATTTCTGGATATGTTGCAAAATCAGAAATCATAATATAGTAGAATGAGTTTAAAATAGGCATGAACTTAGCATAGGAATAACTTATGCCAAAATAATACGAATAGTGAAAATAAATTGGAAATAGAAAATAGGAACTTCGACATTTCTTTATTTGAAAATACAAAACTTCAGAGAATCGAAATGTCACAAATCGATTCTTGGGGAATACATATGGTGTTCTTTATTTAAAAACATGGGACATAGGATTTTTGCATTTTGAAATGTCGCGAAATCAGAAAATATGGTGTTCCTTATTCGCAAATCCTAAATTGGGGAATTGAAAATCTGAACATATGGTGTTCCTTATTGGAAAACATATGCCATATATTTCTGAATTCCGAAATAGGAAATAGGAACATCAACATGTTCGTATTTGAACACGGGATTTCTGAATATGTTGCAAAATCGGAAATCGAAATATAGTAGAGCGAGTTTAAAATAGGCATCAACTTAGCAGAGGAATAACTCATGCCAAAATAATACAAACACTGAAAATAAAACGTGAAAATAGAGGTTTTCCGATTTCCGATACCCGAACATCGAAAATTGGAAGTAGGAACTTCAATATTTATTTATTTGAAAATACAAAACTTTCGAAAATCAAAATGTCACAAATCGGATCTTGGGGAATACATATGGTGTTCTTTATTGGAAAACATAGGACATAGGAGTTTTGCATTCTAAAATGTCGAAAAATTGAAAAATATGGTGTTCCTTATTCGCAAATCCTAAATTGGGGAATTGATAATCCGAACATATGGAGTTCCTTATTGGAAAACATATGACATAGATTTATGGATTCCCAAATGTCAAAAATAGGAAATAGGAACTTCGACATGTTCATATTTAAACACGATATTTCTGGATATGTTGCAAAATCGGAAATCGAAATATAGCTTGTTCCTTATTGGAAAACATAGGACATAGATATCCCAAATGTGACTACCGATACATCCTAAAGGTTGACTTGGAATATGTAATTGGATATCTTCATGGTGTGATCGCTTTTGATGATGTTGCAAACCAACTCATGAGAATCTTAGCAAAAGACCTGTGTCTTCTCTCAATTGAATCAACATCAATTGTTGAAATAGTCCATAGGATCTGCAACAAACAATTACTTCTTACTCTTTCAGTTAGAACAGAGACGTTCTGCGGAAATGCATGCCTAAAAATTGTAATTTGGGATACTCCAATTTGGTGCTAAGCCTAACAACATTTAGGAAATCTAAAGCTGCAGATTGATAGACAATTTTTTCTTCTTTGAACTCCCCTGGTGCTAAGCCTATTGACATTCGAAAATTTGAAGCTGCACATTGAGAGCCTTGAATGAGATTATTAAGCATAAGCTTGAGGTGCGAGCATTAAACTTCCAAAGCTTGAATTTGTCTTTGAAAATACAAGGTTGAAGCATTTAGAGAAAAAAATTGGGGTCCAAACTTAGCATGCAGGGCACTATGACAAAGGAGTCACCACCAGGATGATGACTCGGTGTTCTCATGTGTTTGTAAAACATCTTTTGTACTCCATATTTTCAGATTTGGAATCTAATGTCCATGAATTAGGAATTTTCTGATTCATGTTGAAAGAATTCAGTGTGTTTGCCCCCTTTCCGATGTATTCAATTTTCAGACTCCAGATTCTTTTAATGCAATAAACTGAAGGCATTTTTGGGTCTACCCTTTGCTAATTTATATTTGTATTTGTGAGAAAATATTGCGAAATTATTACTGCTTACTGTGTTTAGAAATTTGATGAGTTCACTCTTAGATCAATAAAGGGAGCTATTATGTCATTCTGAGTTTCATACATGTTTATTTCATTTCATTTGGTTTGCTTAAACTATTGCGATGTTCTTCAATTGCCCAAATATGTTTTCCCTTCTTGGATATGTGAATGGATGGAATTCCACCCTCTCTGAAGTCTACATATCTGAGCAGTTATACATCTTATATTGTATTAGTCTTTATACCATTACTCTCTCTGACAATGTATTGTTCTTAAAATTCCTCTGCATCTTCCATTATAATTTTTTAATAAAAAATATATTCACCATTTTAAATTTTTATTAACTGATCAACTCCATGCCGCCTTCTTTGGTCCATACCTGATCACGGGATCACTTATGAACATCAGCTTTAAAAAAAATATTTAATATAAAAATAATAATGCAACTCCATTCGTTTATGTTAAATTTTAAATTAACAATGGATATCCCGTGGATTACCATTTTCAAAAAAAATTTGGAAGTTGTAGTTGAGGAGTTGCTTGATCCATATAGATTACAAATGAACAAATTTAAATGTTGAAAAAAAGAGAATTGTTACCTAAGAAATGGCCGAACACATGGGATACGTAGAGGATTTGATCCAGCAAAGCCTACTAAATATGGGAAGCCATGAATTGGACAAGGATAAAAAGTACATATCTTGTAAGGTTTACAATTGAGATTATTTTTTAAAAGTACATATCTTGTTGGAAATTATTTTTTATTATCTATCATAAATTAGAAAGACTAAATGGAAAGCCAACTTCCGCATTCTGAACACAAAATTGCAAAGTGCGGGAACCTGTGTCGTAAGTGAAGGAGCCAACTTCCGCAATCCGAACCGAAAATCAGAAATCGAGAAGGTGTGAGAACGCAGAAGACATGTTTCTCATTGAGATATATTGATTTTTATTTTAATTAATAGTTTTTTTTTTAATAATAACATTTCAAGTGAAAATATTAATATACACATTATAAATTAAATTTTCTTAATTACTTATGGTTGAAGTATTTAAATATTTAAATTTAAATTATTTTTGGATCTTGTTGGTACTTAATAAATCTAGATCAAAATAGATTCTCCAAGTTTTTAGTTATTTTTATTATGAAGCATCTTTTGTTGCAGAAAAGAAAATTTGCGAAAACAAAAATCAAATCCCCAATGCGGAAAGCGCGAATCGGAAAATAAGAAAAAAAATGAGTCAAATACACTTCTGATTTCTGCATTCCGCACTAGGGAATGCGGGAATCAAAACTTTGATTTTTCTTTAATGTGTAATCAAGCTTTGATTTTGAATTTATTTAATAACAAATTGCATTTTAATTGTAATTAATTAAATCAGTTTTAATTTTGAATCTATCTAATACTATAGGACAACATTTTTATCATAATAAATTGTAAATTTATCTCTGTTTAATTTTGATGTAGAAATAAACGAGGTCTATAAGCATCAAAGTCTTTATTTTAGAAAAAAAAATGAAATGAAAATAATTAAAACTAAAAAATACTCAATATTAATTGAGTTGTCTAAAGAGGGGACTTTTTTACCTCTGTTTCTGGTTGGTTTTTACCAGTTTTTTGCCATGAATCTCCACTGAATTTTTAAAACGTTCAAAAACACTGTTAGATCTTACAAAGTGTGGGTGTTTGTGGGTTTTCCTGTCACTTGATTTCATTTCTGAGCTTAAAATCGCCCAACAAACAACAAAAATTACAGATTTTGTAGATTAAATTCACCGAATTCCAACATAAAATCAGCCCGAAAGTCAAATACACTTCTGATTTCTGCATTCTGCACTAGAGAATGTGGAAATCAGAACTTTAATTTTTCTTTAATGTGCAATCAAACTTTGATTTTGAATTTATTTAATAACACAATTGCATTTTAATTGTAATTAATTAAGTCAATTTAAATTTTGAATCTATCTAATATTACAGGACAACATTTTTATCATAATAAATTGTAAATTTATCTTTGTTTAATTTTGATGTAAAAATAAACGAGGTATATAAGCATCAAAGTCTTTATTTAAAAAAAAAATGAAATGAAAATAATAAAAACTAAAAAATACTCAATATTAATCGAGTTGTCTAAAGAGGGGACTTTTTGACCTCTCTTTCTGGTTGGTTTTTACCTATTTTTTGGCATGAATCTTCACTGAATTTTTAAAACGTTCAAAAACAATGTTAGATCTTACAGAGTGTGGGTGTTCGGGGGTTTTCCTGTCACCTGATTTCATTTCTGAGCTTAAAATCGACCAACAAACAACAAAAATTACAGATTGTGTAGATTAAATTCACCGAAATCCGACATAAAATCAACCTGAAAGTCAAATACACTTCTGATTTCTGCATTCTGCACTAGAGAATGCGGAAATCGAAACTTTGATTTTTCTTTAATGTGCAATCAAACTTTGATTTTGAATTTATTTAATAACAAAATTGCATTTTAATTGTAATTAATTAAATCTATTTTAATTTTGAATCTATCTAATATTATAGGACAACATTTTTATCATAATAAATTGTAAATTTATCTTTGTTTAATTTTGATGTAAAAATAAACGAGGTCTATAAGCAGCAAAGTCTTTATTTTAGAAAAAAAATGAAATGAAAATAATAAAAACTAAAAAATACTCAATATTAATCGAGTTGTCTAAAGAGAGGACTTTTTTACCTCTGTTTCCGGCTGGTTTTTACCAGTTTTTTGCCATGAATCTTCACTGAATTTTTAAAACGTTCAAAAACACTGTTAGATCTTACGGAGTGTGGGTGTTTGGGGGTTTTCCTGTCACCTAATTTCATTTATGAGCTTAAAATCACCCAACAAACAACAAAATTACAGATTTTGTAGATTAAATTCACTGAATTCCGGCAGAAAATCAGCGTGAAAGTCAAATAGTCCCCTAGTTAGACAGCTCAAACATGCCAATTATCCCAATATTAGTACTAGTTGCAAGATATTTCATTTTAGCCAAATTAAATTTCCATATATGTTGATCCTTGAAATGTAATTTCCAGTCTCCCAAGGTAAGTCACAAAGGTTCAATTGCAAAAAGACTCGATATTTTTACCCTCTCAACGTTTTTTTACACCTCTCGGTACAAATGCTAGTTAATAAATGGATTGAAAATTTCTGTTAATAAATGGATTGAAAACTTTGGATAGTTTCGACACATAAAATCATGATTTGCAAACTTGGTTTAACATTAAAAAATGAAGGCAAAGTAATAGCTGGTCAATATGAACTAATAAGCAATCAAGGTTAAATTGAACACAATATATACCATGCATGTATTGGGAGTTATGAATAAACAAGTCCCTGCATTATAAGTAGATAGTGCAATCATTGTCGGCATGCATAACACGAGTGGATAAGATTAACAACCATACAAGCTATCAAGAATATTGGGTGATTTTAACTTGTGATGTATAAAACATTCGATAGCATGGTTACCAAAACTAATTCTAGTAGCCTAACCATGTCGTAATCTTATATGTATATGATATAGTAGCTAAACTATAATGTTCCCATTGAAATGTTATACTACATCATTATATCTTAAAGTAATGTGCAAGATAAACACTCAGATGTTTGAATGCTTCAATATAAAGAATGAATATGTGCCAAATATTTGAAAGTGCCACACAATATTAAACAATTACAAATAGAGTTTTTGCTTGACACCTACTTATTTGTTGTGTTTATATGTTTTTATAGTGGTAGGGTGCTTGCAAATGGTGATAACTATTAAGCACCAAGAGTGGTTGTCGCGATTTAAAAAAATTAAGGTATGGGGCTGGTTCCATGTGTTCATTCTTAAACAATTTTAACAAAAGCATTATGTGTTAACGACCATGAGCTATACTTAGTGTTTAAATTTCAGGCATTCAAACATTATCAAAATCTAATTAATTGTTTAAGTCAAGAGTCTTGTAGGCCTACATGACTAGCAATCAATACCTTGCACCCCAATGTTTTGTTTATAATAAGAAAATCAAGTTCTCGAAACCACACAAGTTATATTTAAGCAAAAGTATTTAGTTTAAGAATAGGTAAGGAGAAATGTGAATTCAACAATTCAAAAATCAAGGTGAGTTAGGTAAGTTATGTCCTTCTTGTTTTGCTAAAGGCCCTAGCAACAAAAGGGGTCTAGAGAGTATTGAAGGGAGAGGGCTTATGGGTCAATATGGTTATCCACAAATATATTGCTCCTTTGACCGTGGAAGAATGGTTCAGGTGCAGATATTAACCTCATATGAACATTTCCATCATCTTGAAAGTTATGCTCAATACCTTTATGATGGTAGGGGATTGGTTAGAATCACATATCGATAATGGAAGAATCTTAGAGTGGGATCGAACCCATGGGTTGGATGTGGAGGGAGTTGCAAACTTACTCCTATACTAGTGAATGTTTTGAGAGGACAAGGCATTACATTTTTGGAGCAGGTTCGAGACCCCATCAATACTCCTTTCTCTCTTAAGAGTGGCTTTCAACTGATTACTTGGAAATTCTAGATGTAGAGGACAGAGACCCTAGGTTTAGGTATATCAAACTCCTAAAAGATAGCAATGTCAAACTCAAGGATAAGGAGGATGTATTATTATGATCTAGAAATTTGGAAGGGAGCATACTCCCCGTTTATGATATTTGGTTACTAGAGGAGAGGAGAACTTTCTAGATATGATATTGTGGCACAATATGATTTGGAGGTACAAATACCCCCTCAAAACTAAAGTTTTCTTCTAGCTGTCTCTTTTTAATAAGATTCTTAAATGGAATCTTCTATTTAGGAAATTCTAGTATGGCCCTGGTCACTTCCCTTTGTGTAAAGTTGATGAAGAGAGTGTATAACGTCTTTTCATTTCTTGCTCATATATCCAATATACGTGGGATCATTCCATACATGTTTGTGGATTACCTTTCACTAGGGATGGCCCTTCCTTGTCCACTGCTCTAGAATCTTGGTCCACAAATGGGATCTTTAAAGACTACTTGTATTTGCCTCTTATTTTCTATTGGGGAGTTTGGAATTATAGGAACATGGCCATATTTGAGGATGTCTTCATTCATCCAATAATTTATGCATCTCAAGGCCTAGTTGTCCTTAAACATTTTCCATAAGAGTATCAATCCAAAATCTCCAGAATCATATTGAAAGAACTCATTGACAATTAGATTCCCTGGATATATTTTAACATAACATATCAAGGTAATCCACTTATGGGTGGAGCTAGTGGCATTATTCATATCACACATTTTCACTAGATCAAATTTGCAATTGGTATGGGACTTGGTACAAATAACAAATCTGAGACGATGGCTCTCAAGTTATCATTATCATTGGATCATTCAAAGGATATTCAACATCTACAAATATTCAGGGATTTTAAGTTAGTTATAGACTGTCTTAAGATGAAGAGGTCTCCAAGGAACATTAGCTTGTTGTTATTTATGAGGAAATTATTCACCTGGAAGGACTCTTTCAATCCATAAGATATTCTCACATTTACACAAAAAGGAACACAATTGCATATCAGTTGTCTAAAGAAGGTATTCTGCTAAATGGTGGATCATGGAAAAGGTGGGAGACGATAGATGATACAGAGTTTGTGTTTGATCTTGGGATCTTTTAGTTATTTTTTTATTATCTCTCTCTACGGTTTTGTGATGGTTAGAGTTTACTTTTTGGGTAATGTGTTATGTTTTTTAGGCATCTTTACATGTATTGTTGGGAACAAATTCAATTTTAATCTTGGAATCGATGCACTAAAGATAATCAAATATATGTACAAGGTGGTTTATCATAATATCTAACCTGTATTTTCTTCTCTTAGGGAAAAAAAAGGCAAGTTATATATATTCAAATTTCTCGGGTTTGAGACACCAAAATAAATAGGGAGAAGGAAATTGTTGACCTTTCCTGCAACATGTAGCACTTGGTATGCATGGTCTTGCTAACTATGACATTAGAACACATGCATGTCAAACTTAACATTGGTTTCATTCTCCATTGCCTCATGTTTCTCAACAATGATTAACCTAACATAGTTCTCAAGTGCTTTGTAGATAATATGGATGGACTTCCCTAAGCCAATGAAAAAGATATAAATTTCCCAGTTCCAATATGACCACAACTTCCACTGCCATAATGAGTACACATAACCTAAGTCACTAGTGGGAAGTGAGTTGGTAATTGTAGACACAATTGCAAAAATGGTGCAAGTTGATATTTCATATGTTGATACACTTAAGTAGTGGGTGAGTGTGATTTATGTATGAGTTTATGCTAGTCATTTACTTAGGCCACATGATTTTTTAGCAAGGACCTGCACTCACAACCAAAACAATAATGGATATAAATTCAAGCTCAATTATAATGATGCAATGCTTAAGAATCCAAATAATAAAATTAGTTAGAAATGGATATTATTTGGTTTTAAAGGTGAAATGTTGAATCTATTATAGTTGATTTTAACCCTACTTTCATGAACAACTTGTTGAAAACTAAAAAGATAAAACATGGAAAATTTTGGGTCACATAAATGTGCTAGTCCACTACAACGCATATGAAGGTATTATTTACAAATCTTCCTCTTTCAAAAATTGATAATATATGTGAGCTCAAATTTCTAAACCTATTACTAAGTATGCTTGTCCCTCGAAATTCAACTCAATCTTCAAGAATTTGTAAATGTTACTCAATTTAAAATGCATCCACTATCCATTGGTTTCATCTCATTCCTAGAGAAAGCATTAGAGTGGATGATACGAGCAACACAACTGAGCATGAATGATTGCAAACCCACTGGTTAGAGGTCATGTAAAGAAATGATACTTGTACCAAAAGCTTCAATTAAAGAACAATAACACACCACTAAAATGACAACTAGAGCATGGAACACTCTTGACATGTTGCATGCAATAATTGTAGCACCACTATCACAACCTTATGATAACATTATGGATCCATACATTCCATTTATACAATTCCTAACATTAAAACTTGGGCCATGGAGCACACAATGAATGGTTGATCATTATTTTAATAATGTTAGAGCTAATGGAAATATTAATTCAATTTACAGTATTCAATGTGAATTTACTTCGCAAAGGTAGAAAATGCAAAAAGAAACAAGAAGGATGAGAAACAAAGCTGCATATTCCCTGCCATCGAGCTTGTAAATTGAATTGCAATCGGATAGATGTCTCTCATTAAGAACACCAATTTGTTCCCAGAATCAATCTTCTAAATTGAATTGCAATAAGATAGAGATCTCTCATCGTGCACACCAATTTTTTCTTGTCCTTAGAGCAAGTAATCCACACTTTTGTACTTATTTTTGTGGTTTGTTTGCAGTTTTTAGTTTCTAACTAGTTACTATTTATAAAAAATGAAATAATTAAAATACATTCTAAATCCAAATATGAAATTCGAAGATGAAAATAAATACTAAGTTCCTAGTTAGGAGAAAGGACTAAGCGATGGATACTCAATCGAGAAATGAATGCATCCATAACCATGAAAAATTTCATTGAATTATGCATAAATACATTTCGTATAGTTCACTATAAGAGAATAATATTGATGGTAGAAATTCATATGAGTGCTCATAAATAGGGTGTTAGATAGGAAAAGGACAAGGTTTCCCTCACCATGTATGTCAAAGCAATGAAGTAGTTGCTCCCATATGCTACATAAGCTTCTGCCTCTTATTAAATAAATGTTTTGTCATAGTAATTGTTTGTTTAAAAAAAATCTTATAATTGTTTCCAATTGAAAAACAATGTAAATTTGCATACAACCTAAATTTTCAGCATAATGAAAGAATTGGAAATCTGATTGCCCAATCGTATGTGCTCCTACTTGCAGTGCACACACCACTAATAATAAGTTTTTACCTCATTTAAATACAAAACCCTAGTTCACAATCTGTTGTGATTAAATTTTCAAATCGCGCATTAATGTTGCTCACTGACAAGAGTTTAACAAGGTCGTTAATTGTATAACTAGAATCCAACCCTAGGATCCAATTCAAAACATAATTATGGTAACCTTCCTTAACCATCAACTTTAACCTATGCATAATATTTGGGGTTACAAGGGACATGGGTTATTTTGTGTTTGTCACTTTCTCGACATAACTCTATGAATGACACCTTTAATGATCAAATCTACCTACTATGAACGAATAAATAATTCATGAAGTTTTCAAGTCTCATGCCAACATGTGGTTAGATAAATACCAACTTGAACTTTTAGTACTATGAGCTTAGTACATCTTAGCCTTCATTAAAAGTTTCGGTTTCCCCACTCCTTCAAACATTCTAGCATTTCATTTGGTGGTGAGTTGGTATTCTTACTCTGTGAGTGTTGTGCATTGCAGAATAATGTTGAACCCTATGCCAACTACATAGTTTCTCAAGTTGCTTGAAGACAATTCGTTGAGTGTAATTTTATTGAATTTCAAGCCTTAAGGTGTTCAAGGTTTGGTTGCATGCAACTACTTGGTTACTCTATCCATCTATGGTAATGAAAGTTACTGAGCATTCTCCTCCTTTAATTTCTTTTTTGCTTATATTCTTCTGATCCACTTTTGACACTAAAGCTTAGTCCTTATGTTCTACATTATAACGCATATAGTCTTTGTACAGGGTAGTCTCATTCAAGGATGAACCACCTCGCAGGTCTCTCTATCGAGATTTCCCATCCATCTTTCTATATTGAGTGTTGTGCTCATTTGCATTTATTCATAACATAGATATAATGTGCTTACAATGTTTTCGCTTTCTGGGTATTTTATTAACTGATATTTGTATTCCATGTGCATAATGTACCTTACCTGGGTTGCTTCGACACTCAATCACCATAGATTCTGTGTTTCTTTTAGGTGTGTGTCAAAGGAAGATGAAACCAATCAGTCTCTCCTACCCATTGGGATAGGCCATGCTATCTCGTTACTCTTCGTTACATCACTCTAGGATATCCTTATCTTCAAAGAAAAAATTCTTCAAACCAAGCTCTAATACATCGTTAAATATTTAAAAAAAACTTACATAATATTTCATTTAGTTTGCAATAAGTTTAGGATTTGCATTGTGCTGGAATAATTTGGTATCAGTTCTAGTTTCAAAAGGACAAATAATTATTATAAAGCTACACATAATTCTTGAAATCAAAGCTTTAAGCAAAATAAATCTGGAAAGTTTTGCAAATAATTTTTACAAAGATAAAATCCAATGCAAGAATGATTTTATGGACGTGCCTAACATAGGTAAAATGTTGGATTTGCTGAGTTTTGCCAAATAGACGTCTAACCAGTTTAAAAACACAACCAATCTGATTTTTGTTAGAGGATTTAAAGAGCCAACAGAGGACAATATTACCATAATGAATTCTCCATGGGATTGTATTAACGATGCAGTCACCCATACAGGAGTTGTAATAATACCATCTATACTTTTAGCTAGTTCCTCAAATTGAGTCTCCATGTTCTTAACACCAACAAACAAAGTAGTATGAAGGTTTACATAAAATAAAAAAAACCCAATGTTAGCAAATTTTAACTAGGACAAACATCAATGTCCCCAAAAGCAATCCTTACAATTCATACTGAAAACTCTAAAAAGCATTAGCATAATTCATCACTAACTTGTTTAGCGACTAAGCTTCTTGGAATCTTTCTAGTGTAGAACGAAAATAACAAAAATAGGAAAACAAATGAATGCATAGTATCATTTGGATTCCTTTTATTTGAAGTGAATGTGATTGAAGTTATTTCTTCATTCTTCTTCATCCTCTTCTAAGACAAGGTCTGAAGGTTGCTTGGCATGTGACGAAAGACACATTTGACCTCCACCTTCAAAATCAATAATTAGTGAATCAATATACCTATCAAGTTTCAACTAAGAAACACCACCACATATGACATATGAGTATTGCACTTAAATTTAATTTGATTTTGTGAGTAGCACAACTTGTTACAATACAAATTACTCCACAAAACTGCCAGCCTCCAGTATTTTTTCCTCATTTTCAGTTAACACAAGTAAAAACCCTATAGCAGGAAGAGACATAGGGAAGAGTCGGGATACTCAGATCGTAAAATAGAGAAATGAAAATCCTCATGCCATCATATTTTTCAAATCTAGTTCACGTAAAGATGAAAATACACATGTACCCATAATTGAATAGAGAGATTTAATGGTAGGAAAGCAAATTGAATAGGCTTGTTCTTACCTACATCGACATATTTGTCGCACTGAAGGCTAGCCGAAGCTGACAAATGTTATTAGAACAAGGAAGAAACCATTTAGTCTATAACAAATGAACATGGCAGCGTAAGAGACAAAGACATTTTCTAGGAATTTAGGAATCTCTTGAAGCCTCACAAATACAGAACTACCTCTAGCAAAGTTTGACAAGTCACTAAAGAATCCATTATCTTGCAATTCCTTAATCAAGCCATGCAACTTTCCACTTAATCAAGTGATGCCAACCTTACCCTTGAGTTGACATTTTTTTCCACCTCTGAGTTCAGAAACATGAACTTCAAAGCATGGAGGGACTATAAACCTTTCATGACAACCAAATTGTTGTTTTAAATCTTATTTTGCGCAGCTCTACTTCCATGGGTTCGATTTCGCAACAGAATTTCCGCAACTTTGTTTATGCAACACCCTTTTTCGCAACTTGCAGGATGCGGGTTGTGGGAGGTCGACTTTTTCGAAAACTTTGTCCTTCACAGTTATGTTTTTGCAACAATCTTTCTGCATGCAAGTTGCGGACACACCTTTTTTGTTTTCCGAAGTGTGATTCTTGCAACTTCAATCCGAACCATTGATCTTCTGCGAGACGGATCTGGATCGTTGATCTGTTTTCTTTTGTAGATATAATTTCTGACCATTAGATATTTGTGGATCCAATCTCCATTGTTGATCTAAGTTTTCTTTCGATCATTCAAGCCACGTACAGGCTTAACTCATCTTCATCGATCCTTATAGTGATCGATCTCTACAGACCCTGAATCTTCAACAACTTTGCATACGCATTAGAAATTCATGAAATTCGAAGCGGATTATTCATCCAAATCTCCCCTTCGATAGATCAGAGACTCGATCAATCGATCTTTGTTTCCTCTCTCTCAGAAGCCATCTTTCACATACGACTTATCAGCTGTTAACAGGAAATAAATCAAACATTCATTTCATGAAACCACACATTCAAATAGAGATGAATTTACACACAAACATTTAACCGAAATAGGATTTTTCATTCATCTAATGAAACTGTACATACAAACTCATCTTAGAACCTGTGTTCTGATCTCATTAGGCCTAATACATTTTTTATTGGCCTTACGTGATTCCTAAAGGTCCTACTGACCTCTGTATATCTGTCTCTACTCTATCCCCTATCTATCATATCTATCTATGCCTCACAGGCTTACATTTATACATAATTGGATTCATGAACCATTTTGGTTTAGATCCTTAATACTCTCAACAACATACTAAATTAACTCTAACTATCAACCCTATCA
This sequence comes from Pseudotsuga menziesii, assembly GCA_001517045.1. NCBI lineage: Eukaryota > Viridiplantae > Streptophyta > Pinopsida > Pinales > Pinaceae > Pseudotsuga > Pseudotsuga menziesii. Next base: position 332,885 of record LPNX011153698.1, on the reverse strand, counting down.
TATGACTCGCTTCCCTAATTGAGGGATTTGGTACATGATTCATCAATTGACTCATCATCCACCTAGTGACTCACCCAACTGACTCACCATCATCTAGAATCAAATAAAACATATTTTATTTACAATGTGATGGTTCAAAGACCATCAATTCATATTTAAGACCCCTTCTAGGCCGAATCAGACTTTGAACTCGAATTTGGATGGAGAGCAGGATTCTCCTAGATCATCAAGCCTTGCAACTTGCCATTCTCCTGCATGTATCGATTGTAACAATGTATTGACTAAAACAATGCAAAGTTGTCAAAGCTTCAGAGAAAGCCCAAAATGAAAAGGTGATTCACAAAAAAACAATTTTCAACAATAAAAGGTTGTGGTGTAAAAACCTTAAATAACGTAAAAATACTATAGCATAAAAAATGAAATGTTTAATGCACAGTTCACTAAACCTCACTAATTACAAAATTCCATACAATTAAATAAAACTCAAATCATTTCATTGATTTATTTATAATTAAATAAAACTCAAATCATTTCATTGATTTATTTATAATAAGAAGAAGAAAGAAAGATTTTTAAATTACAAAATTCCATACAATTAAATAAAACTCAAATCATTTCATTGATTTATTTATAAGAAGAAGAAGAAAATATAGATTTTTAAAAAACATAATCATAAAATAAAATAACACAAATCTTTAAATTTATTTTCTGTTCTTATTATTTATTTTCACATTAATGTTAATATAAAAAAAACAATGACATGTATACACACTTACTCATATATTTTCACCCAAAAAAACATTAACTAATAAAAAAAATGAAATAATAATATTACATAAAGGGTTTGATATAACCATTTTATTTTATTTGATTGTATTTATAGAGATATTGAATTTGTAAAGCATAACAATGATTTGATCGTATTTATAGAGATATTGAATTTGTAAAGCAAAAAATGAAATAATAATATTACATAAAGGGTTTGATATAACTATTTTATTTTATTGTATTTATAGAGATATTGAATTTGTAAAGCATAACAATTATTTGATCGTATTTATAGAGATATTGAATGTGTAAGGCATACTTATTATGTGCATAATAAGTATAGGTATTTATTTATTTAGTTTTATTAATAGAGATAAAACATAAATATCAATTGGGTATAGATTGAGTGGGTGTGGGATGTAGTGATAATTTTTAATTAATTATTTTTTTTTCTTATTAAAGTTAGAGATTTATTTTCTCAATTTATTAACATAATCTATTTGTATTTACTAGGATCAAGTTTAAGTTAATAGAATTAGACTCCCAAGCATGCCACTCTAAGGATCTTCTATTTTTTTTTTGGGGGGGGGGATTTGAATTTGAGTTAGCGGTGGTAAACTCCTACATGTTTATCAATAGATCACAATTCAAACTAACTTGTACCTTGCAATTTTTTATAACAAAAATGGGTATTGATTATTTAATTAAAAAAATAAAGCGGCCTTATCTTGCAACTTGAGAGTACAATATTGAAACATGCTGTAGTCCAAAAATTACCAATATTGAGCTCATGTCAAAAGAGCTTACTCCTAAATATCTAGCTTTGGCTAATATATTCCTAAGAAAAGTATATGACATATATATAGTCTAACAAACTACACTAGTAACAAAGCAAATTTACAAGCCATGGCAATTTAAAAGAAAAGGTAGCTTGCCCCATGATGTCTAGACCTCCCCTAACTTCTAAGCTTCTAAATTTCTACACACTTCAAATCCATAAGCTTGAACATAATGAATGAACACTGTGAAAACATTCATGCACAAACTCCCCTAACTTGTTATTGAATCCAAGTAGGAAGGGTCCTATTGTCCATTTAGCTTTGATTTTTGCTCCACTGTATCCTTTACCAAGGTAACCACTTGAAGTGAAACCATTGATGCTCTATGAAAGATGGAATTCCTGAGTTATTCAAAATCCAGTCTCTGCTCCAACTCTGTATGAAGGACTTTGTATTGCAACTCCTTGATCTATGTAGCTTCCTCTTCCAATTTATTATTTTTACATTCCTCTCCTACTTCTAGCAATAAAAATTTAACTATGTGCTTTTCAATTTGGGATTTCATCAAAATTAACCGTCTTGTTATTGCCTTCAATTCGCTTTCATTATTTAACTCCTAGTATTTCCTCTATGTTTCCCATCTCTTCATAATAATAGCATCGTTGTCTTGGTAGTCATCACAATGTTTCTCACACCATTGAATGGCCCTTTTGATGTTTGTGTGTTCGTAAATGGCACATATGTTAGAATGACTATGGGGCAAACCATCTTACCCAAAAATATTGGTAATAATATCCTTTTCTTCACAATGACAATTTCCAAAATAAGTCCCTTCCTCCTATGCCAAGGGCCATCCAATCTCATACTTAGTGTTTGGGTCAATAGGGGAATCAAAGGTAGTGTAACTAGAAGAAAAAACGGAATGCCATGCCCCAAATTCAAAACATAAAAAATAAAGGATTCACCTCTAATATTTAGTCGAACTCTTTCAGTGATGGATTAATCCTAAAACACTAAGAGTCATTCCTTCACGCTTTCTTAAGAACTCGAAAAAGAAAAAGAATTCCATAAAAGAAATAGATGAACACAACCCAAATGAAAAAATTCCCAAAATGCAACCAAGGAGACCAGAAACTTGGGATACAGGAGATGGTTGTTGAAATTTAGAGGTTCTCCCTACAATCTCGAGAACCTTTTCAAGAGAATGCATTGACTATATGGGATATCCAGACATTGTAGGCATATTTTGACTCCCTTGGACTTGAAGATACTTCCAATTTTTTTAAAAGGATTGAGAATAGGATGATAGTTGGAGTATCTTTGGGATGGGTTAAATGAACATGCACCCAACAATCCCATTCCCTACAAATTAATAACATGAACCTTACCCATGATTGATTGACTGCCATGGAAGAGCAATTTCCAATTAACTTCAAATTGCATAAGGAGGAGGGAAAGTCACTTATAACTGCAATTTAATGGATTCATAATGTTGAATGTGGACGAAGAACTTGGGAGATGTAGCTATATGCCCTTCTCCCAACAATTTCTAAAGTGACAAGTGGGATTCAACACCCTTTGTTTGCTCTTTTGTTGGTGACGAAGTTTAATCTTCTTGGGATATAATAAAACTCCATTGATTCAAAGGATTGCTTGATACCACGAACTCTTGTTGCGTTGATAGGCATTAATATCTTAGAATTTTGGGGTGGACTACCATCTATGCTTTTTCATATATGGACAAGGATGAGCCAAATGTACTGTCCAGATTGATTCTATGGTAATCGTTTGAAATTCAAAATAAACAACTATAAACATAATAATATAAAATGGTACATAACTACAAGAATGTGAGAGAGAAAAAAAAAGAATATGAAAAATAATTAATGGCTGATAAATGGATAACTCGTAGTTGATCCATGAATGCATGGATAACGTATAATTTAGGCCGGATTGGTAGTTGACACATGGATAATGTGCAATTTCGTGGTACTTAATTTGCTTTCCATCGGTGTTCACCAACCGCAAATTAATTGGTTGTGTTAGTGATAATTCCATTAAGCTCTGGGTTGTGAGAAAAAAAATTCTCAAGCCATGTGACACTTTTTGAGTCTCCAAAAACTAAAATATCCTTTATTTTCAAGGGTTTTTTTCTATTAGAAGCCCATGCCATAGTGCTAAAGATTTTGCTTGGATATTTGTTGTTATGTAAATCCCCCAAGCAAAGGAAGTTACTTGATGTCCTTTAAAGCACACCCATCACCCTTGTTATGAACATATAACTTAATGAGTTTTGTTGCATGGTTTAATGAAAACAAACTTTCATTCTATAAATTAAAGTGGATGTAATTTTCTATAAATATTTTAATGATGTTTATTTCTAAGCATTTTTTGGGGGGAAAACTAAACAAATGCTTTTCCATATGTGTGGATGGAATTCATAATAATCTAACTAGCATAGACTTGTGTGTTTTATTAAAGGAGTTTTAAGCTTGCTACCTGCCAATATGGAACTAACCAAATGTGCAACAACTAGTTGAACTAACCCCTTGGACTACAACCCAATGATTATATACTATGTATTACATTTTTTTGACAAAAGTATATTTATTTGAAAGGGGTATGGAAACACAGACAATCATAAGATACAAAAAGTTCAAAATTTAATTAAAATTGCTCTGTTGAGTTGAGAAAACAAACATAGTTATTCAACATAGTACATGATCAAAACCTGACTAAGTACCATCTACATAACCTAAAACTATATTGTCTTACAAATTTCCAAAGCTACAAAACACAGGTGAAAACCACATGAAAATGACAAATTTAAGCAAATTTATAACTACTGTGCAACTAGTCCATGGACAGTTTCAACTTGGTATAGAACTTGGTTTACTTATAGATGTATATGCTCATTTAAATCCATAGCAATCTATTGCACAATTTCTTCCTTAACAAGCCTTCCCCTAACCTAAGCAATGGAAACAATTGGATGACCAACAACAAATTGAGCACTATGAGCACATACTAGAATGATGTTGTAGTCCATTTCAATATCACTAGTCGATTTGTTATATTTATGGCCCCAATGTTTCATATTAACCTCCATTTCCTCCTATTTCGCCATATTTATAACAAGATACTCTATAGTGTGCCTCATATTGTTGGTTGTAGATCCTTATCTCCCTGATTTAGAGATCAAGTTTCAGCCGTGTTTGGATCCCAGTACCATGACGAGGAGTGTGGGGGTCTTGCTCCCCAATAAAGTTGCCATGGGGGGGGTGGGAACGCCCCCATAGAGAAAATTTAGGAAAAAATGCCTTGTAAAATGTTGTAATTTCATAGTCATGACTTGGAAAGTAATGGGTGATTTACTGGCCCATGGTTTTTGGCAACCTGTGGTATTTTCCCATGGTATTCCCTTTAGAAAAGGAAGGCATTGTAATGCAGATGTGTATTGTATTGTATTGTAGCATTATAAAAGCGATATCTATAATTGTCTGAGAGAAACTGTGAGAGAGTGAAGAGGAAGCACAACAGGTGTGTTGCAGGTTGTATCCCTTCATTTAACTGGACGATATAATAAGAAAGGACTGGCAATTTCTGTGTGGACGTAACCCATCTTGGGTGAACCACGTTATATTGGTGTTTCTCTTGTAACGTGTTAATGTGTTTTATATTTGCATCTTGTTTAATTGTTATTGTTTTGTGATCCTGTTTCTCTAACAATTATCCTCCAACTGTCTAATCATTCTCCTCAATATCCTCTTAACTTTAACATTCCTCTTTTCTCCATTTAGGTTTATATTTGAGGGGTTAGTTGTTCTAGAAAATAAATCAATAGAATCTTGACCTTTATGCATCACTGAATCTAAGGGAAACTACTATAGAATCGAATGAAGCATATGAGATCTCTTAGAAAGGAAATACTGGTTCTTAGAAAATGCAGTTCTTAGTTGCTACAAGCAAGCAACCCATCCAACCGCCCCTAGTATGAGAAGAGGAGAAAATCCCAAATCAAAAGAATTTGTAATTCCATAAAACAAGCCATGTAAAGCATAATCTCTTTCCTCTATCAAACCCAAGAGAACCCAGGGATGTCTCCTTTGAAGACCAATGACGACTTGCCAAGGCTTGAAACTGATTTGCCGAAAAATTTCCATTCACTTACATGCCAATTTGAATAATAAATATCCCACCTCTAAGATAACGCTTATGCATATAAGTCACGAAGAGGTGCATACTAGGAAATATAAATAGGAGTGCAAGGGAACCTGTGGCATGAGAGGGTGTAAAGGATCCCTTATGCAGATTTATCGAGGCAATAATAATTACACACCTTATGTATTTCTTGTGGCAACATGTGTGATGCTCTCCTCTTATGCTTTTGTGAAAATTTGATTAAGAATTGTGAGGTCTTGACATTGCTTAACATCATAATCAACAAGGGAGGAAATACCTCTAAGAGGTGTCCCCATTTTTTACTAGGACCCCGTTGTCCATATAAACTACCCATTTTTTACTAGGACCCCGTTGTCCATATAAACTACCTTGTTTTCTTGACGATCAACAAAGCCATTATTTAATGTTGAATGTAATACAACTTCATATCAATTAAACTGTCAAGCTTCTAAAAAATTATTTGGAAGCTTCAACACTACATTGTTCCTTGCTTAGGGGTACTTTTCCTCACCCGCTTGATCACATAGAGAGAGTGCCCAAATAACGTTTTTAATCTTCTGTGTCTTGAGAAGTTTTGTTCCTAATAGCAAAGCATAATTTTCACCTTGGTTGTTCGATACAACTCCTATAGCCCATGAGTAATTCACTTCAATATCTATCTCCATAGTCTAATAGTACCACCCCCACACCTACCACCGTATATATATATCCTCACACACTTAAGTGAAGAATGAGGAGTTGGTACCATGCTAGCTCTTGTGGAGCTTCCCTCCTTCCATGGAATTTTTAGATTAATGGTGGATAAATTTATAACTTCATAAGTAACTAATAACTACCAAAACTCAATACAATTTGATCTTGAAATGTAACACCCCAGTTGTTAAGCCCCGAACTTATGATCATTCATATGCCTTATGTTCTTTTGCATTATGTCCTTATGACATTTTGTATAACTGTGGACTTATGTTCCTTTGCATGTTAGTGTGATTAATCACTTGTGATCCTTGTTTGATAATGTGAATTATGGACTTTGACATTAATATTAATCTTAATTGTTGTTATTGTTGTTATCATAAATGTTTTTTGCTATTAAATAAACAACTAGCTCATTAAAGGCAACTAAAAGAGCATGGGAGACCATGTATTCCACAAGTGAGGGGGAATGGAGACATCCATGTAACCTTATAACTTATTGTTGGCTTGAATTTGTCCATCCTAATTCATAAATTGCACTTGGTGACATTAACAATGATGGTCACCCAAACCTTGTACACCGAACCTTTTTCTTGATCTTTATGGACTATAGAGTCATTATTGCATCTTGTGCACACCTTAGTGGGCCCCTCTTGCCTAGGGCGCCCTCATTTGGAGGAAATTCCCTCCCATTTATGTATTTTTGGTCATTTATGAGCCCTTTCTGTAATGTCCCCATCCAAATAATTGCATAGTAGGACAATTCCATCAATCCTACTAGTTCCTTAGGTTGGATGGATACATTTGGAATTTTAATAAGGGAGCTAATAAATGATGTTCAGGCATTAGAATGGAATAAATATTTAATAATGGAGCTTATTAAATCAATACAAGAGAAAATTTAATTGGAAATGGAGCATGGAGACACATGGAGATTATGGGGCCCACACAAGCTAGAATTTATGTGCCACATTGCATCCTCCTCTTGCAATTTCGAATCCATGGGAAGCCTAATGTTATTGGATGAGTTAGAAGGCCAATAGACTTGGCCATGTGAATCATAGGTCAAATTGGGAAGGACATGTAACTTACATGGGAGAGGAAGGGTTAAATGGGAGCTTCTTGGACACTTGGGTTAGATTCCCTAACATCTATGACATTGATGACACCAATGATGAAGATGCTATGGCATTTATGACATATTACATACATGAAGGCTGAAATCTGACCATTATGACATGTTAGGTCTAAATATAGCATCCAAGAGGGCACTCATGTGATTTGGGGAAGCTCAACGGGTTCCTACTCGAATTGGGGGAAGATGGAAGGCTAGGAAAGGGAGGACACATGGCAAATCTTGAGCACACTCCCTAATTCTAATTGGCTTGAGTTTGTGGATAGTTTGGTAACCTTATAATTCTAAGTATGTTTATAAAATAAATGGATCAACCAAGAGAAGATCATTTGATCATTTGATAAATTTGCATTTGTGAAGAGAGAGAGCTAGTGGATGACTAGTTTCTTGCCTTAGCCAATTTCGAGGGTGAAAGATTCACATCCAAGTTGGTGTTTGGAGAGGCCACTCAGGTCTTTCATGGAGATTTGATGGATTTTGTATTTTCAGGTGTAATCTAGAAGGCAACTCGTGGTTCCTTGTAGTGCAACACTTTCTCTCAACCATTTCCAGTTTTTATTGCATATTCTTGCTCATGGAGGGCTTGCACTTTGGGTGAGCTATTGTACTCTTTGGGAGAGATCCTCCTGGTCCATTTTTTATTGTAATAAGTCTTATATTCTATTTTATTCATTCCATAAAGTCTCAGGTCGAAATATGAAAGGGTTGTATGTAAAAGTGACTATTAATGAACAAATAATGACCATTTCCCCACTATATTGATGTATGCAATGGTAATGTTGATTATTTCAAATGGATGAATGTATCTATGATATATTTATGATGAAGGGACTTTAATTTATGATTATTACAAGTTTTGTGTTCAGCACTTAAGCATTTGAAGTCATCTTATTTAGTTTAATTGTATTTGGAGAAGATTTCGTGCCATTTCCCCAAGGATCGAATTAGTGATTTTATAGTTGTTTGGGAGAGGGTTATAACAGCCTGTATAAACTGAATAATAATGAATATGAGACCTTAAAAATGTACCTTTAACGTCCTCTACCTCTATTCATAAATTCTAGTGGGTTTGGGAGCATTTGAGAAGCCATTTCCAGCATTTACTCAGGGGGAATTGGAACTCCAATTTGCTAGTAAAGACTCATACTTTGACCGGAATATTAAACAAGTTTGCTGAAGTAATTGGAGGGTCATATATCATCCCTAGACATCATATTCAAGTATTAATATCATTCATATACCTTCTCAGAATATTTGGGAGCATTTGGGTCAATTTGGAGATCTAGACATCAAAACTAGTCAAAGGTCGAAATAGGGAAAAAGGTGAAAATTTGGTCATTTTAATAAAATTTCGAAAAAAGGGACATTACAAATGGTATTAGAGCATGCTATTGGCACCTGATGGTCTTAAAAATTAGTCAAATTAATAATACACCACCCTTAGAACCTGAAGTTGAAGGTGTTTTTGTTGAAGAAGAAGAGGTACATTCCGTTGAAACTATGACTAATGATAGGAATGGAATCCCTGATCATAAGAATAAGGAGGAATATATTAAATTCATGAAACCTCTATTTGATTACATAACCTAGAACATGAACCAACAACTTATGAAAGGATTTGAATTGTTGTCTAGCCAATTTGGAAGCAAAGGAGTAATAGGAGATAATGGTAGTTCACAATCAGAAGAAAAAAAGACAATGGGTGAGCATATTTTCTCAAGAATAGGACCCCATAATAGACCCCATAAATTTCAGAGCACACCAAGGCCTACTGCACCTAAATTTATTATACCCAAAGAAGATCCTAACATTCAACTTGAACTTGCTACAATGGCAAAAGAATGGGATAAATTGGATGAAGATTGTAAGAAAAGTGTACCATTTGATCAGTACTTTCTTGCTGCAAACGAACCCAAAAAGAAGGAAGATAATAGGTCTCTATACCAAAACAAAGAATTAAAGTGTGTCATTGCTAAAGTGCCACTCCTTGATTTTGATGGTTCCTCTCAAAGTTCTACTAACACTTGGGTGCAAAAATTAGAGGTGTATTTTCAGTTGAATCCGATGGTGGAACACGATGCCTTAAAAAAGGCCATATTGCAGTTGGAAGGAGATGCTAATGAATGGTGGTTCCATGGCCTGAAAACTTTGGGTCATGATCATGTTAAAACATATGGAGAATTTATTAACAGGGTACTAGAGAGATTTGAGCAAAAAGATCCATAATTGTCTTTCAAAGAACTAGCCCAATTGAAGCAAGTCGAGACCCCTACTGATTATATGATGGAATTTAAAAAATTGTCATTCAAGGTGGTTGATGTGTCTATGGGAAGGTTAGTATTGTTGTTCATTGAAGTTTTTGTTGAAACCTTAAAATGTTTGATCAAATCCCACAATCCCACTACAATAAAAGATGCAATGAGCTTGACCAGAGATCTCCAAAATGTGCTTCATAGAACAAGATTCCCTCCCAAGCCTAACTTCATATTTGAAAAGAAACCTTGGAAAAGAGATACACCTGATAAAAATCCTGGGAAAAGAGATTCACTTAAAAATAATAATAAAGGACTAAATAGGGATCAACTTCGAAGAAAAAAATTGTGCTTCACATGCTTTCAACCATGGACACCGGGGCATAAATGTACTAAGGGAAAAGCTCAATACATAGAAGTATTTTCTGATAATGATGAGTATGAAGGGGATATGGATGAAGATGGAAAAAATTCATATCAAGAGGAGGCATATGAGACAACAGCTAAATACGAAAGACAAGAAGAAAATCATCCTTCACCGGACAAAGCAAGAATGTCAATACTTTCAGCAGTGCCTCACTATCACACTATTCGATGCAAGGGTGTGGTGCTAGGACAAAGAGATTCAGTTTTGGTAGATGGAGGAGCCACACATAACTTCATTGATGTAGATATGGTGGAGAAAAGGAATATACTTGTTGAACCATTCGATGGCTTCACAGTTGTCATTCCCGGTCACAACACAATGCAGTGCAAAACATGGGTTCCAAAGCTGCAAGTCACCATAGATAACTATACTTTTGTTGATAGTTTTTATGTGGTTGATTTTGTTGATACTAATCTAGTTTTGGGAGTGCCATGGTTGTATTCTATAGGGGAGCATACAAAAAATTATCAAACTCCTGAGATGAAATTTCAAGATTCAAAAGGTGTACTAAGGGTTGTGAGAGGGCAACACCCTTACCCAAATCAAGTAATGACTTGCAATAGTATGAGATCTATATTGAGGCAAGGGGACATAGAATGGGCTGTTGAATGTCATATCACATCTCTCAATCCAAACATAAAGTTTGTTGAACACCCAAAGGAGATAGAGAAACTATTGAAAAAGTACGAAAAAGTTTTTAGAGATCTTCCACATGGTAGACCACCTGATAGGGGGGTTGAGCAAAACATTGTTTTGGAGGAGGGTACTTCACCCATTCAAATACCACCTTATATACATCCTAAGAAATCAAGATACAAGATTGAGAAGGTCATCTAAGAACTCTTAGAGTTGGGACTCATTAGACCAAGCTCTAGCCCCTATGCTTCTTCAGTAGTGTTGGTAAAGAAAAAAGATGGAACCTTGAGGATGTGTATAGATTTTAGAGGTTTGAATAAGAAGACCATCAAAATAGGTATAGTATTCCTAGGATTTATGAGCTCATGTATGAGTTATTTAGAGCCAAATATTTCTCCAAAATTGACCTTAGATTAGGTTATCACCAAATTCGAATGAAGGAAGAAGATGTGCAAAAGACTGCTTTTCAATGTCATTATGGTCACTTTGAGTTTCTTGTTATGCCATTTGGATTAATTTATGCTCCACCCACATTTCAAGCATGCATGAATAGAATCTTTTGCAAGCAGCTTAGAATGTTTGTTTTGGTATTCTTTGATGATATTCTCATTTACAGTAAAACTTGGGAAGAGCACTTGCAACATCTATAGATTGTGTTGAAAACTTTGCAAGAACAATCCTTGTTTGCTAACATGTCTAAATGTGAATTTGGGATGAAGGAACTATTATATCTTGGGCACATTATTGGGAAAAAAGGAGTGAAAGTACACATGGAAAAAATCAGGGCTATCTTAGAATGGTCATCACCAAAAAATATCACTGAATTAAGAGGCTTCATTGAAATATGCACCTATTATAGAAAGTTTGTGAAAGGGTTCTCCAAGTTGACTTCTCCACTCATTGATTTGACTAAGAAGGATGCTTTCAAGTGGGATGAAGAGGCTGAAAAAGCCTTCCAAAAAATGAAATATGTAATGAGTAGTTGTCCCATACTTGCATTACCTTATTTTTCTAAGCCTTTTGTTGTTGAATGTGATGCTTTAGGCGGACGAATAGGGGTTGTCCTAAAGCAAGGACAACACCCTATATCCTTTGAGAGAAGAAAGTTGCATTCTCATGAAAAACGTTACTCCATATATGACAAAGAAATGTTTGCCATCATGCATGCATTGGCCAAGTTTCGACAATACTTGGTAGGAAACAAGTTTGTGGTGAAAACTGACCACAATAGTCTAAGGCACTTCCTCACCCAAAAGGATCTAAAGGAAAGGAAACTAAAGTGGGTAAGCAAGATTCAAGCTTATGATTTTGATATTGAATATGTGAAAGGAAAGAATAACATTGTAGCTGATGCATTATCTCAAAGACCTTCTATTTCTCTCATGGACATTGCCAAGTATTGGAAAAACGTGATAGTAGTTGAATATGCCAAAGATAAATTTGCTTGTGATGTATTAGATGGAATCAAGAGGGATGATAACTATAGGATTGTAAATGAGCTGATATATTATAAGGGTAGAATTTATTTGGTTCAAGATTCAAAGCTCAAGTACACAATTTTGCAAGAAGCACATGACTCCCCACTAGTTGGCCATCCAGGGATCTTCAAAACTTATAGGCAATTAAGGAAAATATTATTTTGGAAGGGGATGAAGGAATATGTTCAGAAATATGTGAATGAATGTAAGGTATGTCAGCAAAACAAATCAAAACTTACATGCCCAATTGGTTTATTGCAACCATTGCCCATTTCAAAGCAAAAATGGGATAGTATCTCAATGGATTTCATCACCGGTTTGCACAAATATCTGGGTAAGGATTGCATATATGTGGTAGTGGATATATTGACAAATTTTCTCATTTCTTTATCGTTACATCATCTTTTAGTTCTGCACAAGTGGCTGATATTTTTTTTCAAAGAAATCTTCAGATTGCATGGGCTCCCCAAGAGCATTGTAAGTGATAGAGATAGTAGATTCATGGGTGCTTTATAGAAATAAAGTTTTAGATTGGTGGGCACTCAGTTGACTCAAAGTGCAAGCTATAATCCACAAACTGATGGACAAACAGAGAGGGTGAATCAATGGTTGGAAGGGTACCTAAGAAACTATGTGGGAGAGCAGCAAAAAGCATGGGCAAAAAGGCTACACTTGGGTGAGTTTTGCTACAACACCACTTTTCATATGTCAATAGGGATGTCTCCTTTCAAATCATTATATGGTTATGATGCACTTAAGTTTTTTGAGATGATATTTGGTGATAGTAGATATCCAAAAGCTAAAGATTGGGTGGAAGAGAGCCAAGAAATTTTAAAGCTTTTGAAAGATGATTTGCAGGTTGCCCAAAGTCAACAAAAACAATATGCATATAGACATAGAGAAGAAAGGACCTTTTAGGTTAATGATTTAGTATATTTGCGGCTGCATCTATATAAACAAACATCTCTAAAAAGGAATGGAGCAGAAAAACTAAAACCAAGATACTATGGCCCATACAAGGTAGTTCGAAAGATTGGGGACGTAGCATATGAATTGGAACTTCCAGATGGGAGTAAAATCCATAATGTATTTCATGTTTCTTGTCTCAAAAAATCTCTTGGTCAACAAATTGTCACTTCAGAAATACTTCCTCCTTTGGATGATGAAGGTTAACTCACACTTGTTTCAAAAAAGATTTTGAAGACAAGCGAAAGGAGATTGAGAAGCAAAAGTATCAAAGAATGCATAGTACAATGGAAGGATCTACCAAGTGAAGATGCCACATGGGAAGAGGAGAAGAATTTACAGCATCCAAATCTGAAATTGCTTGAGGACAAGTAATCTTGGGTGGGGAGGACTGTAATGTCCCCATACAAATAATTGCATAGTAGGACAATTGCATCAATCCTACTAGTTCCTTAGGTTGGATGGATACATTGGAATTTTAATAAGGGAGCTAATAAATGATGCTTAGACATTAGAATGGAATAAATATTTAATAATGGATCTTATTAAATAAATACAAGAGAAAATTGAAGTGGCAATGGAGCATGGAGACACATGGAGATTATGGGGCCTACACAAGCTAGAATTTATGTGCCACATGGCATCCTCCTCTTGCAATTCCGAATCCACGGGAAGCCTAATGTTCTTGGATGAGTTAAAAGGCTAATACACTTGGCCATATGCATCATAGGTCGAATTGCGAAGGACATTTAACTTACATGGGAGAGGAAGAGTCAAATGGGAGCTTCTTTGACAATTGGGCTAGATTCCCTAACATCTATGACATCTATGACACCAATGATGAAAATGTTATGACATTTATGACATATTGCAAAACTGAAGGTTGACATCTAACCATTATGACATGTTAGGTCTAAATATAGCATCCAAGAGGGCGCTCATGTGAGTTGGGGAAGCTCAATGGGTTCCTACTCAAATTGGGGGAAGATGGAAGGCTAGGAAAGGGAGGATACATGTCAAATATTGAGCACACCCCCTAATTCGAATTGGTTTGAGTTTGTGGATGGATTTGTAACCTTATAAGGCTAAGGATGTTTATAAAATACAGGGATAAACCAAGGGAAGATATTTTGATCATTTGAGAAATTTGCATTTGTGAAGAGAGAGAGCTAGTGGATGACTAGTTTCTTGCCTTAGCCAATTTCGAGGGTGAAAGATTCCCATCCAAGTTGGTGTTTGGAGAGGCCACTTAGGTATTTCATGGAGCTTTAATGGATTTTGTATTTGCAGGTGTAATTTACAGGGCATCTCTTGGTTCCTTTTAGTGCAACACTTTCTCTCAACCATTTCCAATTTTTATTGCATATTCTTGGTCATGGAGGGATTGCGCGTTGGGTGAGCTATTGTACTCTTTGAGGGAGATTCTCCTGGTCCATTTATGATTGTAATAAGTTTAATATGATTTTTTATTCATTCTCAGTAAATCTCAAGTCGAAATACCAAATGGTTGTATGTAAAAGTGACTATTAATGAGCAAACAATGACCATTTCCCCACTATATTGATGTATGCCATGGTAATGTTGATTATTTCGAATGGAAGAATGTATCTATGATATATTTATAATGAATGGACTGTCATTTATGAGTATTATAAGTTTCATTTTCAGCACTTAAGCATTTGAAGTCATCTTACTCAGTTTAATTGCATTTGGAGAAGATTTGGTGCCATTTCCCCAAGGGTTGAATTAATGATTTTGTAGCTGTTTGGGAGAGGGTTATAACAGCCTGTATAAATTGAATAATGATGCATATGAGACCTTAACAATGTCCCTTAAAGATCCTCTACCTCTGCTTAGTTATTCGAGTGGGTTTGGGAGCATTTGAGAAGCCATTTCTAGCATTTACCCATGGGGAATTGGAACCCCAATTTGCTAGCAAAGACTCCTACTTTGACTAGAATATTAAACAAGTTTACAGAAGTAATTGAAGGGTCAAAAATCATCCCTGAACATCATATTCAAGTATTAATATCATCCATCCACCTTCTCATAATATTTGGGAGCACTTGGGGTCAATTTGGAGACCTAGACATCAAAACTAGTCAAAGGTCGAAATAGGAAAAAAAGTGAAAAATTGGTCATTTTAATAAAATTTTGAAAAAGGGACATTACACTTTTCCTAATTTTATGGGTTGTAAGCTATTTTCTAGCTTCAACTCTTACACAATGCATTTATGATCCTATTTTTGTGCTTCTAAGGTATTTATGACTATATTGGATCCCTTATCTCACCTATTTCACCCTCCTTCATGTTTTGTAACATCCCTTATCATTAGTGTGCTTACTTGTGCTCGTCATGGATCCACTCCTTTTTTTTGGTAACTCCTCCTCATGGTGCTAATTCGGGAAAGGGAATCTCCTAACTAACCCACCACTCCAATAATTTGAGTTAAGACTCCATGATGAAGCTTAAACCTTACCTCTCTCTAATTCGAGTTGATCCCCTTGGGTTAGATTTTTCCTCCTTATGTTATAAATTCATATGCCCTCTCCTTGTTGAAGGTAATATTGAGCTTTGTACCATGTGACTTATGTTATCTAACCGTGTTGGGAATGTTGATACTATTGAGAGTGTGCTGAGACTTAGAGTGGGTCTAGTTGTTTCCCTTTACTTCCATTATATCACTCTACTAATCCAGGTTTTCGCACAACCAAGAAATGGGAATGGCGAGCTAGGTCACATCCCATAGGCATTGGATACGAACAAGAAAGTAGTAGTGGGAAGCATTATGGCTCTCAGAAGAGGTAGTTTCAAGAGTAGTGAGACTAAGTGAGCCTCTACCCGTGGATCCATGGTCTCAGCTCGGGGGTGGCCTATTCAAGCGAGGAAGGCTTAACAATGTCTACACTTGGGAGGAAATTTGTACTACTACAACTAGTTGCATATATGTTGAGATAAGAATTTCTCTTATGTTATGTTTTCATTACATTATTTTATTTGGTTTATGTGTAGTGGTGTCTGATTGGTTGTTTGAGTGTTCATGTATTGAATGTTAGGATCTGCATGCAGGAAGGATTGGTTTCATATAAATAATTGAGTTTCTATGCTTGTTACCTTCTATCCTTTCTTCTTCTTTTTAATCATAAGTTGTAATTTTGGCTCTATTGTATTGAGAGGGGCACAACCATATGATCTAGTTCACTCATCTCTGCTCATTTTTGTGTTGTGAGACATGCTTCATTGCATCTGGAACAATGTTTCTTGTTAAGAACACCTTTCTTTTCATTGAAAAAGCTTTATGGATGACTGAGATATGTTTGTTTTGGTCCAACAATTTTTCGGTGCCAAAATGAGTGCACCTGTCATTTGATTGTAAATGTTTTGTTTACATATTTGTTCTTAGTTGCAGATCAGAGGATGAGTGATGTATTCTAGATGTAAAAGTAATCGATGGTTGGAGGGTGTCAACCATACAATCTGATTTTTACTAGTGAGAGATTACTGTAGAGGACAATCATTGGGAGCTGATTTTGAGGGTTGTAGTTGCAACCGATGTTCTTTGTTTTCTATGGTTTCAGTGTGGCTGTAGATTGCAGCCCATGGATGTTCCATGATATGTGGTTTTCCTTACTTTTTATCCTCAGAAACAACACACACATAACATCACCAAAAAAATAGATTAATTTGCAAATAGTAAATGACATCAATACTTGATTATTTATAAACTATGCAATCAAACAAACCAAAAGTACATAAATTAGTTATTCACACCAAAGATGATGTTTATTATGTATTATTCATGTTATTGTTGCAATTACGACCTTTAGCTTGCACTTTGGAAATTATTAATTGAGTGTCGCAATTAATTATTTAATTAAGTGTCGTAATTAAATAATTAAATGTCACAACTTTAGTTATAATTTAATCTCTAAAGTTAAAAGTTTTAATTATTTGGGTGAATGGTTAGTTAACTTAATAGTAATTTAATTATATCTGTTGTGCTTAAACTTAAGTTAGTCTTAATTTAAACACCTTTAGCCTTATCTCAAAGTTCAACACGTTAAAAAAACCCTTTTAAATTTACCAAAAAAAATTTCACAATTCCATATTATTATATATACCTACAAAATTTGAATGAAAAAAATATTGCATTCACTAACACATTAAGAAGTTTGCTGACATGTTAATTACTCAATTACTTAATATAACATCTAGTGACCCATGTGATTTACAAAAGATGGCATCTTTATATTGATAAAATATTTTTATTATCATAGTGTTACCATTTACCATTTTTGTGGGTATTTATTTATAAATTTAACTTATTGAGTATCTTATATGAAAATATTTTATTAATGAAAAGAGGTTGCATTTATTTATGTTATTATTTAAATTTTTTTTTATTAATTACATGATATGTGAAATGCCATTTTTATTTAAAAAAAAGAGTTTTACTTTTCATTTATATATCATTTACTTTTATATATGTTATTTTTGAATTATATTTATTTTCTAAATACATTTATAAGCTTTTTTTTTCTTTCAGAAGAAAAAACCCCGTCTTTGTTATTCATATTGAATCAAAGGGCATTTATCGTGCCTTCCCAGAGAATGAGTTACATACATATCATAAGAACTGTGTGGATCCAATCAGTCACATCAAGAATGGTAAACATTCCAGGTGAATAAGTAAGGGGTATAGAGCCAAATACATTTACAAGCATTGTCCATAACTGTTGTACCTAACTTTCTACTCTAAGATATGTTGAGTTTTATATGTTGTCATGATTCTACTCTAAGATATGTTGAGTTTTATATGTTGTCAAAATCATGTGTAATCTCCTTTCTGATATAAAATTGAATGACCCTATCACTATCACTCTCTCTATATATGAAATGACTCTTCAAAGATGGATTATTACTTTTGTTTAATTAATATGTTATGATATAGAAATATTATTATATCAAATTTATTGAAACTTTAACATCACTTTTGGATTATTACTTTTGTTTAATTAATATTTTATGATATAGAAATATTATTATATCAAACCTATTAAAACTTTAACATCACTTTGTAATTGTTTTATTAATATTTTTAAGAAAATTAATTTTAATAAAAAATAACCAAAATACCATATTCTATATTACTAAATTAAAATCTCATTTACATAAATAACATCATTTGAACAAAATAAGATCCATTTTTAATCCAAATGTTAAACCTAAAATATCTATTTATTCAAATTCACTAAAAGTTATGTTTAGCCACCTCTTTTAAAATACATATAAATACTTATACTTAACCTCAATAACCTCCTTTATTAAAATACGTTACATATGCAAGCGGTTAAAATGATCCTTTTATTAATTTCACATATAACAATTTAATCAATTCACTACAAAACAACAACATTATCTTTTCGAAAATTTTAAGAGTAAATACAAATTTGGAAAACTGGTTGTATTTTAACCCCTTAACTATAACTCGCTTGAAATTATCACATCCCAAACGTTATAATCAACTCTACATAAATAAATAAGTTAATTTAATTAATTAAACAAATTAAGCCTCTACCGTAGTTAATTTTATTTTTTATAAAATGAAACAAAAACATTAATTCTTATAAAAATATAAAAAATATACGTACTGTACATCATTTACATTAGTGGTTCAGCTGAATGTTCATATCTGCTCCTCCTCCACATCCTCTCATTTTTATTATAAAATTAAATAAACGAGATCGTCGACGTACATCCTCTCATTTTTTTAATAAAATTAAATAGAAGAGAAAGGAAGAAATCGTTGACGTTAACGTGTGACAATACCATCCTCACATATGTCGCAACCGTGGTGGTCGCTTTAATTAACCTTGGTTAGACAGTTGGAACCTCACTATATTACGGGCAGGGTGGTCACACCATTATCATTAACCCTCGCTCAGCTGAAAGTGCTCGCCATGGCAATTCCACAGTGAAGAAGACCACGGCAGAGAACAATGGAGTCGGGGGGAGGAGGTTCCATGGGGACTCGCGTGCCCTCAGCGAAGCCAGAGATGCTGCTGCAGCAGCCGTACACTAACAGTGACGATGATAATAATATCGAGAGTGGAACGGGGCCGGTCCCAAGTTCGAATCCCAGTGCTATCTCGAAATTGGAGCTGGATAAGGATTTTCTCTGCCCTATATGCATGCAGACGATGAAGGACGCGTTCCTCACTGCCTGTGGCCACAGCTTCTGCTACATGTGCATCATGACGCATCTCAATAACAAGAGCAATTGCCCCTGCTGCGGCCTCTATCTCACGAACAATCAGCTCTTCCCCAATTTCTTGCTAAACAAGGTATTTAATATTAGTTGTCTTTATTATATTGATATTTTAGTCTGTTTACAAAAGGTAGAAATGTTTCTTAAAAGTTGCAGAATTCAAATTCAAATTACTTATTGAAACATTAGAAGTTTATTTAATATCAATTATCATTATTAAAGTCAGGATATTATATATAATAATAATAATAATAATAATAAAGCTAGGAATGTTTTTTAAAAGATGCAGAATTTAAATTCAAATGACTTATTTAAACTTTAGAAATTTAGGTCCCTGAAACTTGTGTCTGTTTCACTTTCTTGCGAGTTTGTTTTAATTTTCAATTTTCTTGGGCATGAATTATTGCCAAATGAATCTCTAAATTTAACTGAAATTGCCTTAAAATTGCAGCAGACTGTACTTGTCTTCGCTTTCTATTTCAAGATTCATGCTGTTTTAGTTTCTTTGGCCGGAAATGATTGTTAAATGATGCAGAAATCCGATTCCAATTACTTATGAGAACTTTTGACGTTCAGGCCCCTAAAACTCGTGTTTTGAATTCATGCAATTTTGTTTTTTGTTTTCATTTTGCTGTGTCAAGGTTGAAGACTGTAAACTGTTGTCAAATACATATATAAAGTTAACTCGAAATTGCTTTTGAAAACCCTCAAATTCTGCGTTTGTGTTTCCTGGTTTTCAGAGGTGAAAATGGTGCCTTTTTGTTGGAAGAAGATGCACATAAAAAGTAATAAATAAATGTGGAATTTGTTATCACCCTGAAAATGCATATATTATTTCACATTTTTGGCATCTTTCTCCAACCAGCACAGCGGAAGGCAGTGGAGCTCATTGATTATTGCATCTTTCCGGGAGAGACTTGGAGGCCATGTACCTTGTTCTATCTTGCCCCAGCATCATTTACTCATCATCCATGGGAAGATCAAAGGTGTAGAGCTGTTGTTGGTTAGATGGATGCTTTTTGAAGGCATACTTCACCATGAGGATCCATCTGGGCATATTTGACATGCAGGTAGAAGCATGGTTACATTGCTTACATTACCATTATTGCATCATTGATGGAGAACCTTCTTCCTCGGTTGAAGCCAGGGTCCAAAACCATATGAATGGAGGAGGTGAGTAAGAAAGGAGCCTTAGAAGATGAACGCCCTATTACTAAAGATGTAGAAGGAATGACTTATAGGTATGGTTCAAGCAAGGCCCAAAGGATTAAACATCCTACTTTGTAGAAGGCTTGGATCAAGACATGTGGCAAGGTAAGAGACTAAAGGAGAAATGCCATACTTTGTGGGAGGCCCAAGGCATGAGAGGTTGCAAGGAGAGTATCTAAATGAGGAATACTTTGCTTGGAATGATACTATGTGGCCCTAAAATCATTTGTATGCCAAAGAGGGGTTACTTGATGAGGATCATTTTACTTGAAGGGTGAAAAGAATGATACTTTGGTTACTTGATCATGAATATACCCTTTTAAAGAGGGGGATGCCCTTTCCAAGAGGGCATTTAAAGTATTCTAAAAGGTCTTCATGGGGCATTTTCAAGTTGTTCCATTATTTGGAGTAGTGATTCAAGAAGAAGTTGACACACATCAATTTTCGACTAAATTGAACCCTATTAGCTACTATAAGAAGAGCACCTTAACTCTAGGATTTTTATCTCTCATTTATTATCATTTAATTGATTAGGGCTTGGTTTGAAATACATAAATAGAGGATATTTGTCATTTGCTAAAGGCATGGTTGGAAGATAGGGGATTCCCCTACAAACACTTAATTGAATATCCTTGGGAGGATTGGAGGAAGGAGAATTCCAAGTGAGGTTTTCATATTTTGTTTCTATTTTTCATGGGTTGATTTGATGGCCGGAAATTACTTTACAAATTGCTGTGTAATCCTTGAAGAACGGCATTTTTGGTCCAATAAGAAGATGTTAGGGTAGAAATTTCACCCTCCCTATCTCTTGCTGTAATTATTGTTGATTTTATGGTATAGATGTTGTTATTCTGCATATGAGAGGACATGGTTTCCCCTTTCTTGTTCATGTTTTCATGTTATCATTTGGCTGCTTTCTACTTGTTGTGAGGCGCATCCTTGGTAGGGCCTTCCTTTAATTTTCTGCGTATTGAAGAAGATCCATGTGGTTAGTTAGATTCTTGGAGTGTATTGTTAGTAACCTAATTACAACTTTTCATCATATTCAAACCCTCTTGTTTGTTGCTTTCGACTCCATCACCCAGTTCGATAGGTAATGGTCTTGGTAAATTCTAGTGTCCATTTTATTCAAAGAAATACCATGACATGGTTGCCCCTTTCTTGTTCATGTTTTCATGTTATCACTTGGCTGCTTTCTACTTGTTGTGAGATGCATCCTTGGTAGGGTCTTCCTTTAATTTTATGCGTATTGAAGAAGATCCATGTGGTTAATTAGACTCTTAGAGTGTACTGTTAGTTACCTAATTACAACTTTTCATCATATTCAAACCCTCTTGTTAGTTGCTCTCAACTCCATCACCCAATTCGATAGGTATTGGTCTTGGTAAATTCTAGCGTCCATTTTATTTAAAGAAATACCTCAAAATAATTTTTCTAGGGTTTCCCAACTTGTGTAAGAAAAGAAGGCACTTAAAGCGAGAGGAAATGTTTCTAAGAATGGACAATCTTTCTAAGTGCCCCTAGCATTGCACTTTGTTAAAAGACTTTGTAACATTTGAAGTGTAGGTTTGGGAAGTAACATAATTAAAACTAAATTCTCCACATAGGAATATGCCACTTTGGTAGTAGAACTCACAATTATTATTGACATAACATAGACAACACCACAAGCCAAAGTGGGCCCACAAGGCATGATACCGAAATTATTGGCGATGTTAGTCAGATATATTTTCAGGTTGTAGAAACTATTCCATGAGGCCAAAAATGATGCATTTGACTAGTTGCTTGCCTATTTCATATTCACACATGGAAGTGTCCATGAGGCCAATTGACATTTGATGCAAAATTTCAAGACATAACAAGTGAGAAGCTACATGTATAGTGGAACAAAGAAGTTTTGGACTATTCATCTGGATTTGGCCATCTCTCCGTGCACTGAACTCTTAGACAAGGTAGGTTGGCTTTCAACAACTTGTCTTTGAGGCACATTATCCTTGAGGTTCTCTTGGTTGCATCTTCTTCTTTGCCCTTTTGGAACATTGATCTCGAGTTTCTATTTTATAGGTTTGTTGCTTTCTTGATGTTGTATGCGGCATGCCTCACAATATAGTAGGAAATGCTGCTTGGTCTCCACTTCATTCTTTTCGCATACTTGACATGTGCTTTTCCATTCTTCCTTTGCTTGTTCTCATCTTCTTGCTTCATTGCTTAGCCTATGTGAGATGTTTTGAGTAGTTGTTTATTTGAACCAGAACTTGTTTTTATCTCTATAAGATGTTTAGTTTTAAGTAGTCTTATACTTTGGTTTCTATCTTTAGGTTGAACTAATACATATAGTGTTGTTCCTTCCTCTCCAAGTTTCTTTTCCACTCAACTTTTTGGTAGCCCTCGTGTATGTAGATTTTTAGCTCCTTACTATCTATCGGGCAACTTGTTCTATTATGTCCTAGTTGCAGAGTGACTTCCTACATTGTATGTCCCATGTTTTCTTCCTCCTTTTTAAGTTTTCTTGGTGGATTTTATTGGGTATTCTTTTGCTATCCATGACCACCACTCTTGGTTTATAGAGTGTTTTGGTTTAAACCTTGCTTAGCCTATGTCCCTCGAATGAGCTTGTTTAATTTTGGGTTAATTATAATAGTTATGTAGTACGTGTTACCGAATGAACTAGCAAGGCTAGTTTCCGACCAACATATGAAAGGGAAAGCGACCACTGTCACCTTAGCCACTCTTCCAAAACTGCTTCGGAAGTCGAAACCTTTTAGGGGAGAGCCCTATTGCAGCTCTGCAAGGAAACTAAATACTAAAAGATATCTCTTTCGAAGATGTTAGCGACCAGTGCCTTATTGGAGTCAAATCAAAGGGTGGAGAAGATATACTATGAGCATGAATATGCATCATATAAGTGTGTTTAGTATATCTACTTCAATAGTGCAAAGATGAGGAAAAACATACTATTTGAATGGATATAAATTATGTGAGTACACTGACCTTAACAACACATTCATCTAAGGATAAGCAAATAATCACTTTCAGTGTGTATGTCTTAATGAACCAATTACTACCAATTCAGCAACAAAGTGTGTTATATAAATATTAGCCAAATTACAAACGTTTTATCGTCATCAAATGTCTGAATCAATCATACAACATCACTTGTACAGCAGTATTAGCAGAGGTGAGTTCGATGGTAAATCAGTTTCTTTAGGTTTCTCAAACCATTCACAATTGTAAAAAGTGCAAGTGCATCAATGTATTCATCCCAAACCATGAATTCAGTGGTATATCAGTATAACATTGACATTTACTACAGCAGTAATTACACCATACATCCATATATTACTTCCAAACAGTATGTATAAGCAATTAAATAAAGTATGAAATGAAATATTAGCAGCAGTATTTATTCATCCTAATCTTCATTCAGCCCTGAAGGTGACAATAGTCATGCAAGATCCACCTTTGAATTCGTAGTAATAAGTATAACCAGCAGTATACAAGGTCAGAAACAAACTGTTGGCAGAAATTAAACAATGATCACAAAGTGTGCAATTATTCAGTCCATCCAATACAAACCAGCAATCAATGTAACCTTACTAACCAGTGTTCGGGTGGCAGTGTGCAGGTGTTGAGGACTAGTACTGAAGGAAGGTGTAGCAGGCTGTGTATAATAGAGGGCTGCCACTGTAAGGGCAGCTCGTGTGGCTAGTAAAAGTCTGGGCAATACCCCAAAAGTGCAGACTGGGCTTCTTATAAAGGCTGGTAAGGGGTTTGTCCAGACCTTAGTGAGGGTACCAAGAGGCACAACGGAAAAGGTCAAGTGTTGGAGGGTGAGGACTGTGGGGGAAATGGAGGAAACGAGCAGTCCGAGGGTTTGAGAGACTAGGGAAGTGAAGGCAAGGGAGGAAGGAGAGATTGGAAAGGGAGGCTGAGCTAGGAAAGGCGCGCAGGCTGAGCTTTTAGGGAGGGATCAAAATTTTAGGGAACAGAATTTTAGGGCCTGAAATTTTAGGGTGCGGAAATTTTAGTGCATGGAGTTTTAGGGTGCGGAATTTGAGGGCCCGGAATTTTAGGAGCTGAAAATTCTGGGAGGCCCTAAATTGACCAAAAATTTGATTTTTATGAAATTTATAAATTTTAAGGCTTTTTTAGATGCAAAATGCAGATCTAAAGCTAGCTTAGAACTAACCCTAGATTAGGTATTGTAGAAGGAAAAGAGGTGAAGACAAGGAGAACTAACCCTAGCAAAACCCTAACCTAACCTAGGGCGTCTAGGGGTAATTAACTACCTCTAGAGAAGGATGACCTAGGTTTAAGACTAAACCTAAAGTTCAAAGGTTCAACCCTAGAAGAACTCCTAGAAAAGGACATACTTCTACACTAAGGTGACTAAGGAGAGGCGAAAGGTTTGCCAAGACAAAGACAACCCTAAAGGCTACCATTTAGTCCATCAGCATAGTCATTCATCGATCAATAACAAAGAGACATCAAGAAAACACATAGATACCTCCTTGTGCACGTGTTTTACCAACAAATCATAGCATCACCTTTAGAGAAAGAGCCAAAACCAAGATACTTCAAGAACTCGTCATCAAACCCAGAAAAAGACCTTCCTCAAGAGGAGGCGCCTCACTTCAAAGAGCCCTAGTAGGGTAGAACAAATGCATAGTGTTTTTATCCCATGAGTCTTACGTTAAAATGAAGTGAGGAGATCTATTTATATGATCTCTCACTCTCCTTTTACAAAAATATTCAAGTCGACATGCCTTTAAAATGTCAATTTGAAATTATAAAATGTCAACTTAAAATTAAAACAAAATAATAATAAAAAATAGCCACAATGTAGGCTTATTGTAGGCTACCTGGGGTATTTTTCCCCTAGGTGACACGAATTGCTAAAATGAGCGAATCACTCTAAATGAAAGGTTGGAGTGAGTTGGAGGGAGGGCGTTATACCCCATCTAACCCCAAGAATCCCTCAACTCCCTCCTTAAAGCAACAAGTAGGCCGGTGTGGAAGATGGCTTCCTCCAAGGAAAGAGACCAGGGAGAGAAGGCGCCAATGTACAGAAGGGCCAATGTAAGTGGCTGTGAAGGGAGACAAATGTCTTGCAGTTGAAGTAAAGGTCACCAGAGCAAGCAAACAAGGTATGGGGTCATGTGACCCAATGATCAACCCCTAGGAGTCTCGGACACCAACTCCGGGGTTAAGAACCCAACAAAGGGCAGTTGATAGTGCCATTAAGCCATAGTACTCCTAAAGGAAGGACCAAAGGGCCCAACCATGATAATCATTGCTCAATAACATCCCTCCTGGTCGAAAAAATTGGCTTTCTTCCCCTAGGGCACATCTGAAGGTGCGCTGGGTACAGATGCAACGTAACCCAAATCGTTTCCCTCCTTTAAAGGTGAGAAATAAGACTTGCTATCTAGCAACTGTTTAACAAAAACCTTATAAGCCCATCTAGTTGAGAATGGTTGTGATTTGATAGCAAGGAATTCTTTCCTCCATTTCAAGGGTTTTGCTTGGAATCCATCAATGTCACTTGGATGTTCTTTCAACTAGTCTCTTAATACCTTCTTAAACATCCCCACTTTTGTGGAGATCATGCCCTCTACATTGATCTTTTGGTAGTTTTTTTATTTAAACCAGATTCTTATAAGTGGCTTTGGCATGGATTAGCCATTGTTCCTTTGTGATGTCATTCTCATGTACTCGCTTCTCTAGTTGCAACTCTTTCAAGTTTCCAAAATTATTTTATGAGCTTCGTTGCATTCCTTACTAACCGAGGTTCTATTGAGATGTTGTTTGAAGCACTCCTTTTCCCCTAACCTCTTAGGTTTGTACACTCGGACATGTTTGAATAGCCTTCAACAAGGCATTGCATTTATCATCTATCTCTATTGCTATGTTCATAAAACTTAACTTCCTAGTCAGTTTATATAGTTGATTCTTGAATATATTTTCATCTTGTTGGGTGATTGCTATTGTTGTACAATGTACATCTATTATGATTCATTCCTCATCTTTTGAAATCCTTTTCTACCGATTATGCTCCATAATCAGAGGCTTATAATCCTAAGTTACTGCGTCATAATTTTTGTGAATTGTGAAGTTATGGTTTTATCTTATATTGTTGGTTGACAGCATGACACAATCAACTATGCTTTACTAGTTATGAGAGAAACAGGTTGCTTCTCTTGCCCCCCTTCAACGTGCTAATTTATTGCATATGATTATATTAAAATCTCTAGGGTCCCTTCCACATGCTAGTTTGTTGCACATGCTAGTTTGTTGCATATGATTGTATTTCAAGCATTGCATGTTTGTAGAATTCCCATCCAAGTAAATGATTTACTTGTTAACATTTGCTAATTTTCTTCTTTAAAGGGTTTGATCTTCAGTTAACGAGAGCTGATACACACTTCTTTGAAA
Organism: Pseudotsuga menziesii; assembly: GCA_001517045.1. Classification (NCBI taxonomy): domain Eukaryota; kingdom Viridiplantae; phylum Streptophyta; class Pinopsida; order Pinales; family Pinaceae; genus Pseudotsuga; species Pseudotsuga menziesii. The sequence continues at coordinate 305,656 of LPNX011153698.1, read as the reverse complement.
TTTGCTATCCATAGGTTCCTTTTTCATTTGTTGAAGTCTCGAACCAAAATTATGTCTCCCTTACCCTTGAACTTTACTATGTTTGAGTCTCACCATTTGTAAATTTGTTTGGCTTTTGTGAGGCAAAGTATTGTGTTGCTAGGGCGATGCTAGTGCTATTGTACATGATTTGAGCAACATGTATTAGTTATGCTTGCATGTTTTTTAATTGCTATTTCTCATTGACTATGCATGCAATTCCTCCACGTCCTTCGTGATTATTTGAAATATGTTTCTATATGGACCACCTTTTGTAGTTTTTATGCCTTGAATTATACACCCATCATTTTGGGTTTCAATTAGGATTATTATAACTTGACATGTAGCTATCAAATATCAACTCTAGAGTGCGACCTCTTCTCCATAAACATCCTATATAGTTTCATATCATTATATTCAACTTGTCATGGGTTATAGGGTTGCGTCCACCCATTTTTTCCATTTCCAAACTTTGCCACCCTAGTTACACTGTTCTAGATAACTGCCCACTTGCCTTTCTATTTTGCTTTCTAGACTATGGCTCTATCTTTTAAAATCTCTTACTATAGTGGTGTTAGATCTTCCTTTTTAAACCACTTAGATTCCTTTAGTTGCCTTCTCTATCTAAATATTTTGGTCTTGTCAAGTTCACTTCATAGAGTTAAATTCAACGACCTTTTCATTTTGTATTTATTGACCATTTAAGTGCTTGTTTCGATCAAAGTTGTTGGACTTGGAATCAAGAAAAACTTGGTGAGGCAGAAGGGCCAAAGTGTTTGACTTTGATCGGGAAAAAACTTTGGAAAACTTGCAAAAACCCTCTAGGTACAAAAATGTAAAGAAATACACACAAAAATATAAAGAAATACAAAGTACAAAAACTTATATGGGGAAAAATGGGGAAAAACTTGAGAAAAAATTGGGAAAAATTGGGGCAAAGTTTATCTTGTGGTTAATTGTGAGCCAACTTTTGTTGACTGTATAACTTATTCAACCATGAGTTCGACTTAGCCTAGTTGGAAAAATCTCTTTTTCGGTTCAATCCAAGAATAAGTTGGGATTCAAGGAGTTCCAGGCACGATTTCCTTGCACCTTTGAGAATAAAATGTGGACTAATCGCCACATTGGGATCATGGGACTATGTGCTTGGTTTGGAAAATTTACCAACTTCTACAGGGTTTGGTGTAATGACAAACCTTACATGGTATCAGAGCTCAGGTCCTAGGTTCAGTTCCCTTGAGTTACGTTGAAGGGGGCGTGTTGGAGTATTGTCTAATTGCCGCACCTTTGAGTATATAATGTGGAATAATCGCCAAACTGGGATCATGGGACTATGTGCTTGGTTTGGAAAGTTTACCAACATCTGCAAGTTTTGGTGTAACACCAAACCTTACAATGATACTGGTTTGATGGCCAATATCTTAAAAAATGACAAAAATATCATGTCTATCAAATATTGAATTTCCTTTCCTACACTTAATGGGGGGATCCCATTGAGTGATAGAACCTTGGATTCTCAGACATTGCATGCGGGCAATTGCATGGCCTTTGAGTGGTGCCTTTAGAGTTATTCCCAATTGCAGAGGGGATTTTGAATTTTCGCCCCTAAAACAACTTCCTTATTTGAATGTGAGATAGCAGGGGTTCTCCCCTGGGTTGAGTAGTGATGGCCCCCCTACCTTGACAGGATGTAAAATCTCTCCCACCATGAGAAATTAACAAACTCTAGTGGAACCAATCATATGTTTGAAAAGAAAAATTGAAGCTACCGTTTAAGTTGCGTAGAAATTCTTTCATTGCCTTACAATTTACTGGTTTAGATCTCTTGGCATTTTTTTTAGGAAATGTATCATATATTATTTCTTGTGTCAAAGTGTTACGTCATGGATCACAAAGAGTTACAACAATTTAACAACATGTTTACAAGGAAATTCCTGTCCTGAAAAAGCTAGCACATGAGCATGCACCCCAATAGGAAGGGATTCAACATCTTTATTGAAAGAAATGAATTTGATTTTAACAAGCAAATCCAATTTCTGCGTAAAAATCCACATTTCTCCTTAAGCTAAGGGGGACGGCTCCTCATGAAAAGTAGCCTTACACCAGTATTTTCACACAAAGCAAATAGCTGACAGCCAAACTGTGTGCCATAAAGAGTTGCATCTATTCCGAATTATGCAAATGTTCTCAAGGAGAGGACCTTTTCAAGACAGTGGTGCAGTAAAAAGAAGTGAAATTTAGCTTGAAACCTTGCACAAAAGGCCTTGGCAGATGGGCATCATCAAAAGATATGCTCAACCATTTCTTCCCTACCATAACGCATGCACGAAATACCAACTGGTCTCAAAAGCCAAGCCTTGACCTTCCTAGGGAAGATTCCTAGATTTCCACGTGGGTTGTTCCACACAATTTAAGTTGATTTTTAGCATCAGGATTTTCACCATAGCATAAATATGGAGCATTTGAACCAGATTTTTTTTTATTGCCAGTTGAAAACATTCTTTAATTTAATCAAATCATTAAACTTATTCTGATAGCTGGAAACACGTATTCTAAAATGCTAACGTTTTGCATTGCTTGGCAACATTCTCAGAAATATTTTTTTCTCTACAGCTGAACTGTTCTGTCTTCATTCCAAAGTGAAAAGCTAGCAGGAAATTGTAAGCTCTGAAGCTACATCATATCCAAAATTTAGGTTCCCTTCAGTGCATCCTTGTCTTCCAGTTGCATTTCATGATTTTGTGAGCATAAAGCAGTTTACACATGGTTGTTTATAATAATCTTTAAAATTCTTAATTCTTAATCTTTTATACTTCTTTTTCCCCCCAACAAAAATCTTATATTGATATTTTAGCGTTTGAGATCAAATATATATAGACTGTCCACTAAAGGACTCCAGCATAAAATTGTTCAGATTCAGTAATATCTGCCTCATCTCCTATTCTAAATACAGTCTTCCTTGATCCATTTACAACATCCTCTCCTTCCTAATCAGACCAAAAAGTTGTAGACCTAATAAGTCTCGACTCTCCATACATTTCAAACAAACAAACAAAAAAACTTATGCTCTAAACCAAGTTCAAACTAAGGCAGAATTAATATAAGGCTGTTTCTGTATCTGAAATGAGAGTGCCTCACCTGAGAGCATGTTCAGAAAGGGTACCCTCCTGTAATAATAATGCATCCTTAGATAAGCTGTCCACTTATAAGCTGAATTCTTGATAAACATGAGTAAAGAACATATCAATAAATAATAGTCTACCTCTTGAATTAGATTCAATATAGGGATTAGGTTTATATTGTTTATATTGAAATGTTGACTGGTACACTATTAGAAGTTTTGAATCCACCAGAACTTGTATCTGGTTTAGCCCCTTGTCATGAGCTGTTTTCAGAAGTATCCAACGTACATAGAATTCTGCATGATTGTTCCGCTGCATATGTTAACAAGAAATAATGTGAAGTGTAAATGAAAGGACTGTTCCCGCACCATATATATCTGATACACCTTGACATGCTTCATCAAAAGAACCCCATGACTTCTCTGGATTAGCACTTGGCAATGATCAGTTTTTGAGCCTTTTTGCCTATAAAGGCCCGTTCTTACCCTCCAGGGTCACTCTAATCTTGCGTGCCACTTGAGCTCCCAATCTTTTAATACTTATGATTGTGTTGAAACTCAATTTTGAAGAGACTCACGTTTATGGTGAATTATATAATTTTGATTCCATTAATATGAGATGCATGCATGAACAGAGAGAGTAAAAGGACGATGCCAAAGCTTTATGTAACTTTCTCATAGCTTTACACACATGACTGTTTATCAAGTCTTCAAAATTATTATCTTTCTAGTCTAATAAATTATAATACTTATGATAGGGATGAACTCAATTTTGAAGAGATTCAAGTTTATAGTTAATTATATAGTTCTGATTACATTCATTTTAGAAGCATGCATGAAGAGAGAGTAAAAGGAAAATGTCAAAGCTTTATGTAACTTTCTCATAACATTACACACGACTGTTATAAAATCTTTAAAATTATTAATTTTCTAATCTAATAATACTTATATTGTGATGAACTATTGAATCAAGTTTTGAAGAGAATCAAGTTTATGATGAATTATATAGTTCTGATTAGATTCATTTTAGAAGCATGCATGAAGAGAGTAAAAGGAGAATGTCAAAGCTTTATGTAACTTTCTCATAACTTTTCCTTGGTTTCCTGTAGCTTTTGAAGAAGACATCTGCTTGTCAAATAGCAAGCACTGCTTCACCGGCAGAGCATCTCCGTCTGTCTCTACAACAGGTTACTGTCACTACTGACATTTTCAATTTCCATGGTTGTATCGAAATATCTGAAGTGCATTTGTTGTCTGTTTATGGATTCTTGTTCTATCTCCATGCAATGACTGATTTTATTTGATACTTTGTAAATTGTCTGATCTTGTCTTGAAGCATTTGAAGAATAATGGGCCATTTAGAATCTTAGATAGCTCATTCATTCTTCTGGGATTTCTTCCTAAAGTTATTTTATACATTTCTTGAAAGGTTGTTGGGACTTCTTGTGCATCCTAGTCTAGCATTAAGACTTTTTACAGCAGTCGTTGGCATTAGGATTATTTGTGGTATGGCTAATCCTGTTTTGTTGCATTTTTCCTCTTGTAATGTGCTATATACATGTTTTAGATTCTAGATGAGTCAATACTTGCATCAGGTGTTTGTTCTTTTATTTATTACCCGTGAGAGTAGCTAAAGCTAGTGGTTAGCCTAGTGACTTGTCTAATACGAACTGTTAAGGTTTTGTTAGCATGGCATACAGCATTATAATATTTTGCTGGGACATAGTTTCTCACATTGAGGTTGGTGTGGCACATAATGCACTGTAATGTGGCATTTTGCCTTGTTATAGTTTTTCTTGCCATTTCAAATTTGCCACTACTTTGTGCAGAGGATTTTTTATTATTATTTGTTTTGTTGCAACTTGCAAGTTGCAACCCATCTCACTCCGTGCCAGATACAGAGACTAGATGATCTGAGACTCGGGTCAAATGTTTCTGTGCTTTCTGTTTGCCATGTTTAAGATTAGCTAGTGTTAGTAGTTAGCCCTTGAAGTTTTGTTAGCATTGCATAAATGATGAGGCCTTGCAAAAAATTTCTTCTCTTTTTATATACTTTCTCGGTTGGAGGTTAGGGCATTCCTTTCTGCCTTATTTTTGAAACGAAAAAACATGAAAAAACATTTTCGTTCCCATTTTCCCATGTGCAAAACTTATCTTTTGTTGAGTGGAATGAAACGTTCTAACAAGTACTTCTTGAGGCCTCCATCATAATCGTTACATGCCCTTCATTTATTAAACTTTGCAGTCATCTTTGTGAATAGTTGAATTCACTCCTACTAAAGAATCTGGATACAATCCATGAAAGCAAATTATGCTTGCTATCATAATTGAGATCTAACATTAACCAAGATCTGAAGATTCAAGCCTTTTGGGTCCATTCATTCCTTCTCCAAAACATTCAGTATGATCTAGAGTTTTCTTAATCATTAGCATTTGAAGGAGCGACATAACTTTTTCAAGTTGTTAGCAAAGTTTCTGTCATGTCGTTAGTTGACTGTTTTTAGCTGAGGTTACAGGATACACATGAAATGGCAAGTTAGTTGCCTTCAACAGAGGCTTGCTACTCGTCTAGTCCTTCCTGCAAACCATATTTTCCTCCTGTGCCAGTGCACTTTAGAGCTTGACAAGTGTCCACAGAGGTTTTGATGTGCACTCTAGGACAACCACTTGTTGCTGTTGTAAGTTTCCCTGACTCGTTATGTAATGTCTGGAGACAATAGAACTTGCTACATTTTCTAATTCATATCCCTCATGCTGTATTTCTAGTAGAGCACCCGATAAATGTTTCCTAGTAGTTTTTATGCCTGGAATTCTTTACCTATTTTGTTTACTATTTTCTTTTCCTTGTTATTTGCTGTGCTCTTATTTTATAGGCAGATGAGTTGTGGATGCATCTTCTTAGATATGCATTTATAGGACAATGCATCAACAACTCAAGGCTTTTTCTATAAACCCCTTGATGTCTCTAGAAAGAGAGTTGCCATTTCAAATCAAGTCAGGATTTATCTTTAACCAAAGTGCAATTTCCAGAAAATATAAGCTTGCTGTCCTAATGTATTTTTAGCCAAGAAGCAATGAAGAAAACTTTATAATTGTCAGATTTCAACCCAAGATTAATTTGCAGAAAATTACAGCTCAGAAAATTTGAAAAATAAATGCTAGAAAGGCCAAAAGAAATTTCCAGAATTAATGTTATTGCTGTAGTAATATTCTAGACAGAAACCACTACAAAACTTCGAAAATTTTAGATCTAGAACCCATAATTTTTTAGTGATTTTTAGCATATAAATAATAAAACCCTCCAAAAGATACCAAATAAAGACTGTTTAGGGCCCCTTTTACTTCTGTTTTTCTACAATAAACCAGTGAGTAGTAAACAGAAATAAAGATCAGATATAGCCTAGAAAGTGAGATAAAAACCAGAAATTTAACTAGGCAGAAATTTGAACAAGTGAAAACAAGAAAGGGAATTTTTTTTTGGATTTTTGGCTGTGGACTTAGAAATATATAGACTAGTGAATTAATCATAATGCACACAATTTTCTTCAAACTCAAATCTAAAATTGGTTTAGCATTGCTGTAGTAAATTCCTTCTTACAAAAACAAAAATTTCAGAACAGCAAAATAGAATTTACTATAGCAGAAGTAAATGAGACTCTATAGATGTTTTAAAGAAAGATATTGGAGGCCAAATAGGGGGTAGATCTAGGGTCAATTCCTGCTCACAATTTTCTTAAGTTAAGGTTACAAAACTGGCCGTCGCTATTTTCATACCGAGTGCCACCATAATTTATCAATTTATGTAATACCGAGTGTTAGACCATGGAAAATAGCAAGGGCACTAGCTCTAGGAAGTCCTGACAATGTGTGACTTTGAAAAATACCACCAAATATGTGAAAATACACATGAAAAGGTTGGTAAGTGCACTTTTCTAGGAACTCAATAAATTTTAAATTTTTATCCCATTCACCTTACACTCACCATGGTGTGACCATAATTAATCCCTTGTTGCGTGTTAGACCCTAAGACAAGGTGCATTTCCTGGGTTTTTAATTGAGGTGAGGATGATGAAGTGAATGTGGCACTAGGGAGAAGGTGTTTGTGTCGACCATCATAGAAATGTTTGTGTTAGGTCTACCCCTTAGCTTTCAAGAGCTAGGGTTTAGATTTTCTTCTACATGTGTCCCTGTGAAGGGTGCTCTTTTCTTGAGTTACCCTTTCCTTGCACCTCTTTTGTGCGATTCCTTTATTTTTTTATTAGCCTCTTTTGACTTAGTCCATTTGCTTTATATTTGGCTTTGATAACCTAGGACATAGGGAACCTGGCTTATTTGCGAGGGGGCATTGCTCACATATACAACATTTACAATTTAGCTGCATCAACCTTAGAGTACTTCGACGTAGGCATTCATACATGACAATAGTATAGCTCCCTTGGAACATAACATATGATAAATCAATTACAAAAGGGGACATGATGGATAGGGGTGAAAAGGCTAGAGGAATGACATGGTATAAAAAATGGCTAGGCAAAAAGTGTGAAATGATAACAAATGAGTGTTACACCTACCTAAATCCCTAGGAATACACTTGACTCACAAGGTGACACACTTATTTGAAGGAAATTATGACCACGCCATGATACATCTTTAGCTATGAAACAACTTAAAAGTTATATGAGCCACTATAGAGCAACACCAATGACCCCTCATGGCCATATCCCACATAAAAGAAAGCAATCCCCATGTCTCGAGGTATATCAATAGTCATAACATTGGCATTGACTGAAAAGTGACCATCTATTTCTGGCACATAACATGGCAATTTGAGCAAGCTGGAAACCTGGAAGTGTCTCTGGCAAATTTCCACGGGCAAACCATGTATCTTATATGTGGAATTGATAGATGTGTTCAAAATCACAAAGACATTGATCAGCAAGTCACCCCCACATGTCTGGGGGTAACACTCAAGATTACCCAGTCCACGTAATTCTAACTGTTTGCTGCAGGACATTATTAGACTTTCCATTGGTACCTTCACGATGTTTGGTGATTGTCAAATCAGACAATGGTGAACAGATTCTAGTCTGTAAAATTTAACCTCAAACTACAGATTGCTAAAGCTGAAAACACGAATCAAAATTTCTGCTATTGAGAACTTAATCTACAAACAGATATTGCTGGGAAATGAACAGCAAACACACTAATTTAGACACTCAAAACAGCATCTGATTTTTATTATTAATTCTGAAAACAGGGGCTAAAACTACATCTCAAAACTCCAAACTCTGCAACCTCAAAGAGGTGTGCCCTGCTTCTCCTCTATAGACTTGAGGAAGAGAGTTACAGTGAATTTAGGTGTATGCACAACAGTGCCACTGGTGGTAAATTTTAATCCTAGTGCACCTTGTATGGATAATTGTTCCAAGGTACGGTGTGCCCTCATAGAGGTCTGTGCCCTTAACTTCAGCTTGAAAATCCAAAATGCAAGAGCACTTCTGCTTACGTAGGGAACTGCACCCTCTGTCTTAGTTTGTGCTAATCTAAATAAAAAAAAACTAAATTAGAACTAAACTGGGGAATTTATAGAAGTTACTGAAACTGAAAATGTACTGAAGATGGCACTTGCATGTGTCCTCTTCTCACTCTCTCTCCCCTCCCTAAGAACTAGAGCTCCCTCTTCACTGCTTTATGGATTAGTGAAAGAAAACACTTTTCTGTTGTGCCAAACAGTGCTGGAAGAAGAAAGCTGGTTTTAGCCGGAGCATTGTCCTAGCTACACAGGTAACCTAACAATTGTGATGGAGATAGCTTCTCTTCTACTTCTATGTCTGGTGCAGAGTGGTGAAAATCTTCTTCTCTCCTCCTTTTGCATAGTGATGTATCCCTTTCTAGGACTTAGCTTCGGGGTTAGCCCCTTTAAACTGTCTGTTATGCATTTGTATTTTTTTCTGCACCTAAGATTTGTTGACAGTCCTACATTGCTATTGTGACCTGTGCTTTCTAGTGTCATTGACCTATCGTTTGGTCATTTGTTGAATTTAGTAAAATTTCTCTTTCTTTCTGTGTGGATATCTGTCAGATTATGACCTCCTTTCTCCTTCAGAAGAGTGCCCAATGCCATATGCCATGAACTATTTTTAATTTTAATTGGAATAGTTATAAATTTCAATATTAGCAAGTAAAGTTCCAATATTTGGGGCACTTCATTCTACTTGCCTATTCTAGTATTATCAATCTGTAGGAAGTGGCCTGACTCACTAATATTATTAAGCATGTCTTTACCAGCCCATTTGGTGGTAATATCTGCTCTGTGGTTTATGTGAAACTGTAAATATTCATGAAATGCAACAATACCCAAGGAGAAGGCTTGGACATTTATAGAACTTTATGTGATCTCATATAAGTAAAGTTCTAATATATTAGGCACTTCATTCTACTTGCCTATTCTAGTAATAGTTCCAATATACGAGGCACTTCATTCTACTTGCCTATTCTAGTATTGTCAATCAGTTGGAAGCAGCTTGACTCAATAATATTATTAAGTGAAACTGTAAATATTACCAGCCCATTAAGTGCTAATATCTGCTCTGAGGTTTATGTGAAACTGTAAATATTCATGAAATGCAACAATACCCAAGGATAAGTGTAGGACATTTATGCAACTTTATGTGATCTGATATAATTGGCAAATAACAGACTTGTTATATGTTTTCTTTACACTATCGTCCTTTCTCAGTTCATATTACGAGTCTTATGCATTCTAAGAGTTCCTCACTGAATGCCTCTGAATATTTTAGCATAAATACATTGTTTTTATGACTAGGTGCTTGTCTTATCCATGTTTCATAACCTACCGAGGAATCTCTTGCCAACTAAATCGTGTCTTGATTTGCAATCAGAAATGAAAACATTGCACTCTTATAAACATGACGCTAGTCTTTCCAACCTTTAGTTGATAGTTTTTCTTTGTCTTCTCCATACAGGGAGCAGAAGTCTCAGTAAAGGAACTGGATTGTCTCTTGACTCTTCTTGCAGAAAAGAAGAGGAAGATGGAACAAGAGGAAGCTGAAACTAATATGGAGATACTTCTGGACTTCTTGCAACGATTGAGGCAGCAGAAACAGACAGAGTTGAATGAGGTCCACAATGTTTTATGCTATGCTATGTAGTGATACTGTAATAGTTTTTCTTTCATCTTTATGTCCAGTTTTATTGTCCCACATGGTTGAAATATGCAACATATTGGGAGTGTGTTAAAGTCAAGAATGGACCATATTATTGATTGTTGGAGTCTGGTCAATGGGGTTCTGAAATATAAGACTTCTGCTTATTGCGACTTCAAAGATCAAATGATGACATTGGTAACAAATGACAAATATTTCAGTTAAATGTACAGGCCCTCTCTCGAGTGCTCTTACACTCCAGGTCATTATGGCTACTTAATGGGTGTGTCTTTGTCTTCTAGGGAGTATTCACAATCCTAACAGGGTCTTATTGCAGAGATTGATGCCTATCAAGGACTTGCACAATTCATTCCTCACCCAAGTGCATCTCAGTTCAATGGTTTTGTATCAAAAACTGAGGATTGCGAGTTAGCACCACAGTGACAAATTTAATCCAATGTAGCAGTTTACAGCAATTATATATTTAGCTGCAGTTTTAACTACATTGTTGTCATACACTAGTATATATTTAAAATGACCTCATAACCATCAATATTAGTCACATATATTCCTCAGCTATTGATCCATATTGAAGTCATAGAGTCAATATGTTATAGAAACACTTTGCAAACTCAGCGGCTACTTAAAGCCTATATCTCTTTATAAGCCTAATGATCTTATTAGTTTCTCTAATGGGCCTTTGCTAAACCTTTTCAAACTTCCGTGAGGCAAAGCTTAAAGACTAAAGCTAGTGCTATCATTTATCAGGCGTATAGATGCATAATAATGCTGGAATATAAAGGCACATTCATAGTATGTAACAGGATTGGCATATGAGTTCCACACACACACACACATATTCTCCAGAATCACTGAAACCTATAAATCTAACTCAATCATCTCATTTTCATGGTTGAACCAGCAAAAATAGAGACATGTTATCTAAAACAAGCTATAAAATATACAAGACAACTTACCACTAGCGTTGCCTTGGATTTTTATAATTTTTGTTAAAATGATTCATAATTTTATTAATATACCGAATGAAAATACATGCATTTTATATGACAAAGGGCTGTAAAAATAACCAACCATCATGAGCTAAGACTGCAAGCAAAAAACATCTAGGCCATCAAAACTTGCCACGCAGGGCATCCGAAAATAGTCATAACGAACCACAACGGAATACACTATATGGACCCATGGAAAAATATGGTGTGGTCTCATGAAGCGAATATGCTAAGCATTGTGGTATGGTAAGTATATTACCACTTGAATAAATTATAATGTATTATATAATATTTAATAATTCAAAGTACACTTGGGGTCAACTATAACTTAGGAGCACCATGTGGGCGATGAGGCAACTAGAGGGGAAGTAGGGTGGGGACTGCAGGAAAAAAATATTGTATTGCTTCTCCCAAGTATCTTTTCCCAACTTGTCCTTTGCTTATCATCCCAAGCTTCTTGAGAAGGCATGTACTTTTCATGCAAGGGAGAGTATATCTTGTGCAAGTTATTTGGAAGCTTTATTCACTCTTCCGTTATTCTATTTAGCCAGGAACCTTAAGAATTATTCCTATGCTGGTTGAGAGACTTCTTGTGTGAGAATCTGTGGCTGCTAAACCTGCAATTGAAGAAGAGACCATGAGCATGAGGCTAGCATGAGCTAGAGACATGTTGGGGATTGTTATTGGTTAATTAGTCTGCTGGTTCAGGTTTTTATTATTTTCCTGGAGCTAGTATGCCGTTGAAGGAAAATGCATGGGATATACCATGCTATTGTGAGGGACTCACTGAGAGCCATGGAGTTGGGGATAATATTGTCCTTATTGCTAAACAATTTCCAAGACTCCCAGCATTAGATTGGCACTGGAACTCTTCTTGCACAGAGATAGTTGGCAAGAATGGAGTCCTTGAGGCACTTTTCTGCAGAGAAAGGGGGTGCCTGTGTAAGGTTGTGCTGGAAGGAAGAGGTCTCAGCAATATCTGAGAGGTGGTTGAGTTACCTGGAGCTCATTTGTTGAAATAGCAAAGCCTTTATATGTCGCACACTGGGTTAGGATTGCATTTGAGAGCTTTAGCTGCCAAATTTGGCTTTGTTGCTTCATTTCTTAGCTTGGGGGTGGTACCTACATGAGCTGGTGTCTATGGCTTGGAGGAAAATCACTCCTATGGAGCTGTTTCCTCAAGTACTTTCATTGACAAATAAGTATTCTGTCTTAAATATTTATATGTGTGCAATTAATTTTTCTTGTTGCTGCTGCGTGAAGGTTTATTTTATAAATGAATAAAATTGTCAGTGAGATGTTAATGCCTGTTGGAAAGATGAACATTTCCAGATCTAAGGCTGTTACAGCTATCAATTCTTGTGGAACAATGGAGAAATTGACCTTTGTGTGCAAGTATCATCCAAGTTCCAACCATGCCAAATGTATGGAATTGGTGTATTGTGTATTACCTCCTGAACTAGCATGTGTGGTTAAAGCCAAAAGTGTTACAACAATAAAATAGCAAGTAAATAGGTTATAACTTATAAGTTATAACCATTAGTAATAATAATTAATTATTAAATATAGTTATGAAGAGAAATGTCTCTTCAAATATTTGATGGCCAAGCCATATTTAAGGCGGCCATATGCATTGTAACCAGGCATCCATTCAATTATTAATTATTTACTTATTCAAAGTCTGAAGATGGAACATCTTCCTCCTTAACCCGGATACATCATACGGGCTAGCTTAACCCGAATACGGGTTGGCATATTACATTCAAATACAGTGTAACATTGGTATCAGAGCAGATTCATTCCTCATACTGTGAGCTCGGATTTGGCTCATCAACTCCCAATTCACCCCGCTGCTCCTTATTCTCCCCATTCACTTTCTTAATCTTTCTCGCTCACCTCTTTCCCCCATCTCCCTCATTCATTCTCTGTTCTCTCCTCACGCGTTCTTCTCCCCACTTCACGCTCCTCTCTCTGCTGCACTCCCTTTCACCATCCTCTACACCTTCTCATTGCTCCTCTTCCTTATCACACTTCCACGCGCATTCACCCATGCTGCTGCTCCACCTTCCCCCTCGTTGCTTCCTCTCCACCTGCATTTCTTCTCTGCGTGAGTCCTCTCTCCTACCTCCACATTTCTGTGCTTCCCTCCATCAGTTCTCCTTCATTCACGTTGACCCCATCATCCACACCCTCGCGTTGCCTTTCTCCCTCCGTCTTCCACCTGCGCAACCCTTCCCTCTCATAGCTCTTCATCCTTTGATTTTCTGCCTGCAAACTGCCACCCACGCTCTCGTCCTTCCTTCTCTCCACGTGCATCTTCTCCGTTCGCTTCCTCTCACACTTCCCTCTCATCTCCACGCTAACATCCGCCGCCACTTTGCCAATATCCCCATCCACCTGTTGCGTCCTCCACTTTCTGCTCCTCGCTTCCTCCTTCCTCGTGCCTTCTTCCCTCTTTCGCCTCTACATCAATCCCCCGCGTTGCTTTCCACTATTGGGATCCCTTCACCCTCGCGCCACCTTACGGCTTTCCCTCACGTGAACCCTAAAGCCTGCATAAACAATTTTAATAAAAATTAAATGTTATATATAATAATTATTAATAATAATATAATATTTATTTTATTAAAAAAAATTATTACCAACCTTATAAAATATATATATATATATATATATATATATATATATATATATATATAATAAAGTAATATTATTATTTTTATATTATTATTATAATCATATTTTTTATTTTTTACTATATAAGCCAAAATTGGGTCTAAATTCACACTTCTGACCCAAACCATGACGGAATTAAAAGACAAGCTTGATAAATTGGAGAAAAACATCAAGGCCTTTGTCGCCAACCAAAAACATTGGAAGGCAGAAATGAAAAATAACAATGGAACACTTAACAAAGGAATCGAAGACGAAGTTGTTCTAGTGTTAGAAAGAAGACTAGACGACAAATTGGATGTCATGATCGGGAAACACAAAGAGTTTAATGACAATATGAGTGCGATGACACATAACATAAGCACCATGGCACAAAACCTGAGCATCATGACACAAAACCATAATACAATAATGGAAATGTTACAAAAACTAAGGTCTAGTACAAACCATATCAATAAATTAGATATGTTGGACCACTATGTCAACAAAAATGAGAGCAACAAATCAATCAAGACAATACACAAGACAAGGAGACAAAATATCTTAGGGATGACCAAAATACCAATAATGTACTTGATAAAAATGAGCTCGACCAAGATCATAATAAGAGTCAAGCTAGTGTCGTTGAGAATACAGATGATCCATACAATGACAAAAGATGGATCCTATAGTATGCAAAGGAATCCAAGTCAAAGAGATCAAATATCGTAATTCATCTTCTACCTTAATTCTTCCACCACCCTGGAGAAACCTAAATGTAACATCTAGTGACTTCAAGTATGAGAAGCCTCTAGAGACGCCACTTCTCGAGATAACTCGTAAGGATAATAAAAGGGAAACATTACGTGGTGACATAAGTATCGTGGGACAAGCGATTTCTAAAACAAAGCTTGATATAATCAGTTACAAAAATATTCCTCATATTCATGTACATGGAAAATGGGACAACAATAATAAACAAAATGGAGTACAAATTCAAGTTACAAATGAAGGGAAATTGACAAACTATTGCGTAAAGACCAAGCACATACCTAATCCAAGTTCTAAAATAAAAGACATTAGGGAAGTAATGATGTTGTTTCAACACAAAACGAGAATGAAAAGACGACATCAATAATTTAAGCTTTGAGGACAAAGCTTTCCTAAGGGGAAGGCAATGTTACAACAATTAAATAGCAAGTAAATAGGTTATAACCATTTGTAATAATAATTAATTATTAAATATAGTTATGAAGAGAGAAATGTCTCTTCAAATATTTGATGGACAAGCCATATTTAAGGCGGCCATATGCATTGTAATCATGCATCCATTCAATTATAAATTATTTACTTATTCGAAGTCTGAAGATGGAACATCTTCCTCCTTAACTCGGATATGGGATAACTCGGATACGGGCTGGCATATTACACTTGGATAGGGTGTAACAAAAAGAAACATTTCTATCACAAAGACAAATGTAGAGGAGTTACCTATTGTCACCTCAACAACTCTGTCCCTACACTTTAGGTTGGCTCTTCTCAAACTCAAGGGGGGCTTCCCTAGGATAGGATTGGGAACTCTTAATCAATAAGGCACAAGGTGATGTGAAGAGATAGCCTAGCAAAACAGTTTGTCATGAGTATTGAAAACAAAGGGGTGATGGTAGGACGTAGACTAGTGCCAATCCAACAAGGGTGAATGGAGTCGAGGTATCTAGTCCAAGTGGGCAAGTTCATAGGTGACTAAGGAGACTAGGGCTGCATACAAATGTGACAAGAAAGCTTAACATGCGAAATATGAAAGATAGAAACATGCTTGGAGGGCCCAAATGGCTCCACATCAAAACATTGCCTAGTCAAGGTGTGATTTATGCACTGAAATATTGAGAAGCAACAACTCTAAACTCTAAAATAAACAATATGATATATTCATGCATAAATCATTAAAGGTAGCTGGAGGAATTTCTTCTCACACAAAACTCTTCCAATGAGGTAAGTTACCCGTTTTTTTGGCCCTAATGAAACAAGTCTAGCATTTGTATAAATCATTGACAACATTAAAGAACCAAAACATTAGGCCTCACTATTGATAAAAGAAGATAACTCTTACGCTTCAGTTCACACCAAAGAACGATTTGTTCATGAAGGTGAGAGAGAACTCTCCTAATCCAACAATGAAGAATGAGGAAGAGAGCTAAACCTTGTATAGCTTTCAGCTCATCTTCCTTTACAATAAAATATAAATCTAATGCTAGATCTAGTTTAGGGTAGAGGGCAAAGATAGTTCACTACTTCAATAAATACAATATAATAATGGTGGTCGAAGTCACAAGTACATGTCCCCAATAAAGCATGAGAGGAGCACCTCCATAGATGAGGGAATAGACAAGGGAAACTTAGAATGATACGCCTCCAAAGGGTTCAAGTGCAGGCCTCCAATAGATATGGTCAAACAAGCAATGAATAACCTTGGATGTAGGGTTTGGAACTATTGATGCACAATTTAGCAACTTAAATAGCGCAAGGAAAACTAGCTACCAAACTTGCACAACCTCACGATTTCCTCCAACGTGTCACTACCAAGGAAAATTATTTTTCTTTAGGTCTTCTAAATTTCCTAAGGATTTCTAGACTAACCACGAGAGGTGTCTCCAACTAGATTTTCTAGGGTACTAACTAGAGAGGACAATACAATGTGAGCTAGCTTTCTCAAGTACTAATCAAGTTGATTTTTGTGCAAGGTGACAGGATATTTAGGCAAATATGGAGAGTTAAATCCAAATTCCTTAGTTGGGCTAGGATGGATCTAAAGATGATATAAAGTCCTAGTGAAGATCTATTTGGTTTTTCCTAACCAATGATCTAAATAGGTTTATGGAGGTTAAAAGAGGAAAATTCATCGAGCTAAGTAAATTTGAATGAAAGAGTTATTTAACACATTGAATCAAGACTAATACACCATAAACTCATAATTATATAACACATGAAAGAGATTTAGTTCAAGCATTAGATGCGAATCATGATTTAAGAAGTGCTTAAACTTAAGTGCAACATATGTAATGAATAAGATAGTGTCAACACAAATCAATGATGTTACTAGGATTTTAGATGAGTGATTTAGTTATCCGAGTGTAAGAAGATGTTGATAGCCAAGACCAAAGTGATAAGATAAACATAAGTATTAAAAGTGATCCCTTGGGATGTTCCCAAGCTGCTTAGTGTTTTTTTATGTCAAGAATCAACTCACTTTGGGATGAGGAGCTATTCAAAGAGTCTCTCCTTTGAATCTTCCTTTCTTGCAAAAAGGAAAGTGTTGGGCCTTGAGCACAAGAAGCCTTTGCTAAAGCTCAAGACAAGACTCCCCTTTGTCTTGATTGGAAATAATTAAGTGTTGAATAATTTTAAGTTAATAACCAAACAATAGTGGACATGTACCTTCAAGTGAAAAACCTAATAAAACATTGTCAATGAAGTGCCCAAAATCCTTCACAAGTTATTGAATTAAAAGCAATGTTATCAGAACCGAACTGGTGGTCGAACCGGTCGACCTCGGGAACCAGAACCGGACAAAAATCGGGAAACAAACCGGATCAAAAAACCGGTTGAGCAAAAATACATAAAACATTCACATTTTTCAAAAAATACATATATATTCATGTGCATCCATTTTAATCAAAACCATTATACACAAATATGTCAAGTTTCTCATGTATATAGCAAGTAAGAGCAAATAAAACAAAAATAGCATTGATTGCAAATACATAACTAAATAAAAGTACATCAACGAAGAGGTTATAAATGGCCTCTAAAGTCAAAATATAAGCATATAACTGCAGTCTAGACTCTAGAATCTACAATCTAATGATTCTAATCATATATCAGAATTATCTGAGTCCTCATGCTTAGACTTAGAGTCATCATCTACATCCTCAACATGAGCATGGCTTGAATCCCCTAGGCCTGAAGGCACTTGTCTAACTGCAACATCAATGTTCGCATCCTCTTGTTGTGGAAGAGGGCCCAAGTCCATCCACAATTAAATGTGATTGATATGGAGGGTGGGAGCCTCCTTTTATAACATTAGAAGGGTCGCAGGTCAATTAAACAGCGCACATGTGGACCCTATTTTTTATTTTATTGAAAGAATTTGAAATTAACTGTTTTGGGGGGTCCTTGGCGTTTTTGTACAGAATCGGCCGGTTTTGTACTAAATCGAACGGTTTGGAGAAAACCGGATGGTTTTGTACGAAACCGGAAGGTTCATCCTTGAAACCGGCCAATTTCGTATGGAATCGGCCAAAAACGATTTGAGTGCGTGATTTGACTCGGTGAAGCTTGTAAAGCGGTCCAATCGGGGTTTTTTTTCAAAACCGGTTGGGTTCTGATAACATTGTTTAAAAGTACACAATGCTAGTAAATTTTAATGAACATATCAACACTTAATATTAAGTCTGCATACCATAATAAAATTTTTGTTGTTATAAACAGGGCATCAAGCTAAATGTTGGTAAATGGAAGAGATATTGAAGTTGAAACCATAAACTAGCATGCATATACTGAGTTAACAACATAGCAAAGAAATCATAAGAGAATCAACACATAAAAAATTATGTTTTCGAGATTTAGGTTTAATTTTTTATTCTTAGGTGTTTTGGGAGTTTGCTGTAGCTTTTCCTCAGTTAGATCTTGTAGTTAAGTACATGGAAGGAATCTATAAGCTTTCCCTAAAAGGTCTCTCAAAGCTTATCTTGCTCTTTTGTTAAAAAATATATGTGAAAGGGAGGCAGAAATGGAACTAAAGAAGTGGGATGAGTGAGAAATGAAATAGAAGAAGAAAAGGGGAGAGACCGTGCTCGCATGGCTGGTATCATCGCTTGGTCATTCTAGGCTGTGCTTCAAGGTTGGTTTACTCAGCTAAGCTCATCCACTTGGTAAATTGGATATGGAACTTCAACTACTAGGTCAACGGCCCTGTAGCTCCTAGAAAATCAGCAATAACTACTACTTTATGTTTTCCCACATCCGCTAGTGTTCCTACAAGTGCTATAAATTTTGTGCATTATATCTAAAGTGGTGGGCCAATTGAGTCTATAGCACCCTTCCTAGTAGCAAATCCACAATCCTCCAAGAGACGGGAGGCTCTTAACAATCCCTTCTCCTTTCCCACTTGAGTTTGGATCAATCCTCTTGCTCCACTTCTTGTTGCAATCCTACAAAGGCAAAGGAGGCCACCAACAATCCAAAACCAAATGTAGTTTCACAAGAAAGTTAGATAAATAGACAAAGCAAGATCAATAACCAAATAGATGCAAAGAGATTGTTAGCATGTAGCTTGGAGGTACTTTTGCACTTATGTGCCTAGGTGCTGGGGTCCGAGCAAGGTGTTTCACTTAAGTGACATAAAGTGACTTTATAAAAGTGATTTTTATAAAGTAAAGTGTCCTAACAAGAAGAAAGGAAAGAAGAAGGACGAGATAGAGGCAACTGCTTCAACAAAAGTGGAAGAGTACACAAAGAAGTTTGAGAAGTTCTCATTGGTATCAGTTCTTTTGAGCAGTAGTGTGGCAGAGAGTGCAGACATTGGAGCATGGTATGTGGACAGTGGGGTAGCACGCCACATGAATGATGACAGGAACCAATGTTACAAATATCGTGTCGGGGAATATATCGTCGAGGGTCTAAAAAGAAATTATTGGATTTATCGGCGAAAATGCCGGCAAACATTTGACAATATATCGACAAAATAAAAAATACAAAAATATTAAAAAATACAAAAATGCAAAAAATCACAATATATTCGAAAAAATAGGCAAATATCACCATAAAATCGGCAAATATCGGGTTAAAATCGGGAAAAAATCGCCAAAAAATCAGGCAAAATATCGAGGCGATATATTTTCAATATATCACCAGTGAGTTAACATCGCTATATATCGCGATGTTGCCGATATATTGGCGATGTTTGTAACACTGACGGGAACATGAGCTATGTTCCTGCAGTTGATAGATATTGACAGAGTGATGCTTGTTGAGGATGGGTTTGACGCAACCCATGTAGTGGAGGGAGTTGGAAGGGATTCCAGCTTGAGTCAGAGGGATAAATGGAGGTGGATTGGGTGAACTTTGCACCAAAGCTGAGAAAGAACTTTCTCTCTATACCAACTTTGGAGGATGACAAATATGTAGTCCTATTTGGTGATGGACATGCTTTTATATATTTGATGAGGGAGAGCTTGGATGTTGGGCAATTATCAGGCATCAGAGATGGCAGGGCATATTGGGTTTTGGTTCATCCTATTGATGATGAGTCCGGATGGATATCTGACTCGGTGATAGTACCGAAGGAGACCAGTGGAGAGGATTCTTCCAGCTCAGTGAGGAGACCAAGCTGGTATGGGATGACTCTAGAGGATGAGCATGAGAGTGAGGTGAAATTTTAGTTCAGAGTTGTCTGACACAAGTCTTCAGCACATGATCTAGAGCAGATAGTAGAGAGATCTTTTGTTTCAGAGGGAGTAGCTTCAATAGTTGGAGTCAGTGTGTTGGATATGGATCTAGGTGGAGATGCCAATAGTACCTCCCTCACTAAGAGGGAGTGTTAGATTTTGTTGCTTGGAGGTACTGGGACATCATCAAGGGGTGGCCAGTCGCTTGAGAAACAACCTAGCAATAACCATTTAGGAGAAGAGGACACCACATATCATCATCTTGGTCAACTGACCAAGATTCATTAGGTTAACTAACCAGATATGTACTTGCAGGAACTGCTTGGTCCCAGAACAAGAGTCTGACTGGTACTAGACCAGGAAGTCTCTATCTCAACCTGCAGGATCTGCTTGGTCCTAGACCATGATACCCTAGAGACAAATAGGGGTCCTAGTCACATGGCATCGACCTACTTGGTCCTAGACCAAGAACCGCAGGAGACTGCTGGGGGGCCTAGGGTACCTTCTAGGGACTTACTTTGCCTGGTTAATTGACCAGGACCCCTAGTTAACTGACTAGGGTACCATCCTCCCTGAGAATGGGTCTCACAGCTGAACTAACTTTAACAATATCAACTTAAAATAGTCATCTGAAGTGCACATTTCATGTATACATCTATGCTATTGGTGAAATATGAATAACGTGTCCTTGAATCATCAATGGTGTGCTTGCTAAGCTTTACAGGATATGCCAAGATCTTTGCACTATCCATCCTCCTCTAGACATCACATACCCATCCGACGAGCAGAAACAGTCGATTGATACCTAACTGCCAAACAACTAGATACTCTCATATCTTGAGTGTAATGCTAGGGAGAATGTGTGTATCCATAAATACCTCCTACAATATATCAATGATAAGTTAGTGATATCAAATACATCTGTTCTGTGTAACTGTAATATGACTGAAATCACAGAGGCAACCTCATGCAAAATGAGAGGTAACAACTTTAACATTGATCAAGAAATATATTCATGTATTGGGCGTTTATGTTCAATGAGTATACTGCTTTGTCACTGGGAGTCACATTGATGGCTGCATAAA
The DNA here is from genome assembly GCA_001517045.1 of Pseudotsuga menziesii. NCBI lineage: Eukaryota > Viridiplantae > Streptophyta > Pinopsida > Pinales > Pinaceae > Pseudotsuga > Pseudotsuga menziesii. The sequence goes on along the minus strand of LPNX011153698.1, from coordinate 284,158 downwards.
GCACAGATCCACAGTGGAGTCTTTTGGATGAAAAATCCTGAAGGAGAGACCAGAGGTCAAGTCTGTTGAAAAGGCTAAAATTGTCATGAGAAAATTTGTGGAAGAAGCTAAACGGCCCTCATTGTATTTCCATAAAGTAGCAAGAAGCAGCTTTTAACACTGGGGCTAATATCTGCTCTATTTGAATAGGAAGGCATAATGTTCTGCACTATTGTTCCCTTACCAGTTGGTTTTAAATGTAGCTAGAATGGGAATGATCTTATAAAAAACTCTTGGATTTTGTGGGGCCATCTGTGGGTAGCTTTTAATTGTTTGGTAGAATGCATAATCAACTTTAAAAATCTCATTTATTGTTTATTATGATACTATAATATTATTGCAATTAGTTAAAAAGGCATTAGAATTCTACCTCAAGAAGTTCGAAATTACTCTTGGTAGTACAGATTGAAGAAGCAAGGTTAAACCATGAATGCATGCTAATCCAATTATTACTGGACATGGATTATATATTCCATTCTTATATGACCTTGACATTTGCAAACTGCTACTATGAATTAGTTGCTATTAGTTCCCAACATCTGATGATGACCGAGTCTCATGACTGTTACATTTTCATCTGCAGTAGTCTCTATAGGGATAATTGTTTCTGGATTCTCTTCCTTCTTTATAGAATGTTTCCCTAAAGTGAAGTATCTTACTAATCAAAATAGTTTGATTTCAGAACCATAGAATTGTTTGTATAACATGTGCTTCACTTATTTGTGAATTTTTTTGACAGGTACAAGCTGATCTCCACTATATCAAGGATGACATATTAGCATTGGAGAAAAGAAGACAGGAATTGTCTAGAGCTAGAGAACGATATTCTAGGAAATTACATCTCCTTTTAGATGAGCCAATGGACACTACATTGGGCCTTCCTGCAATTGATGATGGCATTAGTGTTGGCACAGCTTTTGTACGTGGTGGCCAAGGTGGTGCTATACCTGTGAAATTTCAGCAGAAAAAGGCTGAAATCAAAGCACAAGCTAGTTCTCAAGGGATTCAAAAGAGAGCTAATTTCTGTCATTCTGATTCCCAGGTTTTGCCTACTTTGTCAGGACTGACAATTGCAAGGAAAAGAAGAGTCCTTGCACAGGTAACGTAGATTTCATGGATGTTAAATGAAAGTTGGAATTTATATTTATAGGTGCAGTTTATTTTGTGCTTTTGTGATTAAGACTGTTGTCAATAATTTCAGTGTTGTGTTCTATATTCTTAAACATTTTCGACTCCAATCTTTATTAGCCAATAGAAATTGTAAGACAAGCATGCCTTCATCATTCTTACTTATAAGAACATGCGTTTTTAGTATTATGATACAAAGGTGATGCATCTTCAAGTAATATTCCGATTTTGCAGAGGACTGTTTTATTATATTATGAATTTATTACTGAGTTTGCAAATTCTTGAAAAATATGGATATATTTTTGGAAGGAGGTATTGCTTGGACTTTTTCATGTAATCGAATAGAAAATCAGGAGAGACAGAGTGAGAGATTTTTTGGGAAAAATTTAAATTTTTGGCTAAAGTAAATTATGGTTATGTGATTTCTCATCTTTGGTGGATTATTCCAAGATAATGAGACAGGTTTCTATTGTTCATCATGTTTACTAGTATTCTGTGTTGGCAGAGATATTTTACCACTCTTTTGAAGTCCTCTGCTTTTTTTTTGAATAGTTTGATGATTTACAAGAGTGCTACTTGCAAAAAAGGCGACGCTGGGCCAGTCAGTCACGAAAACAATGTGATGGTGGCTTGCGAAAAGACAGGGATGGGAATAGTATCAGTAGAGAAGGATATCATGCAGGCCTTGAGGAATTCCAATCTATTCTCACAACATTTACCCGATACAGGTTTTACTTTTTGTTTGTTCTGTATACTGATAACTGTTCTTTGATCTAAATTTGACTTGGCAATGAATATAGATTATTTGTCTATTAACTTCTTGTCACATTGCTTTTCTCAGCTAGTACTATTTAATTATGAATAATCCATATTTTCATTGTGTATTATGTAGCCGTTTGCGGGTCATTGCAGAACTTCCACATGAGGATCTTTTCCACACTGCGAATATTGTGTCAAGGTGGGTAGTGTTGTCTTTTGGGAAAATATTTTTTGTGTTTTATGGGATCTCATTTTTCGCTTATTGCTGACTGGTAAGTTTGTATCAAATTGTCGTGTTTTTTAACCATGGAAAAATCGTAGGTGGCCATGAGAAAATAGGAAGCTGTAGATTATCTATATAGATATTTTCTTCGCTGGTTTTCAGATAAGAATATCTTGAATTATAACAGCAGGCATAATGATTAAGAATCAAGTTATTATTAGTGTTGTCTTTTGGAATATTATTTCTTGTATTTTAGGGGCTTCCATTTTTCACTTATTGCTGACTGGTAACTTTGTATCAAATTGTCATGTTTTTTTACCATGGAAATGGTAGGTGGCCATGAGAACATAGGAAGCTGTAGATTATATATTGAGATATTTTCTTTGCTGGTGTTCAGATAAGAATATCCTGAATTCTAACATCAGGCACAATGATTAAGAATCGAGTTTATCACTTATTAATAATTATCAGCTACCCTCTGTGAAGAATTAAAATATTATACTCCATCTGTGATTAAGGGTGGGTCAGCCTGCCCCATGTCCAGTAGTGCAGGAAGGTGTGTGAAGTCTAACAAGTGGAAGGAGGTTTTTGTCCCAGTTATGTAAATAAGAGTGGATGGGGGGCAGGTGCACTTGGGCCCTGTAATCTCCTAAGTTCTCGCTTGGTGAAAAAGTATCAATCACACTAGTGAGAACCTGAAGACAACTTCTAGGTAAGTTACCTACTGTAATCTCAGCAGCCTCACCTTTCTCTCTTTAGGATTAGTTTCCTATCTAACTCAAGGGGAGTGTCCCTATGGCAATCTAAGTCCAATAAGTGAAATGTGTAAGGTATGCTATATGGATTTAGGGTAAATATAGTTTTTAGGTTTACTTGTAATGTCTTTAATTCCAGATTTACTTATGAGAGAAGTTCATCCAATAAAAGATAAATGAACGGCAAGGTTTATTGGCTAAGAAGATAAATCTGAAGGCATACAACAATATGGAAAAATACAGATTTGATCAGCAGAAAATTAGGTCCACTTAAGATGGATAAAGCAAAAGTTTTAGGACCCAGAAAGCAATCTGAAATTATGGTTTTATATTAGTAATTTTCAGATTTGCATGAACATAAAAATAAAGTCTTATTTATCATGGTAAAGTGGAAGTTTTAGGATTTTAGAATCTTAGATGCAATCTGAAATTTTGATCGCACTAATTATTTCCAGAATGTAAAACATGAAATAAAATTATAAAACTGATTTTCTATGAGTTTTATGTTGGTTGAAAGATGTGAAACCAGTGGCTGAATTCCAGATTCAGTTAATAGAGTCAAAAGGGCTTTACTTCTCAAATGTTTAAGTGAGAAATAGAATGACAACCAATGGCATACCATTCAAACCTCAGTGTGTCTGGAAATTTTTATCAAGGATTATGCAAAAGGAAAGAGGCCTAAGATCTACTTTCAAGCTAAGATTCAATAGGCTATTTAATTAGGAAATTCACTAAGCAAGAAAACTGTTTGTTATTAAATTGCAAAGACTATTTAAATCCATTCATAAATAACAAAATAGGGAGAGGAACCTTCACACCTATTTCACGTCAATGGTGATGCTACACCTTGGACTTGAACCTTAACTTATTTCATTTACAAACATTATAACCATTCTAACAATTATCTTCACCAAATTGCCTGACATGCAAGAAAAAGCATGTTCATTCATCAACATTCGAAAGAGCTTGGACAATAATACCTTCAAATAGTATGAGCACTTTCAACAACTATTCCAAGTAGAGAAGCTTTCAATTTATAGGATTTGAGGTCAACAACCACCAGAATAAAATAATATTAATGCCTTAGATCTATTCTTGGGAGCATTAGAGAGCCAATATCCTCTAACCTCCTAAAGATAACAAGTCAAACAAATCATTTTAAATGGTGGACCCTGATCGCATGTACAAGATCAAGTAAAAAGGCTTTGTTCACACTAATGTATCCTCCACTAAAAGGCTTATATGCCATGTCAAAGGTGAATAATAATTATAATGAATCTCCCAAGCTCCACTAGAAGGTGGTTAAATATGCCCACCATAACTTCTCCTTCACATTTTTTGTCTAGTTAAACATGGAGACCAAGAAGAAGGCACAATCATGAAGATAGATGCCTCAAATTGCACCAAACAAGAGAATGTGGCCACATGTGTTGAATCACATAGAAGAATGCCAAGAAGTAAGTCAAATATACCATCAAATATCTCTCGAATGTGGCATGTGTGGCTAGCAAAGGAGGTGTGCCCCTCTCAAAATATGGAGTAAACACATATATAGGTGCTGGAGGTTGACCCAATGTGTAGGAGGTCTAACGTTATAAGTGCTTTATGGAAAGTACATCTCTGTCAAATTATTTGTTGAATTTTCAGCATTAGCATAAACTTTAAAAATTTGCAGATAAACATAAATAGATCAGTAGTGCAGTAAAAACACATTCATCACATCAGCACACATGGACACTATTTTTCATTGGGGAAACCTTCAACGGACAAAAACCCCAAAAGCATTAATAACTCATCTCGTAAATGAGATGGCTTAAGAAATTCTTCAAAAAGTTCCTCAAATCCAGTTCTGGATTTTGACCACAGTAACTGTAAAATTCATCAGTAAAAATCAGAGTGATAATTTTACCCACAATTTCCAGAATTACAGAAAATTACCAATTTAGGGCTTTCTCAGAAAAACTGAGATTTTCTCTCTTTTGCCTGAAAACATCGGACTGCTGAAAACTGCCCAAAAATGGAATGCTGAAGATCACTGTACAAAAATGCTGAAAATGGACTTTGCTGATAAAACCCTAGCTGAGGGTTTGAACATTAGATAGTTTTCTTCACCTGTGAGAGCAAAAGTGTGTGTGACAAATGAGAAGGCTTGATCTTCTTTTATAGCCTTTGTTCACCTGTAAGTGGACAAGATTAGGAAAAATAAAAATAATAATATTTTTATTCTTTTCCTAATTTCACTTTCACTTTTACCAAAAAAGTACTTTTATTTTTTTCCTTTGACTTTTATAAGAAGTCCTTATTTAATTTTGTTTTCCACCTGTGGTCTTTTTAGGTGGACAAGATTAGGAAAGATAATAATAATAATATTTTTATTCTTTTCCTAATTTTACTTTCACTTTTACCAAAAAGGTACTTTTATTTTTTTTCCTTTGACTTTTATAAGAAGTCCTTATTTAATTTTGTCTTCCACCTGTGGTCCTTTTCTTGTGGTACAAAAAGTCTTTATTTCTTTTGACTTTTGACTTTGGCCTTTTACGAAGTGCCCCTGTGGTTATTACCTTTGGTACTTTTTAATTTCAAAAGTACATCATCATAAACCAAGAGAGTTGTTAATGCTTTTATCTCACACGCTGTGTGACACCTAGATTCGGTACTAGGGTAACTTAACCAAGGGTAGCTAATCCTTGGAGAAGCACACCAAACCCATAGATCAAGGGTCAAAGTGCCACACACATGCCCAGACCTAGTCTAGGGCTTAAAGTGTCTTCATTCTCCTAGAGAATGGCTACTCAAAACTAAGCCAAGTCTACCAGTCCCAGACTGGTCTACATCTGGTCAGAGGGGTCTACATCGTGGTCTCGGACCAGATGTCTACTCAACACAAGGTTGAGTCTACACAGGGCAGATCTGGGTTTATATCATGGTCCCAGACCAGATATCTACCATTCAACAGAATGGTCACTCAACATTGGGTTGAGTCTTCACTGTGGTCCCGGACCAGGTGGTCCCATTCTCCAAAGAGAAGGGTTCTCGATGTTGCTCAGAAAATCAACATTATTGTCACTGTACTTTACATCATCCTTCATCACTGTGCATATATATCCTGAGATATCATCCCATATTACTTGTACATCATATCATAGGTGTAGGCATCATCATATGAATGTGGGCATCAACATTAGTTCATCATCATAGAATATAAATCGCAATGGATTTACTTCACACATCACTGTTTCATAACCATCATATACCATTACAACTGCTGTCATAAAGATATTAGTGTTGTATACATACCATTATCTCGGATCTGTGGAGGACTTGGATTGATGCACCAAGCATTAACCTTGACTTTGCATACACCAAAACTTCGGATAAGCTTGCAAACTTGGACTTTGTGTCTATACTATGGAAGACCTTCAACCAATGTCCAAAACTTGGACTGGTATACAACCTTTGACTGTGTGTAAGTACTAGGCCTGAATATATGTTTGGACTGTGTATGTGTGCTGTAGATGTCCCCAAACAAGACAAACCAAAGACTTAGTATAGTGGTTGCTGCTGCAAAAATTCACCTCAACCGAATTTCCTCAGTGGCTGCCACAGTTCCTATACTCAATCAACTTCTATGATTTGTTTTTACCTTAGTCGATCTGCCTTCACCATCAAAATTCGGGACTGTGTAGGAATTCAGGTCTTGGGCTGTGTGCTTAGCAGATACCCCTAAACAAGTGTCAAATCTAGGGCTAAGTGTGCTTGGAAGAAGCCCTAAAACCAGTCATAAGAATTATACCCAATAACAAGTCAAAATTGGACTGTTTACCTTCTGTGTAATGAATGGAAGAGAACCCCAACCACTGAGCATCACCTTGGACTGAGAAAGACTTCGGGACTGTTCATTTCAGTGCTTGGACTGTCACAAAGATTCATAAAAAATTTGGGACTGTGGAAGATGTTAGAACAGCAGCAAAACACAAACTTTCTCCTGTGGAAATTCGGGACTGTTCACTTAAAGGAAGATTAAAAATTACACCAAAACACAAACTTTCAACAGCAGCAAGAAGTTAAATCCCCAAAAGATTGTTCTCCTCTGGGAAATTCGGGACTGTCACTTAAAGGAAGATTAAAAATTACACCAAAAAGACTACTGTAGCCCTCGGATCTGAGGCTGCCTCAGTCCACAAGTTTTCCATCACTCCATGAGTTTTTCTTCTTCATAATCATTGATTTGTTTGAGTGTGCAAGCTTGTGTTTATATACCTTTTTGGTGTTGACAAAAGAGGTAGAAGTGGGGCTGATTTTAAGGTAAGCAAAGTATTTTTGTTATTTAGTATTTTTATTTGTGTTTTTGTTGCACAAGTCTTTAATGGTCAACCTCAATGGTCATCATATCTTAGGGTTCGTTGTAATTAACCGAAGACTTTTTCAAAAGTCAACCACAAGTACTCAAGAGTGGGGTATCCTCCACATCGTCATCCAAGGGTACATAAAGGAACCAAGGACCCTTAGTCAAGGTTGTGCACATGCCTTCAAGATCAAGCAAGTGTGTCCACCACATCGTCAAAACCAAGGGTGTAGCAAGTGTCCAAGTGCTATCATGCCACATTAAGTATGGGTTCCACGACACAAGCTTCCAACGTAAGAGAACAATCAAGTCCAAGGGTATCATCAAGGACCCCATCACCATGACATGTATGACGAAGGACCCCATCATCAAGCCCATCCTTGATCATCATCCACAAGCAACCGAGTGTGTCCAAGTGTCCAAGTGCCATCATACCACCATATAAGTGGGTGCCAAGCCCTTCTCATGCCCTAGGGCCATCTTCAAGAGTTACAGGGCTCCATCAAGCCAACAATAACCATGCAAACCACAAATGACTACAGAATGGGTCATTTTGCCCATTTGGTGTTCCAAAGGCTTTTTTAACATGCCAAGGGGCTTCATGGGCTTCTTCAACCACCTCAGCCACACAAGAGGACCTCCAAGGGTCAAGATCAATCATGCTACCTCCTGTGGGATTGCCAAGCCTTCTCCTAGGGTACCATGACCTTATCAAAGCATGAATGACCACATAATGGGTCATTAATGCTTTTTCAACCCATCAAGGGCTTCTCGATCATCCACAAGGGCTTCAACACAATCTACAGGGTCTTTAGCATCATCAGCAGGGTCTTCAACATTGTCAACCAGGTGGTGGCTACAAGATCCAACCTTGTGGGTACAAGGCCCTTGTCAGGCTCCATAATGTGCTGCAAAGCACAATTCATCTCTGTAAGGGCTCCAAGGCACTGTATGTGAGGGTACTGGGCTCATTCACACCTGTGCACTGCAAGAGGGACTTGGTAGCATCAATGACTGCCTGTGGGGCCACTGCAAGTCCCATGTTGGCATCAATGACAATTTAATCAACAAACCTTGTATCCTCGGAACACTCCGTCATAAGATGAATTTGTACCAATTGATTTGACCAAAACACTGGCTTAATGATTCGAAGATGATGTCTAGAAATGCAGAAATAATGTGTTGTAGGACAAAACATCTAGTAAAGAAATGCCAAGCAACCTCATGCGCAACATGTATTGATAATATCTCTTTAAAGCGCTCATATCAGAAATCCATCATATCATAACCAAGTGCTACTGTGAATAATATACCATTGAATCATCAAGGTTTTCATTTTAATAATCTAGGGGTTAAAGTTTTAAACCAAATATTTGTGCAAGCTCTCTCAAAAACATCACACTCCCGCATGCTAGAGAGGATACAATTAATAGCTACCAACCAACTTTGTGACTTGTGAGCATATCATGAAGGTAATGCTAGGGAAAGAGTGCGTGTCCATAAAATGATACATCAATGATAACGAGTATACTTCACTCTAGTGATTGCAATTGTGAATGAACTCATTGAAGTGACCTCATGTTATGTGAGGGGTAACAATTGGCTCCAACTTGGGGACATATTTTCTCAAAGAGAGTACATGAGAACTCCAGTATCTTGATCAACACTTGACAAAACTCAAATATACCAAGGAGATCAAATACATCATGGGCAAGGGTATCACCTTGTTCCACCTTAACAAAATAAACAAAACAATACATGAATGCGTAAATCCTACTACAAGATGTCAAAATGGCTCTAGATAAGATATGAGCCCAAATATCTAAGAGACATGGAAGGAAATAACTATCCTAATCTACTTCTCAAACAAGCTTGTTTATTTCCTATTCTACTTTATTATGGAAAATCAATTGCCATCGGTGTAATACAACTTCAAAATTCGCCCATTTACAAGCAAAGTAGCCTTTCTCCTACTAGATTCTTGGAGATGAATGAATTGGTGCTTGTTGAATCTTCAATCCTGAAAGGTCCATGCTATAATCTATCAAACTTGTGTTTGCTAAGTTCCTCTCGCCTTTTATCCCACAAGAGAACATGGTTTATTTTTTGGAGGACTCAAAATCGAGCCTTCTTATCGAAAGTCTCCTTTGTCTTCTCCTCGATTTGGATTAATTGATCAAAAGCTTTTCTCTTGTTCTCATCAAATTCCATAAGTTCATTCATCTAAATAACTTCTTGGTCCATTGTGAAATGCTGCAGCCTGCAATAGTCGATATACCAAGATCTTCAAATGGATTAGTAGTGTGGCATCTATACCATACACCAGTTCAAAAGGGTTTTTCCTATAACTTGCTTCTTCGATATTTGATATGTCTAGAACGTGTACTTAATTGCTCAATGCTAGACCATTTCTCTACGGATAATCGTTTGATGAATATGGCAAGGCAATGCCAAAGTTAAAGCAAAAGGTTGATATCTTAGCTCAATTGAATTGAATGCTTTTGCATTGTCGATTGTGATCTTTGCAGGAACCTTGAATCGCGTGATTATTCTTTCTTCTAAGAATTCCATAACCACTATGTTTGTTTCCCTTTTTGTGGGTATTTCCTCAATTCTTCTGGTAAATAATTAGTGGCGTTAAGAATCCATTTGTAACCATTGCTTGATTTTTTTTTAATTGTCTCATGAAATCCATACCCCACTATTATAATGTTGTTTCTGCCACTATGGGTGTCAAAGGGAGAGCTGCCAAATGTTGTCTCCTAGCGAATTCTTGACATGGTTGGCATACTCTCATGAATTAAAGGACATCAACAAATATAGTTGGCTAATAATATCCTGCTCTGAAGATCTTTTGAGTTGTTCTAGTTGCATAATACCCCCCATAGAGTCCTACTTGGGACTCGGTCATTAGCCTTTGAGCCTTTGTCCACACTTCAAAATTAGACATTCTAGATTTTTTCAACCTAGACCCCCCTGAATGATACTATACTTTGATGCCTTAAGTCTCATGTGTCTTCACTTATGATGCATAAGGTGATCTGGGCACATCAAATTCTTCAGATAATAAATGACGTCGACATACCAATGATGATGTTCCAAACCATTAAGCACAATTGACACCATTCAATAGTTTCTTCCTTTTTCATGTCTAGGGATTTTTATTATCTCTTGTGAATATATTAGCCAAGCCTTGCCACTTCACTAGCTTTGTTGGCCTTATCTGCATTTCATACTCTTGTATCCTAGAGACCCATTTTCCCATGATCCCAATACAATCTTGTTCAAGCAAAATACCCTTCACAATTATGATTTAGGGATATCCAATTAACTCTTGAAGTTCATCAATGAATGGATAAGAGCATATGCTTTCTTTTCCATTATGGTATACTTCAACACCGAGTCTCTTAGAGCTTTACTCATGAATGCTATAGGCCGCTTTGTGTTTTGATCATTGTTCTGCAATAACACACCAACAGTGGTGTCTTTAGATGCAAATGAGTAAACTTGGAACTCCGTATCATATTTAGGATTGACCAAGGCCAACGAGGAGACATTGTGCCCCTGATTGAGTCAATCGCTTTCATGCTTTCTTATCCCCTTTGAAATTCTAATCTTTCTTTAGCAAGTTAAATATAGGTTTGATGATTTCTACAAAATTGGGGATAAATCTTCCGATGAAATTGATTTTCCCAAAGAAAGATTGTCAACGAAATCTGTTGGATGGCTTCATTCTGTTTTGGGTGTACTTTGACCCCATCTTTCTAGATAACCTGGCCTAGAAAGCTTTCTTTGGATAACATTGTTAGATCATCTTGGTATATTTTGATTATTTTCTTGATCAAATCTTTGAAGGCGAAATGCATAGCCCTCTTGAACGTTGAACTTGTATTCAGTAGACCAAATGGAATCCTTAGATACTCATACCTTCCCCATGGAGTAGGGAAGGTAGTCTTGTGTCGATCCTCCTCTTTAACTAGCACTTGATTATACCTAGAAAATCTGTCAAGCATTGACAACATACCAGACCTTGTGATCGTGCCATTCTTCCTTCGGACTACCACACATAATTGATCGTGCCATTCTTCCTTCGGACTACCACCGGATTAGCTACTCAAGAGGAGTGCCTTATCAATGCGATGATTGCGCAACCAACATCTTATGTAAGTCCTTTTGGATGAGGGGAGCTAGCTTTGGATTTATGATTTTATCCCATGGAGCTTTTGTTTTAAAGGCTTGGAATCCTCCTTCAATGGTATGATATGCATATGTTGTCTCCTTTATACGCCTTGAGATCATGATAGTACCATCACGGTATTCTTTGACCAATTCTTCAATATGCCTTTGTTCCTCCATTGAAGTATTCTTACTAGTTTTGATGGGCTTCGGACTTGCTTCAGAATCTATGTTTTTTCTCAATACTATCCCCAAGCTCACTTACTTCCTTTTATGCTTGTACATATTGTGCCTATCAAAGATCTTCAAAGACACCATACCCTTAGGGAACACTTTATCTTTCAACTGTTGAATGCCATTTGTGTGTTCACTATCATCTTGACTTTTGCTAATCCACTTGATAATTAATGAACTCCTTCAAGTTGTTCATAAATTTGAGAATTTGTTGATTGTCATTGAACACTTGGCAATGCTCATAATTGTCAAGGATAGAGGGATGAAATAGAATCTCCAACTTCCCCTCTCCAAAATACAAACTTTCACATGGATGGAGGGTACATGCAGCCATAGCCAAAGCATCTGCTTTCTCATTCTAATCTCTTGGGTTAGATTTGATTGAAAAAGATCAAATAATTCTACTGTGTGCCATATTGAATGCCTGTAGCTCATCAACTTGTCGTTCTTTGCTACAAATTGATTCTTTATCTGTAGCGCTACAAGATTAGAATCTCCAATGAGTTTCGGTACCTTTATGCCCATAATCTAAGCCAACTCTAATCCAGAAGCAAGGCTTCATACTCTACTACATTGTTTGTGTTTTCGAACTCCAACCTAAAAGCAAAGTTTGAAACGACACCTCGGGGAAAGGTGAACACAATCCCCATGCCTGCTCCATCAAAGTTCATCTTCTAGTTGTTATCATTCTCTACCTTTACTTATTCTATTGGTATCTATGGGGCTAATTAGTTTGCAAGAACTGCATAGTTTCCAAACTCGTCATTGTCCTTTTAAACAAACTCATTCATGGGTTCATTTGGATCCTCTACTGTAGATTTTTCACTAGTTTTCAGCCACTGGTTTCAAGTAAAATTTATATCACTGTTTATGACATTCTCAGAAAAATAAAGTTCTGTAAATAAACAAAAATTTTCAGACTTAAAACACTGCTGTAAACAATCTTTTCAGTGACAGGAAATAAAAATCGGCACGCCATTTAATCACACAGAACACTAGGATTTTTGGCCAATGGCCCTGGAAAAACCCACTAGGGGAAAACCAGTCAGAGAGAGTATTTTTATTTTTCAGGAGAAGTTTATCATTTACAGCAATGCACACAAAATATCAAACCAACTTATCTCAACCCAGAAGATAAATTTCTGTCTCGATTTGCGTGCCAAGCAGCAAAAATCAAACTCTGATTTTTTTTGGTTTCTACCTTGATTTCTGTGCCAATGTACGGACTGTACGAACGGTATAGACCGTACGGACCTCGAAATCCATGCCAAAAAAATCGTTTTCTCGAAAATCGGGCCTCGAAAATCATGCCTGCTGCCTCGAAAACTGTACCATATGGACCAGGAATAAATGCTGCTGTCTTCTCCTCGATTTCTGTGCCCTCTTTGCTGTTGTCCTTTCCCCTGATTTGTGTGCTTCAAAAGTTTTCCTCTTGCTCAGGAAAAATGGAAACTTTCTCTCTTCTCTCTCTCAGCTCTCTCTTTTCACTTCAATCTGCAAAAGTGAGGCAAAATGCCTTTCCCATGCCTTTTTGAGAAAACCCTAGGGTGAGTCTAATCCAACCGTGGAGATTAGGTTAGATCAGGGGCTGAAATTAAATGCTCATATTTTATTTCTAAAATATTAATTTCACTCACCCACTTAAATTTATCAAAAAGTGACTTTAATGTTCTAAAGCCAAATTAAATGCTTTTACTTAAGTCATTTAATGCAAGGGTCAATTTATGCCCCCTCTCTAAGTGACTAAGGCAAAAGTCACTAGGGGAACACTTCCCTAGGTACAAAACTAACATCTACATGATGCTTTCTTGAAGGGTCCCTGTACAGTGTCACGAATGTTCCTTAATGGGATGGTGGTGTAAGAAAGGTCCATTTGTATAGTGCCTCTCAAGCTTGTAACTCACTTCCTGGATAGAATCATGCCCTAGAATTCAGGGACTCCAAATATCTATTAACACAAAGATATTTGGATACACTACCAGGTTCACCTTCAAATCCTTAATCAAACCAAGAACTTTTATCTCCCTGGAATCCATTGTGCATGCATTTTTGTATGGTCTGGTGGTATTGAGGCCAAGTCTGTGACTTTGCTCATCACTGTGAGTGGCATTACATTGGTTGACGTGCTTGAATCTATCATGCAGTTATCAAGTATCAGACCCTTTCCCATTAGAGATACAAAGAATGGACTATGATTGCCATTCCTTATTCCTTGGGTCATTGTTTGCAATACTACTGGATCATCTTTTGGGGATTCATCAAAACCAAGGGACCTCTTGACTTTCGCTTTTTCTGAAGGGATTTTTGGTAGTTCTAACAAGGGCATGGATACATTTGCCATGGAAAGGAATTGGGTTAGATCAATGTTTAGATCTTTGTTACACATACTGAAGGCATTGAAGAAGAGGAACTACACCTGAATTGGTTGCTGTATAATTGGTGCTTCTTGTGATGCTTGCTTCTTCTTTGATGTTTGATCATTTCCTTCTTTTTATTTCAATGCTTCTTTGCTTTTTATTTCAATGCTTCTTTTATTTCAAAATATTTGATATTTTGATATTTGATCATTTCCTTCTTTGCTTCTTCTTTGATATTTGATCATTTCCTTGCTTCTTCTCCCACATCCTTCTTTTTATTTCCTCCTGGGAAAGCCTTTCATTCAACTTTTCTAGGATGTCTGTGTCAATGCTTCTCCCTTTGATCTGCTTCATCTTATCTTGAGAAACATTGAAAGGCTTTCCTGTCACATTGTTCACAAAGTCCCTTTCTTTTGATACAAAGTTAAGGGAATCCAAATTGGTTGATCCTTCACTGGTTCCATCTCTATATTGTCTAGCTAAATCCCTGGTTGCAGGGCATGTGTCTTGGTCACATTCACTGCACCAATATACCATGTCTGAGTCTACAATGTAATTGTTAATAGTATGCTCAAAAGACCAGGGAACCATTGATTCTGGTTCTGATATTGATTTTGGTGACCTCTTTGTCGATCCCAACCGACATTCCCTTCCGGTGGAGGTCTGTTCTACTAAGCCCTTTTCAGTTGTATTATTCTATTTTGTAGGTCTGTGTTCTATTGAGTCGAGCTGGTCTCCATTTTCTTGATCATTTCTATCAAGGCTATCATAGGATTAGGGGCTGGTTTAATTGTATCTACCATTTTGGATCTTGCTTTTGGCCTTGTGGGATTTGCCCTGGATGAACTTAGATGATTGGATTTACCAGCACGGGCATGTTCCAGTCAATCTTCACTGTGGCTTTTTGGGCCAAGATGAGATTCTGGGGGTCTTTCTGATATATTTGGAAACTGAGTACTCCATCAAATGCATTTCTGTAATGTACGAGGGTGGATTTTTCTGTAGGCTTGATACCTGTATCTAATTTTTTAATATTATGATTGAACCTCTAGTTGAACTCTGCCATCGTCTTGTTCTCATTCTTTTTAGTGTAACGTCCTCGACCCTCCGACCGGCGAAGAGGACGCTACCATACCATTAACTATCCGGGCAACTAGCCCCATGAACATGTACATACATAAAAATTGAAATGCTTTGAAGTAAAACATGCAGAGATGCATAATTATTCAGCATACAACGGAAGCAAAAACATACATTCAGGCATTTAGCATGTTCATCATTTTTGTTAAACAACAAATACAATTTGCAGAGATGATATAGTCAAGATTACTTATCTTATGAAGAATTCGTCTCGCAACCAGCTACGTTGCTGCAACTTTCCACCCAACCATAGGCCAGTGTGCTCTTTAATCTCTTAGCAACACTGCCACCCCCGAGCTGGGCATGATTCCCTAAGGAATAAGGAACTAAGCAGGCTCACACATAGCCAAAGATACACAAATCAGCCAAGCCAACACAGTTGGGTTTATCAAGCCATTAGGGAGTTGGGAAAAGCTGAATGCTAAGCTGGTGGGCTCACTGAAGAGCCAAGGACACCTGCACCAGAACCAACCTGACTTCTAGGACACCCACACACACATCCAACACAAGGAATTAGTCTCTCTGCTACATAGTCCCTCAGGCCCTGACTTCCCTTCCAGTGCTATTTAGGGATTGTGGAGAAGAAAGCCAGCCCTCTAGCTCTGTCTATGAGGCTCCCAAACACACCAGGTTTATCAAGCATACCAAGCCTTCATTCCCACTCCAACACAGTCCAAAGACCAACCACTGCATACACACAACAAAACAAACAATTCACAACTTTGAGGAAGAAAAACAAACACCACCGAACAAAACCGAGGTGACAATTTGGGTAATACACAGCTCTGACTGGGAAATTCGATTCTTGAGTCGTTCTTGGCCCTATCGTGGCCAAAACGACTTAATAAGAACCCACAACAACCCAAAAACGAAAATGAACCCACAGCAACCAAAATTGTGGGGAAATCAACAACGGTTTCTCAACTGCGTGAGGAAAGAAAAACAACCCACGTGGAGGTGAATTCACATGGTCAGACCCACAACGAAGAGAAATACATGCAACAAGATCCCCAACCACAAAATTCACACACAGCAAAATTGTGCACGTGAGGCCGCTCTCCCAGCTCTCTGCGTGAGTAAAATGCCAAAACCTGTGCGCGAGGAGAAGAACCCTGTCTCTACGTGAGAATAAGCAAGAATGGAAGAATGCCCATGTGAGGGTGAATGAGTCTGCTGGTGGAGTGTGCGTGTGGGCAAGGACTGACAGTCCTGCCACACACCATTGCCCAACAATAACTACCCAACTAACATCAGAGGCTTTTAATTTGGTAGTTGACTGATTGAGGCAAGGGAAGGTGAGTAAGTCAAAAAGGGCAGGTGACAACTAATTGGGTTTAATAGCTGACACTTGGCTTTTCCCCATTGGCCCAAGGTTTAATAATTCCACTCCCTATCCTTAGGAAAACCATGCCCTTTTCATCATGGTTGCATTGACATAGCTGGTTGGGGTTTATTTTAATTAAAATGCACATTTACATGATGCCAGAATTAATATGTTCCGAATAGCACGATATACCATTGGCAACGACTTTAATCGCCGAACATAAAACAACCAAATCGATGGTGGGGCTTTTGCCTTTAGCTCCACACCACAATTAATTACAATATATACATCATATACATTTTAATGCAAACGGGGTCAAAACCGGGGTGTTACATTCCCCTCCCCCTTCAATAGCACTATCCTTGGTGCTTTACAAAATTGAACAAAATGCTACACTGGTACCGCCTCAGTGCTCCGCAGAATTGAACAAAAATGGATGTGCCAATCGCATGGCATCCTCCAGCTCCCACGTAGCCTCTTCTGGATCGTAGTGCTCCCATTGCACCTTTACCTGCCCTATGGCTTGGTTCCGGAGCATTGTGACCTTCTTGTCGAGGATGTGCATTGGCTCGATTTGGAACTCTCCCTCGGGTTCCATTTGAATCACATCCCAATTTACCACATGGTTAGGATCATGTACATATTTCTTAAGCAAAGAAACATGAAAAACATTCTGAGTTTTAGTGCTAGCAGGCAATGCAAGTCTATATGAAACTGGCCCTATTCTTTCAATCACTTTAAGCGGCCCACAATATCTTGGTGACAACTTGGCACAACTTCCAAGCTTCAAGGAACTCTTCTTTGCCCTCACTCTGAGGTAAACATGATCCCCTATACTAAACTCCCTATTCACCCTATGCTTATCTGCATAGCTTTTATGTCTGTCCTGAGTTGTTTTCAGATTCTGCCTAATCTTTACAACCTCCTGCTCCATTTCCTTGAGCAATTTTGGACCAAGCACAACCCTGTTCACTGGATTATTCCAAGTCACTGGTGTCCTGCACCTTCTTCCATACAAAGCTTCATACGGACTCATCCCCAAGGATGCCTGTTGCCCATTGTTATAAGCAAACTGTACCAAGTGTAAGTAATCTTCCCACTTGGTTGGTATCCATCACGTACATGCGAAGCATATCTTCAAGCACCTGATTAACTCTCTCTGTCTGCCCATTGTCTGAGGATGGTATGCAGTGCTGAGTTTAGCTTTGTACCCAAATCTGCAATCAACCCCTTCCAAAAGTTGGAAGTGAACTTGACATCTCTGTCAGAGACTATTGCCTTAGGCAATCCATGCAATTTGAAAATCTCTTTCATGAAGATCTTTGCAATGTCATCAGTCTTATGCGTAGACTTAACCAGTATAAAATGTGCTGTCTTTGTCAACTTGTCCCCCACAACCATGATGGAATCATGTTGTCTCCAAGTCATTGGCAATCTTGTAATAAAATCCATGGAAATAACTTCCCATTTCCATTCCGGAACTTTCAAAGGCTGCAACAAACCTGTAGGGTGTTGATGCTCAACCTTTACCTGCTGACATTTCATGCACCTTGAAATATATTCAGCCATGTCCTTTTTTATTCCTGGCCAAAAGTACTGCTTTCTAGTTGTAGTAATTGTCTTCTGATATCCTGGGTGACCAGAATATGGAGCTTGATGGATCTCATCCATAACAACTCTCCTCAACTCTGCTACATTTGGAATATAAATTCTGCCTTTATAAGTAAGAAGTCCATCTTCTTCCAATTTATATCCCTCATACCTCTTCTCAAGACTTTGCTGTTGCAATTTGTCTTTTACTTGCTCATACAATTCATCTCCAACAGTATGATTAACAATCTGCTGCCTCAAATCTGATTGGCAAATACTGAGAGATGCCACATGCATTTCCTGCACCTTCCTGCTGAGTGCGTCATCTACCTTATTCTCTTTTCCCTTTATGTGCTAGATTTCAAAATCAAACTCACACAAAAACTCTAGCCATCTCGCTTGCTTAGCATTCAAACTATGTCACAGGGTTCGCCGATTTTGAACCTTGAAGTTCGAAATTCGGCGAACCTCAAGAAAAAACCAAAATTCGTTGAAGTTCGTGTTTAAGTTCGATCATGAAATTTACGGGTCTGTAGGTATGTCGAGGTGGCAGGTAAATTCGTCGATATTTTGGTTGGGATTCGGCCACAATCGTACCTTGTGAATAGGATCCGAAGATCAGGAACCGCGGAATCGACCGAATTTGAGGATTTCGCAGGTATCAAACACTTTATCCTTTGCAACGGACGGCTTGCAACGAGTCTGGGTGTTGTTTCGATTAAAATGAAAATGGAATTTGAGGCAGTTGAACTTCAAATACCAGTGAAAGTGAATCTGTCGGTGCACATTGTTTCGTCACTGACGGTGATGAATATTTCGCATTTTTTAATTGATTTATTATTTAATAAATATAATATTGGAAATGAATTATAGTGTTAAAATAAATGGTAAATATTTTTTATTTTTTTCTATATTATAAGTTAACTATTAATTAAAAATAAATTATATTTGATAAGTTATTATATTAAATATTAAATGTTTTAATATATAAATTAAAATTATTATATTAAATACTTAGTGTATGTACATAGTAACTGACAAATGTTTTTTAAAATATAAATGTATCAATTGTATTTATCAAATATATTTATTATTTATAGAGTATAAAAATATATTATATAGGTTAATTTTATAAAATATTTAAAATTTGAAAATATGTGTATTGGCGAACCTAATGTCGAACCTCATCCCGAACCTCATAAAAAAAATCGAATTTGAACCGAATTTCAAGATCGTCGAACACGAATTCGAACCCGAACCATGTGACATAGCATTCAAAGTAGTCTGATCAAACAAATACGTCAGACCGCAATGGTCTGTTCTTAGCTCAAATCTTTTGCCCATCAAGTAATGCCTCCACATCTTGAGAGCATGTACTATGGCTGCAAGCTCTAGATCATGAGTGGCATAGTTCTTCTCATGCTCCTTTAGCTTTCTTGACTCATAACATATCACGTGGTTGTCTTGTATAAGGACTCCTCCAAGCCCTTGTCTACATGCATCGGTACACACCACAAAATCTTTCTCTAGGTCTGCAACCATCGATACTGGTGCACTGGTGAGAAGATTTTTCCACTGCTGGAAGAATTCTTCACACCTCGATGTCCATTCAAACTTTATCCCCTTCTTTTGCAAAGAAGTGATGGCATGTGCAACTTTGGAGAATCCTTCAATGAATCTCCGGTAGTATCCTGCAAGTCCCATAAAAGATCTTACATCTGTCACATTTCTTAGAGTAGGCCAATTCATAATGCCTTCAATCTTTTCAAGGTCCATAGATATACCCTCTTTTGAGATATTGTGACCCAAATACTGAATTCTATCTCTATAGAAGTCACACTTGCTCAGCTTTGCATACAGCTGATGCTCCCTGAGCAATTGCAAGGTCAATCTTAAATGCTCTTCATGCTCTTCCTCATTCTTAGAATAAATGAGAATGTCATCAAGGAAAACAAGAACAAACTTGCGCAAATACTTGTTGAAGACATTGTACATAAGGCACATAAATGTAGCTGGTGCATTTGTGAGACCAAATGGTACCAACCCCCCCCCCCCCAACAGCCCCCTTTAGATGATGGATACCTTCCATACATTACCATACCATGAAACCAGACTCCAGCCATGCCATCTGCTACAGACATGCTACTACCCATGCCCCAGACTCTAGCCATGACACTCGTATAGCCCACCCCAAACAACCCCCACCACAAACTCATAATGTCCATACCTTGTTCTGAAGGCTATCTTATGAATGTCTTCATCCTTGATTCTCACCTGATGGCAACCAGACCTCAAGTCAATCTTGGAAAATACCTTTGCTCCCCTCATTTGATCAAAGAGGTCATCAATCCTAGGCAAAGGATATTTATTCTTCACAGTAACTTTGTTCAGCTGTCTGTAATCAATACACAACATGAGTGTACCATCTTTGTGTACTGTCTTTCTTCTTTACAAACAGAACTGGTGCTCCCCACGGAGACACACTCGGCTTGATATACTTCTTCTCCATCAACTCCTGCAGCTGCATCTTCAACTCTAGCATCTCTGGCGTACTCATTCTGTAGAGTGTCTTGGACACTGGTGCTGCTCCTGGCAATAGTTCAATTGTGAAATCAATGTCTCTCTTTGGAGGAAGCCTTGGAATCTCATCAGGAAACACATCCCTGAACTCTTGCAACACATGAAAGTCCTCCAACCTAGGAGTTTCATCCTCCATTGCCTCCAAAATATGAGTTGCATACAATTGACAACCTTTCCTATAGAACTTCTTCAACTGCATCGCTGAAACCTGCCTTACAGAAATCACCTTTGGAATGCCTTTCACATTTTTTGGGTTTCCTTCTTCATCCATGCATTCAAAAGTCTTATTATAACAGTCAAGCTTTACTCTGTGAGCTTCTAACCAATCCATTCCAATGAAAACCTCATAGGAACCAAGCGATAGAACATTCAGATTTACGCAAGTGACCAATCCATTCATGACCAATGGACACTTCTCTACCACTTCACTAACCTTTCTCTTAGTTCCAGTGGCTAGCTGAACTAACCAAGATTTGCTATGCTTTACTTTCTTAAAAGCACAAATCTCCACTACTCTAGGGGTAATGTAACTGTGAGTAGAACCAGGGTCAATCAAAATAGAAACAGATTGCTCAACAATCTTACTTGCAACTTCAACCATAGTTGACTGGTGATCTGCCTGGCGGTCCTCCAGTGTTGCATAAATCCTAGGGATGGCCCTTGCTACTTGACCCACTGTTTCTGCTTCTTGAATGTTGTAAGCTGGCCTTGCACTTTCATTCTTGAGTGGACAACTTCTGCGCATGTGGGGTCCTCCACATTTCCAACATTGGAGTGGCCCTCTATTATGTTGTGGATCTTTAGGCTTTTCTCTTATCACTCCAACTGGCTTACTCGCAGCTTGGGATGGCTGCTTCTGCTGATTCCTGAAGTTAGAAGGTTTGAAACCTTTCTTTCTTTGTTCAAACTTCTCATTCTTCTTGTCCTTCCATGTCTTATGATAATCAGGCTTACCTTTGCTTTGCTCATAGCAATACTTAGCTTTTTCAAGAGTTCTAGGTTCATAAAACTCATTTCTGTCTTTGTAAGATTGAGGCAATCTACTCAGAAAACGCTGGACCTTAACTTTTTCATCTTTGATGTACTTGACATACCTCAACAATTCCAAGAACTTATTTGCATACTCTTCCATGGTCTGCTGTCCCAATCTCAGCTCATGGAACTCCTTAATCTTGTCATCTTAATACCTGTCAGAGAGGTATTTTTGCTTGAAATACTTCTTGAACTGTTTCCACTTAAGTCTCCTTTCATTGATCCTCTTTACTTGCTTGAAGTGCTCCCATCAAATGGATGCCCTTTCATTCAGATTGAATATGGCAACCCTTGCCTTCATGTTTCTCGAATAATCCTGAACTTGGAAGTACTTCTTTATCCCAAGAAGCCAAGCTTTAGCCTCTTGTCCAGTCTTTACCTCACCGTCAAATGTAGGAGGTTTAGCCTTCTTAAATTCATCCCGAGAGCGATCCCTATGGTGCCTCTTTCTCTTGCCCTTGCGAGAAGAAGAGCTTGAATCCCCACTGGATTCTTTTGAGTCAGATGATCTACGAGAAGCCCTTCTTCTTCTCTTGGTACTACTCTTACTGCCTTCTGGTTTTACTGTACCCTATCCAGAGTCTATCTTTCTTTGCAAGTCTGTCGAACTCTGCAACATAGCAGCATTCAACTAATGTTGCTCTTCTTAGGCTTTTATCAAGCTTCTCATGGTGGCTGCAATTTTTGGCGGCCTCTCTTGGAATATCCTTATATTAGACTCTATGTCATCATTTCCAACTCGTACATTTTCTCCCATGGCATCTCGCGCATGCTCGTAGGAATCCCTAGCATCATATCCGTCATGGGTTCTCATGACTGAACCACAACTTACTTTACCAAACCGCACTACCTGGAATACTACCCTTGAAGATGACTATGATTCTGCAAAATGTGTTAGTAACACAACCGTTAGCTGCATGTCATTCATATCAATCATAAATCACTTACCTTGACTGGGAAACCTCATATTAACAATTTCAAACGGGCTTTTCTTTTCAAAAGAACAACTATCCTTTTCGGCCCTATGAAATCCACTGGAATCCCGCTTTTCCACCGAGAAATTTCACTAAAACCCTGCTGAAAATCCCACTGAAAAACTCAGATTTTTTTTGGGTCATATTGGATCCCTTCCCAACTAGCCATCCAATGTATTGGATCACTAGTTGACAATGCTTCCGCCGCCTTATCGGATCCATCTTCATCTATCTTCCAATGCCCATCGGTTGACTGATCCTCTATTTTTTTCCGACGTTTTGGACCGATATTCCTTTGTCTTTCGATACTCCGGCTGATCGATCCTCTACTCTCTTCCGATGCTTCAGATCGATCCTCTTTTCCTTTCCAAGATGCCTCGGAGGGCTTCACCCGAGATCCATCGAAAAACTTTTTTCGAGATTTCCTATACTTAGAAAAATTTCCGAATTTTTCTTTCTTCTTCCTCTTTCTTCCGTCGCTGCATCGGCTGCTTGATCCTCTATCCTTTTCTGACGCTTCGGCTTCCTTCAAGCGAGCCTTGCCGACACCTCGGCTCTGCTTCAGCAAACGTCTTCCGAGATGCCTCGAAGAGCTTCTCTTGAGAGACATCGAAAAACTTTTTCCGAGATTGCCTGGACTTAGAAAAATTTTCCAAATTTTTTTTCTTTCCTTTTCTTTTTCTTTCTTCTCAACATCTCCTCCTGTCGACGTGTCGGCTCCCTTCCGGTGAGCCTTGCCGACACCTCGACTCCGCCTAGCCGAGACCCTCGGGTCCTTCCAGCCTAAGCTTCGGCTCCCTTTACATTTTCTCCTTTGGTGTCATCGGAAGTCCTTCGGCTAACTGAGCCGGCGTATCGGCTGGCTTCAGCAAACGTCTTCCGACGATTTCGATACTTAGAAATTATTTTGAAATTTTCCTCTTTGGGTTCCTTGTCGGCTGTGTCTCGGCTCAACCCAGCCGAGACCCCTAGGCTCCTCCCAGCCGAGACCACTAGCAAAATTTCAAACTTGGACAATTTTCGAAAATTTCTTTCTGCCGGGTTCTTTATCAGATGGGCTTCAGCTTAAGTCCTTCAATGTATTGGATGGCCTTCAGCCTAAGCCATCCGATGTATTGGATGGGATTTAGTCTAAGCCATCCGATATTTTTCATACTTAGAAATTTTTTTGAAATTTTCCTATCATTCACATTTTTTTTTTGCTGGGCAGAGGGCAACCTGCCTCTGTTAGTTGATTTCCTTGGCCCAAGAGGCCCAATATTGCAATGTGGGCTCTGATACCACACTGTAACGTCCCTGACCCTCCGACCGACGAAGATGACGCTACCATACCATTAACTATCCGGGCAACTAGCCCCATGAACATGTACATACGTAAAAACTGAAATGCTTTGAAGTAAAACATGCAGAGATGCATAATTATTCAGCATACAGCGGAAGCAAAAACATACATTCAGGCATTTAGCATGTTCATCATTTTCGTTAAACAACAAATACAATTTGCAGAGATGATATAGTCAAGAATACTTATCTTATGAAAAATTCGTCCTGCAACCAGCTACGTTGCTGCAACGTTCCACCCAACCATAGGCGAGTGTGCTCCTTAATCTCTCAGCAACACTACCACCCCCGAGTTGGGCATGATTCCCCAAGGAATAAGGAACTAAGCAGGTTCACACATAGCCAAAGATACACAAATCAGCCAAGCCAACACAGTTGGGTTTATCAAGCCATCGGGGAGCTGGGAAAAGCTGAATGCTAAGCTGGTGGGCTCACTAAAGAGCTAAGGACACCTACACCAGAACCAGCCTGACTTCTAGGACATCCACACACACACCCAACACAAGGAATCAGTCCCTTCTCTGCTACACAGTCCCTCAGGCCCTGACTTCCCTTCTAGTGCTATTTAGGGGTTGTGGAGAAGAAAGCCAACCCTCTAGCTCTGTCTATGAGGCTCCCAAACACACCAGGTTTATCAAGCATACCAAGCCTTCATTCCCACTCCAACATAGTCCAAAGACCAACCACTGCATACACACAACAAAACAAACAATTCACAACTCTGAGGAAGAAAAACAAACACCACCGAACAAAACCGAGGTGACCATTTGGGTAATACACAACTTTGACTGGGAAATTCGATTCCTGAGTCGTTCTTGGCCCTATCGTGGCCAAAATGACTCAATAAGAACCCACAACAACCCAAAAATGAAAATGAACCCACAGCAACCAAAATCGTGGGGAAATCAACAGTGGTTTCTCAACTGCGTGAGGAAAGAAAAACAACCCACGTGGAGGTGAATTCACATGGTCAGACCCACAACGAAGAGAAATACACACAACAAGATCCCCAACCACGAAATTCATACACATAGCAAAATCGTGCACGTGAGGCCGCTCTCCCAGCTCTCTGCGTGAGTAAAATGCCAAAACCTGTGTGTGAGGAGAAGAACCCCGTCTCTGCATGAGAATATGAAAGAATGGAAGAATGCCCACGTGAGGGTGAATGAGTCTGCTGGTGGAGTGTGCGTGTGGGCAAGGACTGACAGTCCTGCCACACACCATTGCCCAACAATAACTACCCAACTAACATCAGAGGCTTTTAATTTGGTAGTCGACTGATTGAGGCAAGGGAAGGTGAGTAAGTCAAAAAGGGTGGGTGACAACTAGTTGGGTTTAACAGCTGACACTTGGCTTTTCCCCATTGGCCCAAGGTTTAATAATTCCACTCCCTATCCGTAGGAAAATCATGCCCTTTTCATCATGGTTGCATTGACATAGCTGGTTGGGGTTTGTTTTAATTAAAATGCATATTTACCTGATGCCAGAATTAATATGTGCCGAATAGCACGATATACTATCGGCAACGACTTTAATCGCCGAACATAAAACAACCAAATCGATGGTGGGGCTTTTGCCTTTAGCTCCACACCACGCTTAATTACAATATATACATCATATACATTTTAATGCTAACGGGGTCAAAACTGAGGTGTTACATTTAGTGTTACTTACAGCAGCCAATAGAAATTTATTATCTACTTTCTCTCCCCATCTTTCCAGGAATGCTTCTTCCATGGGCTGCCAGGTACTGAAATTGTTGTCTACAAGATTATTCCACCGTTCATAGGCATAATTCTCCAAAGTTAATGCAAAGAGCTTTGTAGCAATATCTAGAGCTTTGGCCTCGGTATATTTGCTAGTCAATGTTTTGAACTTGATGAAATGATCAATCGCTGGTACTGCATTATTTCCTTGAAAGGTGGACAGGCTATTTATGATCTTTTCAGGCATGTCATATATGACTCCATGTAACTGAGTTATATTCAATGGCTATATATATCATGAGCCCACTGTGCATCCATGTTTAAAGCAGCGGGTATACACCAATTATTATCAAATAGACCCCTGAGATCTTCAACAATGGCTAGGTTAAGGTCGTTTGATCTCTGGACTCTGGGACTTTATAAGTCTTCTATAATACTTTTCTGGTTCCAGGATCGAATGAACTAATCCCTGTGAAGATGTACTTGTGGAATATGTTCTAGGAGCGGTTCCCTTGTTGGAGTTGCCAGATGAGCTTATAACTACAACTTAATGAATTAGATATGATGCTCATCAATCAATGAATCTAATATTCAAGACATGGGGAATGGACTTCATCCCCGGCAGTGGCGCCAAAATGTTACCTCCCAACTTTTAGCTTAGTGAAAAATTCGGCATCACACTTGTGAGAACTTGAAGACAACTTATAGGTAAGCTATCCATTATCACCTCGGCAGCCTTGCCTTTCTTTCTTTGGGGTTAAATTTCCTATCTAACTCAAGGGTGGTGTCCCTATGGCAATTTTTGTCCAGTAATTAAAATGTATAAGATATGCTACATGGATATAGGGTAAACCATAAATCTTGACGTTTACTTGTAATGTCTTTAATTCCAGATTTACTCATGAAATAAATTCATCCAATAAAAGATAAATGAACAGCAAGGTTTAATCTTCCATGAAGACAAATCTGAAGTCATACAATAAGCTGGAAAAATACAGATTTGTACAGCAGAAATTAGGTCCCCTTAAGATTGGTAAAGCAAAGGTTTTAGGATCTAGAAAGCAATCTGAATTATCATTTTATATTAGTAATTTCAGATTTGCTTGAACAGAAAAATAAAGTTCTATTTAAGATTCTAGGACATTAGATTCAATCTGAATTTTTAATTTTTATCCTTGATTATTTTCAGATTTTTTCTTTCGTTCTTCTTTTGTGGTATTTGGCGGAATCGACAACTGGGCCGGGCTCATGCTCATGTCACACAGGGTTGATAACTTGATTATGACCGCTACCACTATAATCGCCAAGCATGCCCATGCTCCCCCATCTTACCCCTAATTTTACATGCGTGCCCACTTGTAATTTTCATCACAAACTTCATGGGGGTGTCATGTTGATGATACCTTGGATGACAACTTTTTGATGTTCATGGGGATTTGATGATTGGACCGATTTTGCAAAACAAGACTTTGTATTCAAATCCTTGTTTCTCCAAAGCCCTAGCTCTAATGGGGGCTTATGATATATGGATGGAAATCTCTTTCAAAGGTCTATCTCATGGTTCTGAACACTCAGCCTAGTTCTTCAGGGTGTTAGAGTAATCAAGTCATTCTTCTGGGCTGTTTTTCAGGAATTTGGTACCCTGTCTTCAGGAGAATGGATCTCACTCATCCTAGCTTTGTTTGGGAAGTGCCATATATTGTTGGAAATCTCTTTCCAAGACCTTTTAAAAGGTATAGGCTAGATTCCTAATAGTTTGGGAGTGCTGGAATCATCTTTCAAGCCGTTTTTCAGCAGTTTGGTACCCCGTCTTCCAAAGGGTTGATCTCACTCATCCTAGCTCAGTTTGGGAAGTGCCATATATGGTTGGAAAGCTTTTTTTGAGACCTTTCCAAAGGCATAGAACGCTCAACGATATTCTAAGGATCTTGAGAACTCAAGGGTCATCTTTCAGGCCATTTTTTTTACCTTATGGAGATATTTCCAACACGTGGTTTGACCCTATTAGCACATGCTTGGACCATTGGCACCACTTTTGAGGAGAGCGTTGAGTTGCTAGAGGGATCTAAGGGGACAAATCCTAGATCTGACCTCTTATCATCTTTGTTTGACCTAGATCTAGTGGTGCTTCCCACTCTCTTGGGCCTTATATATCTTGGACTTTATACACGTGGCACTGACCACCTCATATTTTGGATATTATTAAGAGTTTGTCAAGGTTTTAGTGGAGGTTATTCATTGTTTATTCCACCCTAGCAAGATTTAGGAATTTATTGTTATTGTTATTTTAAAAGAAGTAGAACTACACTCCTATATAAAGAGAGCCTCCTACTCATTTCAACTTATGGTTGGATGGTGAAAACTCTCTCTTTTGGATCCTAACTATTATATTTTTTGTGGAGCATTTTTGAAATGGTAGGAATTACTCTCTTGAGTGTTACTTGATGGCTGAATATTGAGGTAACTGTTAGTTTTTATTCCTAGAATTTCAAGGCAGCAACATTACACATCTGATTCAGTAACAACAATACACTGGAAAATAAAAGTGAGAATGCACAGCAGAACAATAAAAAAACATCCACACAATTTGCACAAATATTTACCTTGGAAATCCCATTTGAGTTTGTTTTTGCCCTCGTTTCTCAATTTTGTTTCTTCTAACCAACGTTGTTTAAAATCTTAGACAACCTTGTTAATTCTATTTGTGAATAATTTATGTATGTTAGCTATCAATCTATCAATTTTGTTGCCTAACTCTTTTTGGCCTTCCGCTAACTCTTTCTGTGACTTCACAATGTTATCCATATTTAGCAAGATCTTATTGGCTTCGTCTTCATAACCTTTTGTGTGAGATTCATCATAGTCATCCATTTTAAATATTTCCTTATTCTTCATAAAACTCACTTATTAATTTCACTTTATATATAATGTATACAAGGCTTTCACTTTAACCTTAAAAAAATTTAATGTTTTAACTTGACATTAACTAAAGGTTAATATTTTTAAACAAAGTTGGCCTAATAACATTATAAACGAACTTTAATAAACTTTTAAGGTAGTGAGCTGACTTTGGTTAAAAACTTTATGTATGGATTATTAATTAAATGTATGGATTGATGATTGATTGAAGTGGTGCGACTGTATAGATAGGCCACGGAGATTCTTAAATGGCGCCTGTATGGATACCACATGGATTGTTGGTGGGTAGTGCAATTGTTGTACGAAATAATTCCTAGTGGGATGTATGAAAACAACACATGTGTTATGACAGACAAGATGACAACGTGAGTGTGGTTGACTATACTAAAAGAGGGGCATACAGAGTCATGGGTAGAGAAGTATGGATGCGATTTGTACGGAATGATGGCAGTGAAAGACTGATTGGTAGCAGATGATTGATTGACAACTGTGGTTTATACGGGTTTCTGGCAGTGATTGCTGATACGGTGCAGAAATAGTGCTATTGGTACAGCTGGTTGGCTTTGATACCAATGCAGCGGAAGCACTATATAAACAGAAAATCTGGAATAGAGATTGAATGTATAAAAGTATAATTGATAAATGAATGAATGACAGCATACTTTTATTGCCATTGACTGGCCACGAAAGTGAATAGGTGTGTCTTTTGACTCTTCATAAAATATTAATCTTATTTATTAATTATTAACTTTTACTATTTATTATTAACTCTTTCTATTTTAAGTTTTATTAAATGGTTTTAATTTTTTTTAATGATTTATTTAATTTTTTTTAAATTAAGATTTTTTTTTTTTGGAGTTTCGGGGAAGTTTAGGAGTTTCGGGGCGGGACACCCACAAGTCTCGGCGAAGTTTCGGAGTTTCGGGGCGGGACACCCACAAGTCTCGGCGAAGTTTCGGAGTTTCGGTCGGGATGCCAGGAAGTCCCCCCAAGTTTCTCCGCCCACCGAAACGTTTCGGTCCGCGTCTCGCCAAGTTTCGCCAAAACGGGGATGTCCCGAAATGTTTCGGATGGAGTTTCGGAGTCCCCGAGACGCGAGAAACGCCGAAACGTGTCCTCGACCCGCCGGGACGCATCCCCGTGTAACACTGAATTGATAAATGAATGAATGACAACATACTTTTATAGCCATTGACAGGGGTCATGAAAGTGAATAGGTGTGTCTTTTGACTCTTCATAAAATATTAATCTTATTTATTAATTATGAACTCTTACTATTTATTATTATGTTTGTGACACGGGTGCCTTGGGTTACCTGTTTCTGGCTGTGCATCTTTAGGGGCCAGTGCAAGCCATCTTGCTCCTTGATGGTTCCAAGATGATCAACAATCATTTTGTGGATGATTCTGTCCTTTTTGTGAGAGTTGAGCGAAGTTTGGTTAATGGTGCTCATACTTGTCTGGAGACATTTTGTTGAGCTTTAGGGTGTTGTGGTTACTAACCACAAGACAAATTTTTGGTTGGTTTGGTTGGAATATTTGCCTAATTGGAATCCTCTAGCTTGGACCTATATTCAACCAAGGGTGATTGTGAGATAGTTGGCCATTCCATTTGGGGTGAGGCTATTGTTGATGTCTATTTGGGATTGGTGTCTTTAATGGCTTTAGAGTAAGCTTCATGTTTGACATTATAAGGACTCACATTGTTGTTGGATGCATCCTCTTGGCCTCACACATATATTATAGTTACTTAGTAGGGCTAAATTTTGGCTTATGGAGTAGATTCCATGGTCATCATTGTGGTTGTAGTATGGCAAAGAGAGGGGCCATACTTTGATACCACGGGATGTGTGTACTATGCACAAGGGTGACAAATGGTTTGCTTTGATTGATATTGTTGCCACTCGGGGTAGCATTCTTGCTACCAAGTGGGTGGTGAGGTGCATAGAGGGTGCTACTCCTTGGCAAGTTTTGTTTTGGCATAGGATGATGACAAATTAACATATTGGCAAAGGTGTTTGGGGCTTTCGATTGGTGTGATATCATCTCTTTTCCCCATCAGTTTTAGGTTTTGGAATTGGTTACTTTTAGGAGTATCTAGTCAACGTGGAAATCATTTGTGGGCATGATTAGGTCGAATTTGGAGGGCAGCAGGGCAGGTTGTGATCTTGCGAGACCCCCATTTGGAGTTGGAGGTCACATGGTACATGTATTGCCGAGTTGCTAAGTCACCTGACATGGGGAAACAGGACACGAAGGAGACGGGGATTCGAGTGTCCGACACGGGCACGGTGACCCCCGGAATCAGGACACGTTATATATATATATATATATTTAAATATAATATATATTAAAAATATAGACATATAGATCCAAATTTTTACAAATATTCAATAGAAATCAAAATCAATGCACATTTAACATTAGTAATTACACATTTAAATCCTTCAAATCTTCTTCACCTGCACACCAAACACACTTTAGAACCCTCTCCACACTTGCAAATGATAAAAAGAAAGTGAAAATTTTGATTTAAAGCAATTCTGGGTGTTTTTTTAGTGGAAAACATGTCTTGTTTTGCGGACACGCACTGATAGTCCTCGGACATGAGTGTCCGAAAACAGGACACGCTGCAAAGATGTGTCGGACACGCTCTGTCAGCGTGTCCGTGTCCGACATGCGGACACGGGACATGCAGGCCCTTTTGGACGAATCCGGTTTTATAGCCTAGTTGCCTCGCATTCACTCATATCTTTTCTTGGGGAGATTTCTGGGATGTAGTTACTTGTTTAGAGAAGAATTGGCGTTCTTTGGCACATGAGTATGTTTTCAATACCCCAAGCAAATCATTGATTATGGAATTGATAAGGATCAACCTCTAGATGGACTTTTTCCAAATGGGATGTCGGGTCATTTTGGAGGGATTGGGGTAGAGTTTTGGTCGGCCCTTGCAGCAGTGTGATTCATAAAGGCTTTATTTGCTGTTGCATCAAGAACATCCATTAGGCTGGGTTCTCAATGTGAGATGGGTGTTAGTTGATCTGGAGGGTAGGTGGGTGTGCTATCTCCACATGGTTTAGCCCGTCCGGATTTCTTATAAGGCAAAAGTATTTGGTTGGCTTTGTCATCTACGAGGGGATCCCCTCCAAGGCCTGGTTTGCAAAGAGTGGGCTGTATGATGGTCTTTTCCCTGTTTTCCATCGTTCAGAGATGGTGAAGGCTGAAGCACATCTTATGGGAGTGTCAGTTTGCTAAGAGTTGTTGGAAATACATTTAGGGCCACTATTCAGTCCTCTTTCAAGGCACGTTTCACTGGTGTGCCTCTTTGTTTGGTGATTGCAGCTATTTGGTTTGCACCTACTTCATCAGGATGTGGCAATGTTTGAGAGTTTCTGCCTTATTTGTCCCCTGGAAGATCAGGTGTCAGTTTGTTTTTGAGTATAAGCTTAGCTCTTTGTCCTTTTTTTTGGGCCATGTGCCCTGATGAAGTACTCCATTAACTAAGGGTGCCTTGTTGATTAAGGAAGTTCAAGCTTTAGACTCCATATCATATTTCAGATTTTATCCCAGTACTAGTAGCTTTATGGAATAGGTTATAAGGTCTATTTTATATACCTTCTACCTATTAATTTGCTGTTTGTAAATATTTTTCTGTAAATATAAGAGATATTTTTCGAAAAAAGAAAAGTATAATTAATTTTCTTGAGACGCTATACAAATTAAGCTCCAATAAGTTGAAATATATATTATTTAAATATCACAATTTACTTCATGATATGAATACTGTAACAGTGGGTTTTTGCATCCAAGTGTTAGTTCAAGTTGTCTGTGTATAATTTTTTTCACCCCGATGGTGCAGACAGCTCAAGCAAGTCAGGATATTGCATATGCAGTTATATATATGATTGCGCTTGAGACAGTTTTATATCTTGCTGGTTTTGTCACATAGGAAGTGTGAAGGTTTGTGGTTTATATGTCTATACTCCGTCGGATCTTAACAAAGATAATGCTGGGAAAATGGATGGCATTGGAGGGTAAAACTTAGTTTTGAAGTGAGTAGCTCAACTGAGAGACACAATTATACAGGAGAAATATGTTAGCATAGTGTTTGACAAATAATGCTCTTAGAAGAGATAGTCTATCAGTAGATGGGGGGCGGGGGTAGTTGGATAGTTAAAATTTGCTCTAACCCATTCACATTCCTGATTTGTAAAAGAACCTCCTTGTTTGCTAACCTTAAAGAGCATCATATGACATCCCATTCTATAGGTCCAGTATTATGTGACTGAGGTACTGAATTTCTTCCTTGAGGAGTTCATATTTGCTTTACTTAGCATATAACTGATGCTCTCTCAACTTCTATAATACCAGATGAAGGTGCTCTTTACATTCCCTAGCACTAGCACATGCCAACAGAGGCAGCTATCTAGGTCAGCTCTTATTCCCCTGGTTGTCCTCACACTGATATATCAAAGAGGGAATATGCATACTTAGAACAGTCACCAACCATATTTGAAATTTTAGTCAAGTATGTTATCAGAAAGTTCACAGAAGAGAAGTTTTCTTGTTCTGCAATTGCAGAGGCTATCTCAAATGGAAATGACAATCCAGGGATGGTGGTAAGAAATCAGATGTTATTTGGCAACTTGCATGTGCAGAATTATGAATCCTTTGTTTTAAGTTTTAACCAATGTTCCCCCAAGTTTCCGGGACGGGGGGGCGTGGGAGCCGGGAAACGCACATTACGCATGGAGACCACCCCCAAATTTAGGGATATTCGAGGGGGACGTGGGGATGTCTCTAAAATTATAAAAATAAAATAAAATATCAAAAATAATAATTCATTTGATGTATATTAATGATTGTGCAATGTAAATACTAAATATATCGGTTTATTTTCTAAGTAGTACCAAGTAGGAATTGTAAAATGTGAAAATAATGGGAAAACATTAAAAAAAAATTCCCAGGGGCATGGTTGGGGAGATAAAGTTTCGCCCAGGAGTCCCCAAGTCCCCGGGACGCAGGAAACGTGGAAACGCGTCCCCGACCCTGCGGGACGCGTCCCCGTGGAACACTGGTTTTAACTGTTCACTAATAAGTATTTTTGAGTTTGAATTCAAATTCTCTTCTTCTGGATCTGCATGGAAGCTAAGCTTTTTGATTTTCAGGCAATGTAGAATACACAAAATCATAAGGAATCTGAATATTCCACCCAGTTTCCGAGATGTAAGGACATGGGAGTGGGGAAACGTATCCAGGGGACGTGTGGAGATACCCTCAACTTTCAGCAAGCATCACGGGGGATGATCTTAGAGGACCCTGCCTCTAAACTCATAAAAAAAACTTGAAGATGTGCAAACATAAATGATAGATATAATTGTATTTTACACAGAAAAATTTGATAAAGGAAGGTAACTTAGGTTAGTGTTTAAGGGTTTGGGGTTCTTTTTATTTTTAAAACATTTCCAAGAAAAATTTTGGGGGATGCCCAGGCGTTCTGTATTTTTGGGGTGGAGTGTCCAGCTGTCCCTAGATACAAAATGTCCCTCATGTTGTCTGATACGTTTTGCACTGCACTTTACTGAGTTTCACTTTCCAGGGGACTGAAATGTTTTGCTGTCCTGAGAGTGTGCCCCCGACCTTTGGGAGCATGTCCCCGTGTAACACTGAAGAATCTCCCCTTTAAAAGTTGTAACCAACATCTAAAAACTGAGCCTTTAATACGTTGAATTGGTTGAGAAATTTATTATAAACAACTATTTTTTTAATAATAAATAATTTGAATCAGATTTTTTTCCCCTTCGAGGAATTTTAACCACTTCACTATGAGACCTAGATACTATACAGAATTTCCCCTCTGCCATTAAAATCCCTCGGGGGCTTGTTGCAACTTTTCATTCCTATTGAATTCTCAATTGATAAGGCCAAAGTTTCCACCAGGTTGCACTCATGTGGGCAGAGAAGTCCATTGCTGGCCTACTGCTCTGATCTCCATAGCTTTCTGCTTTCTTATGCAACTAAACTTCATTGTATGTGGCTTCCTCCTAATCAAATGAACACAATTGTCTGCCTATTTTTATTGTCGGATACTAGCACATGTGCACTGTCTCTCCTTGATACTTAATTTTTGTTTATGCACAGAATCCAGAGAGACAAATTGGACCTATTCTTAGTGGCATTCATGCTATAAAATGTTTAGACTTTGGATGTCTGACGTGAGTAGTTGCATAAATTCTTCTCTAGATGTTAAGGTTAGATAACATTGGTTTTAACTTTTACTTGTAAGGTATTATTATCACAGCATTGAGTTTGATCGAGATGATGAACTATTTGCAACTGCTGGTGTTTCCAGGCGGATCAAAGTATTTGACTTTGCTACGGTAATATTGCTTTTCTTCCTAAAGTTTACTGTATATAATACAATGACAGCTTTATGAATCTTTTTAGAGTTGCTTCTATAGTTTCAGTAAGGCTTCAAGGTATCAAAAGTATATTGGTTACCTATTTCCAGGTAGTGAATGAACCTGCGGATGTGCACTGTCCTGTTGTGGAGATGTCCACTCGGTCCAAGTTAAGTTGCTTAAGCTGGAACAAGTATATTAAGCCTCAGATTGCAAGCAGTGATTATGAAGGCATTGTCACTGTCTGGGATGTAAATACATGTCAGGTAAGTTCCAAGCAGATCCAGTAGTTATATGTAATTTCTGAAGAGCTTGTGCTTATTGTTGGCTTCTAATATCTATGTTGTCATTGTTGGTGACATGTTTTCACTGGTTTCTGGAAGTACTGTAAAACTGAAGTTTGGATAAAATTGAAATGTTGGATAAAATTAAAATTTTTCATTAAAGCTGAAGGTTGAATACGCAACTTTTTGCAGAGTGTCATGATGTATGAAGAACATGAAAAACGGGCATGGAGTGTGGATTTTTCACGCACAGAGCCGACCATGCTCGTCTCAGGGAGTGATGATGGAAAGGTTCGCTAATTTCCTTATAAATTTCTTGTCAATTCAATCAATGTATTTCTTTCTGATATGGATGGATGAGAGAACATGGAACTCATCTTACTATTGGTATGAATTTCAGCAAGGAGTCACTTTCCTATTTTTCTGACTTTACCTTTCATGAACTTGAGGCTTGTATGTTGTCAATTTTCATGTTCAAGGAGTCAGATCAACTGAAGTTTCTACCTTTTTCTTTGCACAATAATAAAATATGGAAATCAGTCTATCATAATCACTAAATTTGTTGGACACAAATAACATCATCTTATCTTATCTTATAAAACAGGTCAAAGTATGGTGTACAAGGCAAGAAACAAGTGCTCTCAATATTGACATGAAAGCAAATATTTGTTGTGTCAAGTACAATCCAGGATCAAGCCACTATGTTGCGGTAAAATTTCTGTTAAAGGCTTCTCTCTGATGATTTAGATATGATGCCAGTAAAGTATTCAGGTCTAATCATGGAATTGCATTTTGTAGGTTGGTTCAGCAGATCACCACATTCATTATTATGACTTGAGGAACACTAGTGTTCCATTATATGTATTTAATGGACATCGGAAAACTGTTTCCTATGTTAAATTCATCTCGACAAATGAGCTAGCTTCTGCATCAACAGACAGTACACTACGCTTATGGGATGTGAGGGATAATTGCCTTGTATGTAACCTTGCTCCCGTTTTGAGATATTAGTTGATAATTTGTGTAGAGTCATATTCATTACATTGAGTTTTGCCGTATTCTATTTCTTCATTAGTTTTTGATCAGTTTTACATGCTTTATATGAATTGAAATTTTATTTTCTCATTTGACTAATTAAATGCGCTGCATACAGTAGACCTTTTTGGCTGTTATATTCTTGAATTTCTTTTTCATAGTGTGTGCAATTAGTTTCTCATTCCAGTTTCTTTTTGAGGGTTATTTCCTAAGTAGCATGGGTACCAGTACCTAGGGGTAGGGTACATGTACAGGTACTGGATACCCTGTACCCATGTAACCTGCCGTACCCAAAATTGGCCAAAGTACGCAAGACGTTTGTGACGGATTCAGGGGATGTTGATTCCAGAGGATATGGGGTACCCTTGTTTTGGGGATGCATGGGGATGCACAGGGACCAGTTTTATACGTGGTACCTTTGTTCTTTCATGGATTCGTCATGTGAGAAGAGAAATCTGCAATTTGAACCTCCTACAAAATGTCGTGAAGCTTCAATCTTCCGGGAAAAAGGCTTTATCCTTGACAACGATGCCAAATTTGTTTACCATGCAAACTAGCAGCTGTAGTTAAAGCCCCAAAGATCACTACCAGTTCACGGTAAACCTGAGAGATGTTATCCACTATCACCACGATAACTACCTCTATGCACTTTTGGTTGGATTTTCTCCAACTCGTGGGGGTGTCACTAGATAAGATTGCTAAGTTGTGGCAACGAGGGCATAAGGTGATTTGGAAGAGATAGCCTTAGCAAAACAGGGTCGTAATTTTTAGGGTTTTTTGAATAGGTGATGGAGAGACCCAAGAGATCACTGCCAATATCCAACTAGGGCTTAATTAAATGGCAAGTGAGGCAAAGAAGAATGGTCCCTCAAGAATGGGTCTATTATCTTCAAAGGTTAGGGGTCGAGGCACACTACTCACATACCCAATTGAGGATAAACATTGGACTTCAAGGTCTACAAGAGGGGGCTACAACGGGGGAAACTCCCTAGCCACCCAAGATCAACTGTGGATAAGATAAATACCTAGAAACCTTTGCCAAGGCACTAAAATGCATATCTAGACAAGGTCTAAAACACTCACCCAAACCAACAAAGGAGAATGTACAAGCCAATAGCCTAGGACGCCCTCCTTCCAACTATTATTTGGATCAATCATGGGAGGTTTGTAAAAGACTTGAACATTCCAACATTAATCTTTAACCACAATAATAGAACCAAGAAGAAGAAGCTTCAGAATTGACAACACTTTTCACCAAATAGAAGGAACCCTTAACACCATAAATTGCACAAAAGAAAGATATATGGATGAATCTCCAAAAGAGAGGGAACTCCCAAAGTCCAATACTCCAACCATGTAAATGAAATGAGGAAGATCCTCTCTATTTATAGGAGAGGCTGCACCTTCCTTTATAATAAAATATCAATATTTTCCTAAGATCTAGCCTAGGGTGGGCGAACATAAAACCCCACTTCAAGCAACTAATACAATAAAATAAGGTGGTCAATGCCACTTGTGCAATGATGAGATGCATAGGGCCCCTTAATTTGGGGAAATCTCCATTAAGCAAGGGTCACATGATTGTTGATGATGCCACATGGCCTCCAGAGGCCCCTCCAAGAGAATATGCTCTAAGAGATGTCCACAAGACCACCTCAAAGTCCTCTCCAAAGTGGGGTATTCAACCAACCAAATCAACCACAATCAACCAAGGATGCTCACTCTAGCCTTCGAAGGCTTCCTTCAAGGTAATTTCTTACTTGAGATATGTCCACATGGTAGCTCAACGAATTGCAAGCAATCTTCGCAGGCTTCTTCAAAGCGTGCTTGTTCATCAAGCAACATCCAAGGGGGAGGGGGGTTGAAACCTTCAACAATGTCCACATGTACACATAGCGACAAGCCCATATTAAGCTATGTCCCACTGGAAAACCACTAGCCTTTCTCCAAGGGCTCCCTCTATCAATATATTTACTTTCTAAATAATAACAAGACTCTTTAAACCTCTTGATGGCTTCTTTAGAAAACAATTCAACATGCCATGTTCACAAAATAAGACAACAATCCCCCAACGTGGGTCATGCATAAAGTGAGTCGAAGACCTCAAGATATGATAATAAAATATCAAAAGGTCTCGGGGCACTTTTCTACTATTTTCATGCCAACTTGACGGCAAAGTTAGGGCACTGTGAATGGCGCTGCCTGCTTGTTGATTGCAAGAACTGAGACAATGTGTCACCATCCGGCACCTTGCAATCTCCCGCAGGTGAACCCGACCATGGAACCGAGTGTGGATGCTTCTTAGAATAGGAGCAACACAGCATCCAGTATAATATTTCACACCTCCGCCCAGTTATTATTGCCTTCCCACTTCATATTTTGCACAGAAAAGCAATATTCTGTCAACAATGACTTATCACAGCGATCTAATGCCCAATTAAAAACTGGTGATTCAACTCGATCGACTGGTATAATCCATTTCAGAAAAATGGTTAATGAAACCTCATTGAAGGAAACACGAGCAAGCTGAAAGTCACATATTTGCAGAACCGGATTGTCTTAGACTGCCATCTCAGGCGTTTTGGATCATTTCCTAAACTGCTACGCAAGCAATAAATCAGGGCTGAAGTTCAATGATATTCTTTTAAAAGAAATGGTCCACGATCTCCTTGAAATTTGTGTGAGAAATCACTAATAGGAGACGGCTCACTGTGAAGGCACATGTCAGAACATTCTCTGAGCAATATGACAAACAGAGTGATGCCGCTTCTTCAGAACCTTCAAACTCTTCTTCAGAACCTTCAAACTGTGATGAAATCATCACTACTGGATATGATGGATAGGGCGATATGTCTGAAATTGCGGGTTGGGTGCTCCTCACTGTTAGAATCGTAATCTTCTGTTTACTTCAGATTTAAGATGGGTGCATGAATATGAAAACAATCTGATTGAAATCCAAAATATAATTTCACTATTAACTTCTCCTAACGCTGGGACACCTCCTGGAGCTTCTCCACGACGACCATACCAATCAGAATTGTAATCAATTAGAGGTCCGGCCTCCTCAGTATCAGTAAAGCATCTGAATCTGTCACATCTGAAACTGGTCCTGGCTTACCCACTATCACTGATAGCTGTATATTTCGTCAATTCTAAGAGCTGAGCCATCCAGATCTGTAAACGTTGTTCACATTGTCTGGGATATAACTCAGCCCCCAAATGCTGCTGGAATCTTTTAAAAGGCATGGCTACAGGAATAACTATCAGAATGTGGATAAGTCCCCAGTAAAACCTCTCAGTCGCTCTTCCAAATATTACTCTTGCTGCGGACACCTGGAGAGGATCCTCCTGTAGATTCATTGTGACCGACTGAGGCAATTGCTGAAGTGACTGAGGTTGGTGAGGCCATCAACGGAGACTATTGAACAAAAATTGATGGTACAGGTCTCCATGAAGTCTTTGTATTGCTTATGAATCTTCAACCTTCACAAGGCCCAATCATGTGATTTTCTCTAGGTATTTTACGACTGTCTTGCACACCCAACATAGAAGAAAACGCATTTCAGAACTGCTGTTTACCATCGTAGCAGGCTTGGCAATATACCCTGATTGCTGTAGGTAGCTATGGGGTTGTTTTACTGTTGTGAGGGGTGGCCACTGTGACTATTAATGGTTGTGATTTGAAAACTGTAGATGACCTTCTTACTTCTGGACTGCTACAGGTCATACTGATTTATTACCCTGACCATCTAGAACATGCCCAAAACCTTGGATAATGCTAGGATACCCTCATTTCCGAACTAGGGGACACCCCTGCTGAAATGTGGGTAACAGGCCCCATGGAGCAAACCTTGATGGTTCCTTCGTAATGTCATTCATGTAAGAGAGACCCCTTAAGATCCATATAAAAAGAATAAATATTTATTAATATGGATATTGATATGGGATGATATCATTTTGTTAGAATGGCAAGCATATAAATACACACGAGTGTATGTCATACCTTTTTGTGAAGAGGGGTGACTTATCCTTATTACAACATAAATGTATGTTATGGCCTATGATTATTATTACATAATAATTCTTTATAACATTATGACATAGGAAACAGTACATGCTCCCCAGGGCCTGCGTATCCATATCTTGTGTGTCGGACACCAAACACACTACGACACATGTTGGACATGCATTTGACATGTGTCCTATAAAAGGATGTGTGTTGAATGCATGTCCAACACGTTCCCTATTAGTGTCATGGCGTGTCAAAATCAAAGGCATGGAACACATACTAGAATTCACACACTTTTAAGAAGAGCAAGCGTGAGCAGTGCAAACCAAAGATAATGGTGTATGTGCACTCCAACCTCTGTCTTATTTATATGATGAGGGACGAGTGGTTGAAGGGAAAGACATAGATGTGGGATGTATTTCTTGATGATATGGGTTTGGGAAACAATGTTGAGTTGGCATTAGCCAACTTGGATTTTACTGTACCAATGCTAGAGCTAGTCATTTTTTATGATGGTGATCCTTTTGAGGGGTCATCCCTGTTGTTGTATTTGTAACTTCGGAAGATATTTTGATGTATATTATCATTGTATGTTGTTGTACACCCCCAGTGAGGATGTGTGTTACCCCTTTACGGGATGTCATCATTGTGTATGGTCACTGAGGTAAACCCTCCATTGTAAGTTAGGGCGATAGTCCCCAGGCTAAATAAAGTAAAATGTATTTGTGTATTCTTAGGTAGGTTGGCCCCACAAGTACCATGGGCAACCTAGTGGTTGAGTTAACTAACTCAACGGGAGAATATAAATAGAGAGGCGCCCTCCTCACTCGACACACACTTCACTTGCCCTCTCATATGCACTTTAGGAGAGAGAGGAAGAGGAGGGACAGAGAGTTGTTGCAGAGATATTGTTCTTGGGTAATTTTATCTTGTCATCTTATCTTTGTGACGGAACTATTCCGAGGAAGTTTGCGGGGCTTTCTCCTTTATGGTTTCCTTGATGAAAATCTCTGTCTTGTGTATCTCATGTATCTTTGATGTATTGTTGTGCTTGTTATTCTTTCGGATAAAGATCCTAAGTAAATTAACTTAGAAAAACTAACATCGTATCAGAGCCACTCTGAAAGAAGGCACTGTGCAGCCAAAATACAGCTACAATGATAGCTAATGGAAATTAGGGTTTCATGCCTAAAAACCCTAGACTACTTAATTTAGTCATCTTAGAACTTTCACTATCACGTGAGATTGGAGAAGTCTCAAAAGCCAAAACTTTTACAGGCCGAAGAGGAATTCTCGCTGTACCTTGTGTAAAAGTTTCAGCCTTAGATTCGCTATACTTTAGGAGATATAGTTCCTCCAAATTAGGGTTCCATCCTCCTCCAGAATATCATAAACAGGTGACCTAGGGGGAATAGCTATATCTCGGTCTAGGAAGGTCCAAATGAAATTTCGAAAGATGTTGCAGGTAGGGCACGAACTGTAGTCTTTGTGGTCTGCTTTTTAGACCCAGAATGTGAAACGGTGACACGTGCTAGTCTGTTCAAGTTCGCTATGCTGAATAGTCCCCAAAACAGTCACCTTGAGAAAATCAACATAAGTCCCACTTGGAGAATTCATTTTTGCTCTAACCTGTGGGGTTGGAAAGAAGACATATCAGGATATCTCAGTGCAAAGTTTCAGACTGTAAGGAGCCGAAACTTTGGAGATACAATAGTAGCAATATAAGACATTTTTGCAGAAGAAATTGGAAAACTAGGGCTTCGTGTTTCGGGAGCTTTCCACCACTGTTTTCATAAAAGGAGTACATTAGACAGCTGGCCTTGAAGAGGCCCATCTTTCTGTCCAATCTAAAGTTTGAAATTCCAAGTTTGAAAAATTAGGATTTTTTTAAATTTTTTTTTGACAAACCATATATCAGCCAGCTTTAGAACTAGGTTGGACACCTCAAATCGGTAAGATTTAAATCTTTGCTATTTACATTTTAGGTTTTTATTTCAAAATGAAAAATCACACCCAGCTTGATGGCAAGCTTGGTGAAGCTAACAACTTCCGAGTATGGAAGTATAGGACCTCTGTGATCCTTGAAGAAAATGACTTGGATCAGTATTTTAGTAAGGCTGTTCTACGAGCCAGAGGGAGATGAGGCTAAGGCTAGAGCCAAGAGAATCATTGTAGATTCTAGTAAAGATCATCTAATCCCTCATGTGTCATCCTTGCAGACACCAAAAGGAAGTGTTTGATGCATGACAAAGCAATCGAAGAAGAAGAGATTTCTATAACCACCTTGAATGGCCTCCAAAGATCATGGGATTCATTCATTTGAGGAATGTGTGCTAGAAGGAAGTTGATTACCTTTAACAGACTCTAGAAAGAGTGCACACAAGAAGAAGCTTGACTCATAATAAGAGAAGAGAATATGGGAGCAACCGAAGATCAAGCTCTCACGATTCAAAGAAAATTGCTCAAGCGATGAGGAATATGAAGGATTCAACTCATGAAGAACCTCTTATCCATCTCAGCATTTGGATAAGAAATGATGTAGTTGAAGCTGAAGGCTCAAGGAGTGTACCCACCAACCACATAAAGATAAGTATTCAATTGTCATTTCATGGTATTGTTTGGTTGTGCACTTGTTTATATTCAGTTGATGTATTATGCATGTTTGAGTGTTTGCATTTATACTATTGAATTGCACATAATGGGTAAGAAGTCAATGATGTTGTACACCATTCCATTTATCTAGATTAAAACTTTTTTGCTGACATATTAGGAGTAGTACACACTCTTAATAACATTGGGGTAGAAGGCATCTAGAAGTTACTATATGTGTATGGGATATGGATGAATGTTGTAACATTGGCTAAGATAGTTGCATGACTATGTGACATATATTTGTCACTATTAATATGTTTTGGAAATTATGAGATGTTTCTAATCATGTAAGTGAACTTGACTTGTAGATCATTCCGAAGAACAAGTAATGACAATTCAGAAGAGGAACCCGAAGCTTCCCCGGTCAGAGACACCATGGTGAAAGAAAGAGCTTCAGAAGAATATAAAGAAAATGGAAGATCTACCTCAAGAGATGAAGACCACCTTGGGCCTGAGAAATCATCCAAGATGAGGAATAGTGTGACGAGACTTCCAAAGAAAGCAAGAGGCCTTGGACACACTCTAGTTATGTGACACTGTTGAGCGACATCATTGATGCAGATCCTTCTAGCTATGAAGAAGTAGGCAATAAGAAAGGGAAGGGGACTATGATCAAGAGTACCAGTTGATCAAGAGGAATGATGTCTAGGATGCCGTATCGAGACCTAAAGGGAAGTCCGTAGTGTCTTCCATATGGATCTACAAGATTTAGCATGCAGTAGATGGCAACATCGTGGGATACAAGACAAGATTCATAGCACGAGGCTTTTCACAGAAAGAAGGCATAGGCTACGAGGAGACATTTACACTAGTTGCGAGGTACACTTCATTAGATCCATGATGCAGGTATGCGATGGGAGATACACCAGCTGGCATCAAGACAGCATTCTTGAATGGTGTAGTTGAGGAGGAAGTGTACGTAGGGAAACCACTGGGAGTTGAGACACATGACAGATAGACTCGTGTGCAAATTAAAGAAGGCCTTGTACAACACATACAGTTACATGAGGAACTTGAAGATCACCTAGAGTGATGAAGATCTTAACCTTTGCTACAAGGTTGAAGATGAAAGCCTATAGAGGATGACAAGCCCACAGATGGGTGCGAAAAGAACTTTTCAACAAAGATCAAGATAGAGGATCTTGGTATCCAGTGACACTAGATGGATACATAGAAGTGTTGGGGCGTGTACCCTAAAGATTACTAGTTGTGGTAACTTCGCGGCTGTTGGTAAGCGGAGTTATGGGTCAAGATAGTCTTAGGGGTATCAGGGTAAGTCAAAACCCTCTTTTTTGTAATAAACCCGTGGTTTAAATCCAGGGTTTAGGGTTTTTGGGTGCCCATGGTTTAAGACCATGGTTTTGTAAAAATGCGCAGTATAAATAAGGGCTTATGTAAAGAAGATAGGTTAGGTTTTATGATGTAAGGAAGATTAAGGCAAGGTTAAGATTGATTATGTAAAGAAGGTTAAGTCCCAGCTGTGTGCGTGGACGACCTCTGCAGCTGTGTGCACAGGGGGTTTTTGTAAGAAGGATTAAGGAAAGATCTGCAGCTGTGTGCGCAGAGGCCTGCTGCTGTGAGCGCAGCTTTAAGGACTGAAGAAATTTGCAGCTGAGTGCACAGATCAAACTGCAGTTTTGTAGCAAGTTGAATAAAACACAGTTTGGTGGACGTAGCCCCTACACTGGGGGTGAACCACGTTATATTCGGTGTTGTGGTTTCTTGTGTTGTCTTCTGTTTCTGTTATCTTTTATGCATTAATAAGAATACATTTGATAATATAGATCACTGCTAAATAATAAGCTTCGCTGTGAATTCCCTGTAGTGGGTTAAGCAAGTCACGATTATCTATCTATCTGCGAACTTACATGAGAATAAATGGTAAAACTTTGTGATTACTGGTAGATAAGGTTATTCAAGGCTAAGGTACAGTAATTCCCCTCTTTGCTTGCAGAAACCTG
Organism: Pseudotsuga menziesii; assembly: GCA_001517045.1. Taxonomy (NCBI): domain Eukaryota; kingdom Viridiplantae; phylum Streptophyta; class Pinopsida; order Pinales; family Pinaceae; genus Pseudotsuga; species Pseudotsuga menziesii. Next base: position 239,195 of record LPNX011153698.1, on the reverse strand, counting down.
ATTCTGCGGCACCCCATAGCTGTTTCGGGTGAGACTGCAACCTGCGCGCAGGTTGTTGCCGAAAGGGCCAACACTGTGGGTCTTTTGTTGGTGCGACACGAAAAGATTAAACCCGGGTCTGCCCTATTGCCCAACAAATTGGTTCCGTTGCCGGTTGAACTCAGTACCTGCTCAAGAGGGGTTTACCTTGTACCACAAGGGCTATGTTCTGGAGGCCCTCTGTGAAGGAAATCAGTGATTGGTTTGCTGAGATCTGTTTGCAATTTGCGCAGCAAGCGAACGCCATTCCGTGGTGAAATGCAAGTGAATTTTTACAAAGGTATGTTTTTCGTGATGCTTATGAATTTTTTTTTGGTAATATCCGCATAGAGTTGCACCAGTGGTTGTCTAGGTTCACAAAGAGGAAGATGAACTCTCAAAGCCCGGCGGATCCCTGTGTGGACCCCTGCAAGGGTCAATCTTGTGTAACACGTGAACGACGAGGTCTCCTGCGCCGTTGACTTTTGGACGACGCGAACGTTCAAAGCCCTTGTAACAGAGTTTGCCTGTGACACGAGCACCTCTCTCAGCGAAGCTGAACAACAGTTTTTCAAAGGTCCCTGCGGTAAGTTTGTGAATTTATTAAGCTTTAGGATTGAAATACTATTGGCCGAAACGGGTATATTGCTGTTTGAATTGGACTATTAGTTTCGTCGTACTAACATATGTTTGCAAGTGACACTCCCTTCGATGAGCAAAGTGGGTTGTTGCGAAACGGAAAAAGCTATAAGAAAGATTTTGACCCCTCTTTCTTAGGTCAGGTTAACGCGTCCACCACGGTAAACCCTGAAGAGTCAGATTCCGAAGACGACCCTTCGATTGGAAACCCTCCGGTCACCCTGCAACGCCGCTCTGCTAACCCTGAAATTCCATCGCAGTCTGAGAGTCAACCAGAACCGAGTATTCCGGCCACAGGCCAGTCTGCCCCTGTAAATCCCCCCCCATCGACATCCTGTCCCTCTCCCAACCCCCCTAGAAACCCGATGGCCCACCTCGCTGATGACATTAAACTCCCCATCTTTAAAGGCACGGGATCAGAGGACCCAGAACAGTTCTGGTTTCTATGTGAAGCGGTATGGAACGCGAAGAAAATTACAGATCCGGATGTGCGAGCCGCGCAGCTCATTACTTCTTTTCGGGACCGGGCTCTGACATGGTTCATGAAATTTTCCAGCACTCAGAGCCCTACATTAGGCGAGATCAAGGCGGCTATAGTCAAAGAATTTAAGAAGCCTAAATCGGAGTCGCAGAGCATTACTGAACTTGAGGAGATTCAACAGCGGCGGGGCGAATCAGTCTGGGACTTTGATCAGAGATTCAAAGTTCTACTGGACCAAGTCAGCTTTACCATTAGTCCTGCGCAGCATAAGGAATGGTTTATTGCAGCATTGCTACCACATATCCGAACTCCAATCATGCAACAGAAGGTTGGTGACCAACAAGAGGCTTTGGAAATCGCAATGAAACTAGAGACTGCCCCTGCCGGAGATGACTCGGGTATTGCTCAAATCCAAGCGCAGTTGGCCGCGATGGCTCTAGAACTTCGCGAGATGAAAAAGGGAAAACCTGATCGCGAAGAGGTCTGGTGTACGCAATGTCGGACCGAAGGTCACGACAAGGAACGGTGCCCTCTGGTAAACAAGTACCTGCAGACCGGTGTGTCGAACCCTTTTCCACCTCAAGTTCTCTATTGTGAGCTCTGCAGAACGACAGGTCAACACCGACCTGAGAACTGTTACCTGCTGCAAAGGTATGGACAAGGACCTAAGAACTCCTCCTGTAATTTTTGCAAATCTGTAGGTCATAATGAGGATGAGTGCCGCACCTATGATGCCTACCAGGTGCACACTGAAGGCCCAAGCAACGACAGTTATGGATACCAGGGGGGCGCCTCGGGACGAGGTACTTCTGGAGGCCGTGGAGGCATGGCCGGGCGCGGCCGAAGCCAATTCGTGTGTTACAATTGTAACCAAGCTGGGCATTTGGCTCGCGACTGTCGGAACTCCACTACGACGTGTCGGTATTGCCGCGCCGTAGACCATGTGATTGAGTAGTGCCCCCAGTTGATCGCTAAGATTCAGGCACGCCAGACTACCCCTACTCAGAGCCTCCAGATGATTTCTGTGGAGCCTCGCCCTGCGGCAGCCATTAATGTCGTTACAAGAAGTGGAGTTACGACACACATCCAAAATACGCCAAACCGGCCTGTCGAAGCTCTAGTTCGTAAGGCTCCGGAGAAAATTCCTGCATTTGATATCATTCGAGAGAAAGAGACATTCATGGAGGCCAAGAAGGATTTCGCTGGCCCTAGCCCACCTAGCGCGCCTGCGCAGCCCCAGTCGTCACCCTGCGACGCATCGCTAGATAAAGTAAGTATACTATCTACCTTTTTGCAAAGTTGCCTCAAACTTTTAAGAAATCAAGCTGCTCTGAATGAGCTACAGAACGTCATCGCTTCCTGCGAATCTCTGCAAACTTGTGGTCAGGACAAAACTGTTCATCGAGTCAGCAGGACCGGTAGGGAAATGCGATTGAATGCTCAGATAGGGGCATATGATATGACCGATGTTATTCTGGACTTGGGGTCCGATGTAAACGTTTTACCCAAACAAACCTGGGAACAAATGGGGAAACCTACCCTTGCCTGGTCCCCTATACAGTTGCGGCTAGCCAACCAACAAAAGATCGTACCTTTAGGAAGATTCCTGGATCTCCAAATAGATATTGACGGAGTCAGCACTTTCGCGGATTTCGAAGTAATTGAGATCATTGATGACAGCAACCCTTACCCGGCCCTGTTAGGAATTGAATGGGCAATGGCAAATGCTGCAGTCATCAACCTAAAGAAGAGACAGATGGTCTTTGAAGGGAAAGACTTCAGGGTCATCTTGCCCCTGGATCCTTCACAAGGGGAACGGTACACCGAGCCACTCCGCCATGAGGATCACGCTGATACGGAACCTATATCTACTATCACGGCGCAGGAAGAAGGTTATGTGGATCCTCCGGCCGTAGGGTGGGAGTCTGGTAGCTCCTGTATGATGGACTCTGAAGATGAATTAGAAAGTTGGCAACATCGATTATCTGAGCACCATCGAGACAGCAATGCTTGCCTTACCAAATCTCTCTGATGGGTCGACTCACAAACCAGAACTATACCTGTGTATGATGGTTCGACAGATCCTGAACTATTTATTGCAAAATTCTCGGACCAGATACCAGACCTACAGAAAATGAAGGCTCTAGAGTCAGCATTCAGAGCCACAACAGTCAGATGGTGGACGAGCCATAAGAGGCAGATCCCTACCTGGAAAGCATGTCAGAAGCTCCTTCGCCTGAGATTCTCAGACCAACTGGCAAAGGCGCGAAGCAAGTTTGATGGGAAAACTTGTCCACAGGACCACTTATGCGAATGCTACGAGGTATGGAAGTATGTACCTCAGGATGAGTGGGTACATAGATTTGTGCACATGCTGGGACCACTAGCGAAGAACTGGTACGCGGAGGCTGAACTTCGCCAAGACACTGTAAGTTGGGACTGTCTTGTTCATAGCTTTATCCATACTTACTCTACTAATGATGTCTGTCCAGCCCTTGACGCCGCTATCAGGATCATCCATACTAAGGTATTTATCGACCAAGAAGTGACAGAAAATTGCCCTGATTGGGCCACACAAGAAGCCCTCGCAGTCGAATGTTACAACTTCACAGTCGACGAGGAGGAGGACCCGCGCCGTCTTGATATCCCTGAATCAGAAGGATACTGCGACGTGCATGGACCGGCAGTCGAAGTTCCCGAAGTGACGCAGCCCTTGAAGACACGCATAGTTAACATTGGATCCGAGGAACAGCCTAAGTTTGCTACCATTGGCGACTATTGGGATGACGAGATGGTCAGCGAGGTAACTCAACTTCTCCACGAATACCAAGATCTTTTTCCGACAAAGTTCTCTGAAATGAAAGGTATCTTGGGAGATATCGGAGTAATGAAGATCCCCCTGAAGCCTGATGCGAAGCCTGTGAAGCAGCGCCCTTATAGATTGAATCCAAAATACAAGGAAAAGGTTAAGCTAGAGTTGGATAAGATGCTTGCTGCAGGAATAATTGAACCTGTTGAAGAATCTGAGTGGGTCAGCCCTATGGTCGTCCAGGAGAAGAAGACTAAGGGTGAAATCCGAATCTGTGTCGATCTAAGGAAACTCAATGATGCCTGTCTACACGACCCTTTTCCCACTCCCTTTACAGATGAAGTGCTCGACAATGTCGGAGGTCAAGAAGTATACTCTTTTACCGATGGGTTTTCGGGCTACCATCAGATCCGAATTGCCCCAGAGGACCGTCACAAGACAACCTTTGCTACCGAGATGGTATCCTTCCAGTATACTGTCATGCCCTTTGGGCTGAAGAATGCACCTGCCATATTTTCGCGAGTAGTCATCTCCGCATTCAAGGAATACATACACAAATTCCTAGAAGTTTACTTTGATGATTGGACTATTTTTGGGCTAGTAAAAGACCATATAACTAGCTTGAGACTTATGTTGGATAAATGCAGACAGCACCAAATCTCCTTGAACTTGAAAAAGTGCATTTTCTGTGCACCCTTTGGCATTCTCCTTGGTCATGTGGTATGTAAGCAGGGATTGATGATGGACCCTGCGAAGATTGCTATTATTGTGAACCTGCCACCTCCGAAGTCCGTCAAACAATTTCGCACAACGCTGGGTCACACCGGTTACTACAGGAAATTCATCCAAGGATATGCCAAGATTACTGCCCCAATGGAAAGACAGCTAAAGAAGGATATTAAGTTCGAATGGACACCAGAATGCCAAGCAAGCCTCGACATTCTGAAAGAAAAAATGGTCACTGCCCCTATCCTAGTATTCCCTGATTGGAACAAGGAGTTTCATGTGCATGTTGATGCATCCTCTATTGCTTTAGGTACTGTGCTCGCCCAGCCAGGTGCAGGTAATATCGATCACCCTATCTCTTTTGCCAGTAGGAAGTTATCTACAGCAGAGAAAAATTATACTACGACAGAACGTGAGGGCCTTGCTATGGTATATGCATAACAAAAATTCCGACATTATCTGCTAGGATCTCATTTTAAGATGTTTACTGACCATTCTGCTTTGAAGTACTTGGTTAACAAACCTGTACTAGGTGGAAGAATATGCAGATGGTTAATTTTATTTCAAGAGTATGATTTTGAGATCATTGTTAAGCCTGGAAGACTTAACCTAGGACCTGACCACTTGTCGAGGCTCGAATCAGGCGAAGAACCTACCAACATGGACGAAGGCCTCCCCGATGCACAATTATTTGCTATACAGATAGTTGATGATTATTTCTGGGATATCGCTCAGTATTTGTCTACAGGTATCCCCCCTTCAGAGATGACCACACAGCAGAAGAAGCAATTGGTGGTGCGAGCCGCGGACTTCACTTTAATAGCAGGGCAGCTGTATAAACTGGGACCAGATGAGATACTGCGCAGATGTGTTTTGGAACACGAAAAACCTCTAATTTTGGCGGAAGCACACTCTGGTGCAGCAGGAGGTCACTACGCAGAAGATTTTGACAGCCGGTTTATGGTGGCCCACACTTCACAAAGATGCAAGAGAATATTGCCACAGCTGCGACATATGTCAAAGGACAGGTAAACCATCTAGGAGGGATGAAATGCCCTTAGCTCCGCAAGTAACATTGCAGGCCTTTGACAAATGGGCCATTGATTTTGTTGGACCTATCAACCCCCCCACAAAAAAGTCAGGAGCTAGATACATCATCACAGCAACTGATTATCTTACCCGTTGGGCCGAAGCTCAACCGGTCAAGACCTGTAGCGCTGCTACTGCTGCGAAGTTCATCTTCGACAACATCCTATCCAGATTTGGGTGTCCCAAAGTTCTTATGAGTGATCAGGGATCACATTTCCTGAACAGGACTATTGAAGTATTAACCGAAGAATTTCAGGTCTATCATCGTATCATTTCTGCACCATGATGCCAAATTCAGCCTCGGGATTTTATAAGGAGCTATCTCGACTTGTATTTTCTACCTGAAACACATCCGTGACATATTCAGCCCGAACTATGTCGAACGACTGTAATGTTCAGGCGTTAGTACGGGAAGTAAGGGACAGAGGTCTGCAGCACCTTCTAAGTACCCCGCTAGCACAGTTCTACTTGGCTAAGTACATCGACAGGCAGGAGTTTGCTCTAAATTTGCAAAGACGGCCAGGAGTTTGCTCTAATGTAGAGCAACCAAGGGCGTGAGGCCTTGCAGAAAGACTCTGGGCAATCC
>LPNX011153698.1:148774-226886 GCA_001517045.1 Pseudotsuga menziesii | reverse complement strand
TCAAAATGGATGAATACTGTACACTCAAATCATCAAGAAAATTATGACCTAGATACAAGGCAGACAATTGATTGTCAATGTGGGCTTTGTCAAGCTTGGTAAACAATGTCCTTTTGTCTACCAACTTCTGCTCCTTTGAACTCCATTGCAAAACGCTATTCCGGAGTGCGCATTGCACTAGACTTTGGTGGATCATTCTTTGAGTCTGCTTTAATGTTCACATCTGAAAAATGCTCTATCCTGAGATTCTCAACCTATATTTGACATAAACACCAATTGTGAGAGACATTTAAACATGTGATCACTCAAAACAACAATACAAATGTCCAAATCACAAACCTGATGAATCTGAGGTTGTGCTTTCATTCTAGCCTGTTTTTCTTGCAGTGCCCGTTGGCGGCTCTCATACAGATAAAAGCCATCAACAATGGAAGACCTTGCAGGATAATTTTTGAAAATTTCCAGCATTTCAAGGCCCTCCTGAAGATTAATCTGCTAGAAAAAGTAAGCATGTTAGTGGAAACCAAAAAATATTTCTAATATAGATTTTAAAACAGTCATTTATGAAGTTCATACTCTAGCCAAAATGTTGCTAGATAAAGAATATGACAAAGAAAAATTCATTTAATCATTCAGCCACTTGCAAAAGCTTTCTTAGGGTCAAGATTTTCCATATTCTTAATTCTAATTCAAGGAGAATGTTCATAGTAAGACAAAAGTGCAAGATGATTTACATCCTGAGTATCCCTGCTATTTGTAACAGGCTTGTTGTCATTGTTTTCAAGTATAATATGGCGTAGCTGAGCATTGGGAATATCTTTTATGAGATGCCATCTGACTGAAAAGCTCCCAGTCCACTTATCTTGCTGCCAGAAATCCATACTTTTGCTGAAGTCCATGGGTCCCACCATTTCTGCAACACCACAAAATCCTCCACTTCCATTCACCTGAAACATTTGTAAGAAAAGGCTTACCCACAATTGTAAAAAATGAGAAAAGTGCAAACTACATCATTAGAGGAAATTTGAGGTCTAAAATGGGCCTCCTAAGGAAAATAATAAAATAATAGTTATTAATTTTGGAGAAAGAATGAAAAGAACTACTTTTTGTGTTTGTATTTTCGACATATCTCCCTATGTTTTTACTCAAATTCTGAGTGAGAGAGCTCGTTGGATGCGGAATTTAATTCTGCATCCAACGAGTACCCACACTGCATACTTTTGACAGACCCCGCTACCCCAAAAACAAGAAATACCTGAAAAAACGTGGTGATGATGCATACTTTTGACAGACCCCGCTACCCCAAAAACAAGAAATACCTGAAAAAACGTGGTGTTGACAGACCCCGCTACCCCCAAAACAAGAAATACCTGAAAAAACGTCGTTTTTTCAGGTATTTCTTGTTTTTGGGGTAGCGGGGTCTGTCAAAAGTATGCAGTGTGGGTATTCGTTGGATGCAGAATTGAATTCCGCATCCAACGAGCTCTCCTGCTTGAAATTTGAGTAAAAACACAGAAAGATATGTCGAAAATACGGACAAAAAAAGTAGTTTTCTTTTATGACAAATATGTCAATTCAACCATTATGGTTGACTCATTTTATTGAAATTTTATTGGTTCTTGAATTCCAACTCACAAAATTTATTGTTGGCGCGTTTTCTTATAAGGCCCATTTTAGACCCCAAATTTCCTCTAATGGAGAGAAATAATAATAGGCTTCATTGACAGAAAAATCTTATAGCACAAAAGGAGAAATATTAAACAGTCAACTCAAAGGAAACTTACTAAGAAGAAAAGGATTATTGGACAACCACCGGAATTGTCACCATCCCTCAACTGTGCATCCTCAAATGCTAGATTCAACTTCTGGTTTCCATTGGGTGTGCTTGCCCACACACTGTACTTTATGCTTTTGTGAATATCATCTTCACTATAGGGTCATACCAAAGAAGTTGTCATACCAAAAACCGACGTCTTTCTCGGAATGATTGAAGTTGCCATACTAGAGATATAAAATTTTAAACTGCAGAGTCCCGTGAGAATGATATGAGCAATGGACAGATCTGCAGAGATGTGTAAAGGGTTGTAGGATGATATCGAAACAGCTGTAGGCTGATAGAGGATAGCCATTAAAGGCATTAGTTACTGTATCACCAACTCTCCAACTCTATTAAATTTTAAGCTGGTCTACAACCCCCAAATTCAAATGCCATGTATGCTGGTCGTTGTATGTCACGCATGAATTAGCAATTATGATGAGTTATTGGAATACTCAGTTGTCAAATCTATATAAATGTTGAGTGTCACTGGTCGTCTGCACTGTGCAAATGAGGTAGACTGAGACAGTCAGGGTAGATACTGTAGTTTGAAATTTCAATGGTTGATGGGCAATTTTAACTCAAGCCCTTTTAATGTCATTTTAATTTAAATGCTCTGTTTTTCTCCAAAGTGACAAAATAAAAAAACCACATTTTAAATGACAAGCTATTTTCGATTGCCACTTCACACACGGGTTAGAAGCCCTTTGACGGGCTGTGACGGGTTCAATTTTGATCCCTGGTAACTTCCATCCGAATAATGCAACAAGTGAAATGATGGTTCTAAAGGTAGTATACCTGTCAATAGGAGCAATTGTCATTACTGACTTTCCTGTTGGTCCGGGAACAACTTCCCACACATCATTCTTCATGATTGACTTGTACTCTTCAATCATGCCATCAACCCATACTTGTTGAGTTGTTGCTTCTTTGGAAGGTTCTGCACTGTCTAGCTGACTCATAAGAACTGAGTACTTCTGTGGTCTTTCTCTGAAAGTCCCGAGAGGAGCTTTATGCTTCTCGCCTTCTTGTACCATTTCTTTGTACGGAGCTGATCTCCTTTTGTAAGGAGGAATTTCAAGTAGTTCTTCTGATGGATTTTCAATGCCCTCTGGAACATCTGGAATTTGATCCTCAAATTACTCTTCCTCCCTTTGAGTTTCTGAAACCGGAAACTCTAGTGGAGGTACTTCATCTTCCTTTGAAAGCTCTTGTGTTTGATACACAACTTTCTCATGGAAGACCACATCTCTGCTGACTATCTTCTGTAAGCCTGGAAGTGCTGTGCGGTGAAGGTGTTCAAACCTTCTATGACATAGCTCACATGGATCAACTGCATGAGAGGAATCCTCGGAAACCCTGTAAAGGCCTCTCTCTTGAACCCCAATCTGTATTGCTGAGCTTAGGCCTTCATTCTTTGCCCATGGAAGGACTTTCTTGTCCATTAAGAGGATTCTGAAGCCTTTGTCCTCTAAGCTAGCAACAAATAAAATTTCTTCTTTAAACCAGGAACATAAAGAATATCATCAATATGAAGAACCATATTTGAGTCAAGTTGAAGTGAAGTTGAGCCAACTCCTCTGATCTTGTAAGTGGAGTCATCTCCAAGTTTTACCTGAGTAGTGAACTTCTTCTTTCTGTAACTGGTGAGAGCTCAACGGTTACCTGTCATGTGCCTGGAGGCATCATTGTCCACCAACCAAGAAGTGGACCAATATGAGAAAGAACCAGAAATCAAGTAGTACTCTCTTCTAGGCTCTTCATCCTTGTTAGCCTTGGTTTTCTTCTTATTCTTCTTTGGTTCTTCATCTTCTTCTTCTTCTTCTTCTTTTGCAGTAGATGCTTGAAACCTTTGCTTGGGTTTCTTCTTGTTCTGACTGCAGTCTCTAGCAAAATGTCCAAACTTGTGGCAACTATAACATTCCACTTTTGACATGTCAACAAACTTACCCTCAGGTTTCTTTCCCTTCTTTTGCTGAGGGAAAGGCTTCTTGAATTTCTTTGTCTTTGCTGCAAGTGCAAGGTTGTTCTCCATGATTACCTTGCCAAAGTTCCTTCCTTCTTCTTGTATGCAATCATGCCAAAGCCTTTCAAAGGATGGTTGATTCTCTCGTCCACAGACGGATGCCATGAAAGTTTCCCAAGAGCTTGGGAGACCATTAACCACTGTTTGCATAAGGTCATCATCATCAACATTAATACAAATAACAATGAGTTGATCTTTTACCTATGCAATCTTTATGGAGAAGGAACCAACGCTTTCATCTTTGTTCAGCTTCAAAGTTTGTAGCCTCTTCTTCAAGACTCTCTTCTGACTGGGAGCCTTCTTTTCATATAGGCTGACCAAAGTATCATAGCATTCTTTAGCAGTCTTCAAAGATGTGATTGAGCATCAATGTCTCTCTGACAGAATCATAGATGATTCTTCTAGCCTTACCTTGCGTCCTCTTGTAAGCAAGCCTACCAGCATTTGTTGTTGGCTCTTCTGTGACATTAAGAAAAATGTCATCCAAGTCATTCTCATCTAGAATGGTTGTCAACCTGGCTTTCCAGGAGTTGAAGTTGGCTGAACGATAGAGCTTCTCTTCCGGTTTGAAACCATTGGTGGCCATCTCTGTCACTAAGTCAAATGTTAGATCTGCAAATCTTATCCCAAGATCTAGTAAAAACAACATCAGTGTCCCTTTACTGTGTTTTTACATGCTAACCTTTGATACCATGTTGAATTTTAGCATTAGCAGAAATACTTAAAAACTTGCAGATTAACTTAAACAAATAACAAGTGCAATAAAATAATATTGATCACATCAGCACAATGGACACAAGAGTTTTTCACTGGGGAAACCTTGAAAGGACAAAAAGCCCAAAAAGCATTAGTAGCTCATCTCATAAATGAGATGACTTAGGAAATTCTTCAAAAAGTTCCTCAAACCCCAATCTGGGTTAAACCACAATTTACAATAAGATTTTCTCTGTAAAAATCAGAGCAAGGGTTTCAAACCCTAGTAACTGAAATGTCTAGATCTGACTGGAAAATATAAGTATTGTTCAAAACAACAGTCTGCTAAAAAATATCAGATCTGTCCAAAAATATCAGATTTGTATTATGGTTGCCCGGATTTGGTGGATGATTGCCTGGATCTGAAGATCTGAAGGTGGCTGCTTTAGATCTGAAGATGGCTGCCCTAGATTTGAAGAAGAATGTTCTGGATTTGAAGATGAATGAAACCCTAGTTGAGGGTTTTGACTTCACATGAATGATGATGCCCTAGCTAGACTCATCCATGCTAGGGCACAATCACGAACTTTCTTCACCCGTGAGATCTTCTCATTTGTAGCAATACCTATGAGAGCAAGAGCGTATGTCATAATGAAATGACTTGATTTTATTTTATAACCTTTAGTCACCTATAAGTGGACCAAAATTAAGAAATATAAAATAATAATATTCTATTCTTGTCCTAATTTTACTTTTACCCTTTTACCAAAAAGGTCCTTTTATGTATTTTTTACTTTTACCAAAAGTCCTTATTTATCTTTGACTTTCACCTATGGTCCAAAAGTCTTTATGTATTTTTGACTTTTGACTTTAGCCTTTTTCTAAATTCCCCTGTGGTCCTTTTAATTCCAAAAGTACATCATAAACCAAGAGAGTTACTAATGCTTTTATCTCACACTTTGTGTGACACTTAGATCTGGTACTAGGATAACTTAACCAAGGGTAGCTAATCCTTGGAGAAGTACACAAAACCTATAGATCAAGGATCAGAGTGTCACACATGCCTAGACCCAGTCTAGGGCTTATAGTTCCTTCCTGGTAACATACCAGGTGCCTCAGCCATGGGCTGCATAATTTGACCCTAGGTCAAATACTTGGTAACAGACCAAGTGCCTCCATTCTCTCAGAGAATGGCTACTCAGAACGAAGTTGAGTCTACCAGTACTAGATTGGTCCACATCGTGGTCTCGGATCAGATGTCTATCATTCAACAGAATGGTCATTCAACACTGGGTTGAGTCTACCCAGGGTAGAGTTGGGTCTATATCATGGTCCCAGACCAGATATCTACCATTCAACAAAATGGTTACTCAACACTAGGTTAAGTCTTCACCGTGGTCCTGGACCAGGTGGCCCCATTCTCTGGCTCTCGATGCTGCTCAGAAAAATCAGCGATACCAAACATATGCTTTGCTGTGAACACTTTGAGGCAATTCCTAACAGATCTAAGACAAGTTCACCTGGTTGCTGCAAAACATATATTGAGGTACCTAAAGAGTACAGTTGATTATGGGCTCAAATATGACGCGAATCAAAAGGTTAACCTGTAGGGTTATGATGATTCGGATTGGGCTAGCAGTGTCATAGATAGGAAGTGCATCTCGAGGTGCTCCTTTAGTATGGGATCAGGTATGATCTCTTGGTTTAGCAGGAAGCAGTCTTGCGTGGCAATGAATACAGCTGAAGTGGAGTATGCCGCAGCTTGTTTGGCCAGTTGTAAGGCAGCAAAGTTACATATATCGTCTCGGCGAATATATCGCCGGGGGTTCGGAATGAAACTTATCGGTAACAACGGCGAAAATATCGGAAAATATCGACAAATGTCGTTTTGCATTAAAAAATACAAAAATAAACTTTTTTTTTCAATTTTTTTAACATCTAAAGCAATAACAACATCAAATAAACACATTTCCACATAAATATTAAAATACAACTAATATATAAGATGCATAAGATGTCAAATGGTGGATCATAATCACATATCGACTATAAAGTTATAAACTGAAAATATTGAAATATGTTCTTGATGGAATGATAGAAAATCACATCAAATGATCAAAATAAATGTCTCTCAAGAAATTAATCATCATGACTCATGAGGCATCTAGAATTGTTTTTTCAAATTTCTTGCAATTTTTTTTAGCAGGGCGATATTTTCCAAAATCTCCCGATATATTCCCAATATATCGCGACATATTGAATATATCGCGATATATTCAAAAAAAAAATTTCAAATTTCTTGCAAATTTTTTTAGCAAGGCGATATTTTTCAAAATCTCCCGATATATTCCCAATATATCGCGACATATTGAATATATCGCCATATATTCAAAATATCGAAAATATCGTGATTTTTTAGTGGCGATATATCGCGATATCACCGATATATGTAACTATGTAAAGCAGTATGGCTTAGGAAGCTACTGTCTGATTTGTTTGATCTCCAGTTAGAGGCGACCAAATTTGCCCAAGGCTTGCACTTGGCCCCAAGGCCTGCACTTGGCCCCAAGGCCCCCAACTGCATGAGTTTGCACACTTGCGTGAATGAGATGGCCCATGTCTGGTGATCATGTCACTAGGGGATTCAAACCTTGGAGTGGACAACCTGCTTTTACCAACCAGGCAATTCCCCGTTGACAGGATTGATGTTAATTTTCATTGCATTATATATGTATATTTGGAGCTACAAGCATGGATGATTGTTCAGATGTGTTTTGTTTCTCAAACTTGACCTTCGAAACACATGTTAAATAGCAAATCTAGCCAAGTTAATTTTCCTTTTTCTTTAATGTTTCATTGTAAGATGTCTCAATTTTTTAAAGTTTCTCCATTTCTAGCGTTTTTGAAAATATCTATATTATATATCATTGCTACTTCTCATTTGAGGTAAATTGGCAATTCTGCTCCCATCATTTTTGTTCTTTTCTAAACATGGTTAATATGGTTTAAATCTGTAGCGTTTCTGTTAATATGCATCTTTTCTCTATTAAAGACACCCCACAAAATTTATAAAAACAGGGGTCATAAATTTTTAAAATTTTATACATACTTCTAAGGCTTCGACATATTTTTATTTAAGCTGGGATAATTCCATCAAGCAATTGAGCCCGCTTTATCCAAAGCAGAGGATCTAGTTCCTATCAATTCCTGCAGTGATTTCCAAAATGCACATGCAAGTTGAAATCTTTACTCTCTTTTTCAGATTTTTAACTGTTAGGCCTTTATATAACTTAATTGCATGAAGTATCAACAGACATATCTATAATATGGAAAGCATAGTTAAAATTTAAAGATCTAGCACCAAAACCTCTTGTGGATGGTAAGTTTTCCAAGTTATTTTTATTCAATCAACACTTTCACAAGTTTGAGTTATTAAGGACTCCTAATATAATTATTTTTGAGTGTTAATGCTTCAAGAATAATGTCATACATAATTTTTTATGCCGACAAATCTATGTTGATACAATTATGTTTCTGTTTCCTCACAGGATTACTTTTTTGTTGGACATTAAATTGTAGACTATATTGAGCATTACAAAATGGTTAAAATGATTTCATTCTTCAGGTACGGACGTTTAAGGGACACACTAATGAGAAGAACTTTGTGGGGCTTACAGTCAACTCTGAATACATAGCATGTGGCAGTGAAACAAATGGGGTGTTTGTATATCACAAGGTGTGCTGTAGTTGTGTTATTTAACATTATGCTCTATTGTTGATGCTTTCACTTCCTCAAAGGTCTGATTAAGTGTTTGGACTGCAGGCTATTTCAAAGCCTGCTGCTTGGCATAAGTTTGGCAGTCCAGATTTGGACGACAGTGATGATGATACATCACATTTCATAAGCGCTGTATGTTGGAAGAGTGAGAGCCCTACGATGTTAGCTGCTAATAGCCAAGGAACAATTAAAGTTCTTGTACTTGCACCTTGAATTTCAAGTTTCTCATAGAATTCTTGAAGGCCCTGCCTAGATAACAGAGTTGGAGAGAATTTTTGGACTTTGTTGAATTAAGATTCTTTCTGGAAACTAGCTCTCTGGATTTCTTGCCACTCGAGAATGTTGGGAAACGAGGTTGATGTGGATTATATGCAGCAATTTTCAGTTTGCCAATATTTCTAAAGTGCCATAGGCTTCTGCCTATTTGTCGATGTCATTCACCTCTAATAGAATAGCCAGAGTAGCTTTCCAGTAATGCAGTACGTTATTGCATGTTCTATATGCCCGCCCTAGCACTAATCTTGAGGAATACCGGCCTCAATTCTGGCACATATTTGATCTGGGGCGAGCCCACTTGTGAACGTTCAGACTATGTAAGCATCTATTTTTTCTTAGAGAGTATCCAATGCTTATCTTTATTATAGTCTTTACGTATAAATAATTGAATTGCTTGTGGACTGCAGGAAGGCTAGATTGTTTTAGTTTGTCGGAACTCGAGGAAAGATTCAGGAGATGGAGAACGCCCAGGGCTAACATTTTGTACTGATGCTAAATGTATTATATCTTGGTTTTCTATCATCCTTGGAATACTTGTCAACTGTCATCATACTTATTTAGGCGTGTACTACGAGGAGTAGTGAAGCGTTGCCCCAAAGTGTTATTGGGAATTGCTTCTAGAGCCAATTATTTGCACACTATCAGAGCCTAGTGAATTGTTTTATATTGGTTCCCTGTAAAATTTTGTATTTGAGGGCAGCTTGTGCCCCCTGTCAATACTAATGAGTTACTGCTCAGATTTTTCAAGTCCTCAGATCAGCGACTCATGTAAATGAAAATGAAGTAAATACTGGAAAATTCTGTATTGGTAAATTTGTTGAAGAAATAAAAAGCTCTTGGCCTTGTTATCATGATGGTATTAAATTCCGTTAAATAAAGTTGCACTTGCATCAGCTAATCGATATAATTGGATCCAGTGATGGCTTGAAGGAGGTGTGGATATATTGCAAGGCCTGAACAAGGTATATGGATTTTATTTAAATAAAAGAATATAATTTACCCCTTAATATACTGAAAAATATGACGTTTATGCGAGATAACTATTCAAGTTTCAAACTTGACATGCAGTTTTTTTTTAATAATTTATTTCGGTGGTTTATCAAAATGTTTAAGCATAGGCTATTTACTCTATTGTATCTCGGGTTTGAAATAATCTGTAAACTTCAAGGGCCTACTTTTTAATTTTTACCATTTTGGGCAAAAGTTGGTTGTAGCGTTGTAGATCGATGTAAGAATTAATTCCTTTAAAATTGTTACTATACAGTCATTCTTCCAATTGTAACCATTCATGCTCTCGTCTAATGAAATTTCTTTCTAAGAGAAACGAGTTTATTGTCTCTTGTCGCTATGCAAAAAAATACCTTACATAAAATGTTTTTGCTATTTTTGTATACCAATCTTACTAGAGGAATGGTGGAAACCTCTAAGGCAAGGTTATATTAAGTTTAATGCAGCAGCGTTAGGTAGTCCTGGACGGACAGGATGCCGAGGTCTATTAAGAGACCATGAGGGCAGTATTATAGCCATTTATATTGAGAACAATGGAGAACACATAGGGAAGGATTCCAATAATCAGGTAGAGATAAAAGTTTTAATCAGATGAATTAGAACAAGCCAAAAATTCGGAACAAGGGATATAATAGCAGAGGAGGATTGTCAAACCATCATTGCTGTGATGATGCAAGAGAATTTAGGCCCCATAGATTGGAAGTCAAATAACGAATCCAAGTAGTCAAATTTGGCAAACTCAGGTTTTAGAAGTATGGGATGTGTTCATATGAAGAGAACAAGAAAGTAGCAGACTGGTTAGCCCAATAGGCTATCTGCTTGAAGAACTCAGAACTGGTGGTGACCAATACACCAAGGATCAATAAGGAATCAGATTGGCAAAAGGGGTCCTCGCATCCTGAATCAAGGAATGTGTGAACCCCAAATCAAATTGGCAATGGAACTCCATGATTTATAAAGTTGGCAAACACTGGGAAATCAATTCAAAGCAAGAAATCGACGCAAATATTCCCGTAATTAAGTTGAGGGAGAGATGGTACAGGGGGCTTGCACAAAAAATAAGTTGGCAAGGCAGAAGGGATTCCTGACAGATGACGAAAATTAGGGAGAAGGCAGATTTGGACAATTTTGCGCAGATGGATGAGGTATTCTTCAAGAAACTTCCACATCTGGCAAACCCAGAGAATATGTCAGCACCTTTGAGAGTGAGGGGGACAGTTCTAAAGAGTATTAGCCCTCTATTTCTGCTCTGGTTATGTTTTCAGTAATCGGTCTTGACGTTGATATGGAAGATACTACAAGTTTTTGTTATACTCCCGTTTTATCATTGTTTCAGACTTCAGTTTTTTTTTATAATTGTGGGAAAAATACATTCAGTTCTAAAGAGTATTAGTTCTCTCTTTATGCTCTGGTTATGATAATCGGTCTTGACGTTGATATGGAAGATACTACGAGTTTTTGATATACTCCCGTTTTATTCATTGTTTTTTTTTTGATAAATGTGGGAAAAATACATTTGTTTGACACTTGTATTTTTACCGTTAATATTCTATTTTACCAGCAAACAGATGTAATTTGTTACTTCATTTTGTTTTTGGCATGTATGGCCATGTATTTCTTCTTTACGTATATTTATTTCTAGATTAATGAGATTCAAATTGGTGTGATTGTGTCAAGAGGTGCTCTACAGCCTAGTACGGGGGAGATCTTGTAATGTGATGTAACGTTTGTAACATGTCGGCAAAAAATAATAGTGATAGTGAATATTATGGAAGAGATCTTGTAACGTGATGTAACGTTAGTAATGTTTGTAACATGTCGGCAAAAAATAATAGTGAGAGTGAATATTATGGGAGAAATCTTGTGAGGTGATGAAACATTTGTAACATGTTAACAAAAAATAATGGTGATAGTGAATATTATGGGAGAGATTTTGTAACACAATAAAAAATAATATCATTTTCGTAATGTTATTTTTCTTAATAAAAAATAAATTTTCTAATAGGCCAAAATAAATGTCGGCCACAAAAACAATCTAATATGGGGGAGATGTTGTAATCTCCCTACCTAACAAAACAATAAAAAAAAAAATTTAATTATCCGTAAAAAAAATGTGAGTCAAGAATTTCTTATCTGCAAAAAAATGTTGGCCTTGCACATGGTTTCAACCCAGGTTTTATTGTACATGGTTTAGGAGGGCCTTGCAAATGGTTTAAGACCATGTGCAAAGCCTCCTAAACAATCCATGATTGTAAGAGGGCCTTATGGTTTTAAAACCATAAAAAATAAAAAATAATAAAAAATATTATATGTCGGCCATAAATAATATTAAATATTAATAATAATAAAATAATATGTGGACATTAATTGGTTTGAATCAAATCAATGGATGCTTAAGAAGAGGTTTCCACCTCGAGAGATTTGATCCATCTCGGCCCTTGATAGAGCCTAGGATTTGGATCTACGCTGCTATATTTAGAAATTGTACATTGCAAAAACTTTGTGACCTTTCTTCATGGATTTTTTCTTTAATTTGGGTAAATAGGTCATGTCTATATTTTTCTCTAGCTAAAGGTTTTGGAGTTATAGGCCCTAATGCATAAAACAAGTTAAATTGTAGTCTAAGCATAGGCCTAGGATTGCATGATAATGTAATATTTGTATTCGAATATGTTTAAAAGCTATCTCAATTGAATAGTTTAATAGAAAATAGTTTCATGATGGATAATTATAAGTTAGATTGTAGTCTAAGCATAGGCATAGGATTGCATGATAATGTAATATTCGTGTTCGGATATGTTTAAAAGTTATCTCAATTGAATAGTTTAATAGAAAATAGTTCCATGATGGACAATTATATAAGAGTAAATTTGAATATAAATGATGATTTACATGAGAAATGATGCTTGTATAAATATCCAAGCACGGGTTACCTTGTTGATAAGACACCACCTTTTATACTGTGCCTCTTCTTTTACTTTTTCATGATTTACATGAATATAAATACGGTGAATATAAATGATGATTTACATGAGAAATGATGCTTGTATAAATATCCAAGCACGGGTTACCTTGTTGATAAGACACCACCTTTTATACGGTGCCTCTTCTTTTACTTTTTCATTTAATTATTTAATTAAATTATCAATATTATCAATATTTATTAATGCATATATATTATATATTTTGTTCATTACATTGTTTTTCCCTTAAGGGAAGCTTTGTTCTCAAAGTTTTATTGAAAACAAGGATTACGTTTGATTTCTTGTTTGTACTGACATTTTCTCAATCTTTGTGTTAGTAGTTGTAACACATGACGAAACAGAATGATATGAATTATGAATTTCCAAAAAAAATTGATGCATCATTTATGAAGTTGTCCATCCGAGATCTATCTTCATTGGAGTTGTTTGTTGATCGCTTTATTGGATAGAGTTTCTCGTTTTTTGTTTAGCTTGTTCATTTTGTGTTTTTTTCTTTTGAACTCATAACTCCTCCGTTTATGTTCCTTTTGACCCTGTCTTTGGTCAAATGGTTTTTATGGTTTGGCTGTCGATAATGAGTTTTTGTTGTTTGTTTTTTCACTAGGGTGGCTTCTTATTCTTTAACTTGAATTTGTTTATCTGAGAGTTTGGAAACTTCCTTTTGGATTTGTTCTAATTTGTTCTCTAATAGTGTTATTACTTTGAATCTTTTCGAACTTTTCTACTTGCAACTTTTGTCCTCTTTTAACTATTTGATTTGCTTTTCTAGTTCTTGACTAAGATTTCTTAGACTATGATTTTCTTCTTGTTTCTCTATAATTTTTCTTTTGAAGCCTTCATTAACTTGTTTCGACTTCCGAATTCTTTTTAACTTTTTGATCTTTGTAACGAATGTCTTGTTATGATTATTTAGTCGAAATACTTCTTCAATCTTGCTTGTTAATGTATTATTGCTTTTTGTATTTTCCAACTTGTGTGCCCTTCTAATGTTGTCGTATTTCTGTTGAAGTTCTTTCATCTATTGTTGATGTCGACGTATCTCAGATTCTTGACTTTCCAACTTTTTTTGGACTTTCACAATCTCTTCATCCTTGTCGTTCAGGAGTGCATTCAAATGTGCCAAATCTTATTTTGCCTTATTGTCATCAACTTCGTTCATGATACCTTCATTTTGTGATTTTTGATTGAGACGCTTTAATTCTTTAATCTGCGCGAACAAACCTTCAATTTGTTTTTCTTGCTCTGAATATCCTTGTCTTTAAACTCCTTTTAAAGATTCTATAAGTCAATTGTTGTTTTTAATATTACATTTTTGTTTTTACAACAGACTAATTCATGTTCTAATTTTTTTATCTGAATATATGAACCATTAGCCATGGTTACAACTCAACTTGTATTGTTATGAAAATGTTAGATTCTTGATAATGTTGCTTCATCGACAATTTGGCCTTCAAATCTTTCGATGATAAATGACCTCCCCTTTTGACTTGGCTCTTTTGTCGATAGTTTGTCTTTGAGACCTTTGATAACAGGTAGAATGAAGCGCGTAATAATCCCTAATGTATTTCCCTTGGAAGGAATTCTTCTATCAACTTTGACTTCTTTTTTTCTTAAAACTTCTTTATGGATTGTGCGTAGATTGGGTGGTTGAGAAGATTGAATGCTACCCTCCCCACCCAAGTTCAAATCTTGGGATTAACTTTTATAAAAAAGAAATACTAAGCCTTGGGACTCACCCTTATAATATATTTTCTTAAATAGGCTTGTAAGGAACTTTAATCTTTGTCATTTTAAAAATACGATTGATTATTCACTCTATAATTTAATACTTTTTCCTTCATCATAAACCTCGTTTTTGTTAATGTAATGGTTTAAAAAACCCAAGTGTGGTTTCATGATACAATGGGCTGTTTTTTTTTCTCCCTTTTCATCTTTTTATTGTTTTACCTTTTCTATATTCCTTCTTGGTCAAAGACCACAACTTTAGGGAAACCCTAGGATAATGGTTAAAAACCAAATTACATAAGGTGTAAATAATGGCGAAGGATGGAATCACTCTGATACCAATGTGATATTTGTATCCAGATATTTTCGAAAACTATCTCAATGGAATAGTCCAATAGAAAATAGTTCTATGATGGATAATTATATAGGAGTAAATATGAATATGAATGATGCTTTACATGAGAAATGATACTTGTATAAATACCCATGCAAGGGTTTCCTTGGTGTTGAGATGTTGCCTTTCCTAATGTGCCTCTTCATTTACCTTTTCATTTAAATAGTATATCAATATTATTAATATTTATTAATGAATATTTATTATATACTTTGTTCATTATAGGTAATGGTAAGGTCACAATGTTAGAAATGTAGGGGGATGTTATGGTATGTTATATGAAAGTTTATCCAAAACATATTCGAAGGTCGCAACCTAGAAACGTAGGGGAATGTTATGGTATTAAATTATATTAAATAATTTTAGCACTTGCATCGGCTAATTGATCAAATGGAATCTAGTTAATGCTAGAAGGTGTGGATTTTTTCGAAGGCTAGAGCAAGGTAGGGATCAGATCAAAGTTTTGAAAACGGGCCAGCTTTGAATCAGAATCGGTTGAGTTGATCGGTTTAATCCTCAATAACTTTGAATCAGGATAAAACTTGGCTTAGAGGCTGGTGTGGTATCGAACTAATTGAGTCAGACCTTGACTCAATTGGTTCGGTACCAAACTAGTCGGTTCTGCATTAACTTGGTCGAGTAGAGCCAAATTTTCCTAGAGTGTACGCGTTGTTGTTAGATACTGTTTTTTTTTAAAGATGTGATCAGTTTTGTACAAGGGACATTGAAGTAAGTAATAATAAATAATAATGTTAAATTCTTTCTGGATCTTTAACATTAAATTTTCAACATTACCATTAATTGTTTCAGGATCTTTGAGAGTGGTTCCAGCTTCATTGGACTTGATATGCAAAAAATTGAATTCTAGATCTCATTCAGAATTCAACAAATATAGTTTTCAGGATTTCAGTATTGCAACGTTTCCATCGGATTCTATCATGTATGAGGATAAGTGATTGGAATTTAATCAAGCACATAAAACTTTCTATGTACTTTGATAATGGTGTTGTTGATGCTTGATGGTTGAAGTTATTTAAACTTCTTTGTCATGACTCATAACCTAGTAAAAATGTACCCTTAAGTCAAACAAAGTCACTTATTAAACATGAGAAGTTTTTTTCTACCTTATTTTAACTCTTGGATTATAGAGTTTCTTCAAAATTGTAGGGTGTTGACTAATGTCCTTGTAGGATCAACTTCGGGATTTGAGGTAGAGATAAGGGCTAGAGTCTAGAGGAGGGGAGAACATGGTGCTATTGATGAATACGATTCCAATATAGACTAATTTTGATGGTTATGTATTTTCAATTTTGATTTAGATATGGATCGCACTTGGTGCCATTTTGACATATTCACCCTTTTATGGTATATAGTTATACATCAGTAGACTTTGCATATTTTATTTCTAATGGTTTGTAATCTTTAATATATATATTTTCATTAAAATTGTAAAATTTTATGTATTTTTGAATAGTTCAAGTCATTGAAATCAAATCGCTTTGGTTCATTGTCAGATCCAGTTCTGATCCAAGTTGACCCTCGATCAATTCAACTTTTGGTTCCAAGTTGTAAAACATGGGATCAAATGCAAATGTGTTAATCAAGTACTTATGTGTTCATAATGGCTTAGGAATGTTTGATCACAATGGTTTACCCAAATTCATGTTTTTTCCTATTTTTGGAGTCTTCGACTTCAGCGGGCCCTCGTTTATGCAGTCTTTGGCTTCAACCTTCTTTCATCAATTCTTTGACCTCAATTGGCTCTTGTTTATGCAGCCATTGGTCTCAACCTTCCCTCATCAACTCTTAGGCATTGCCGCCTCCCATTAGTTTTGTCATTGATATATTCCTTCAACCTTCTCCCATTCACACTTTGGCCTTGAATGCCTCTCATTAATCTTGTCATTGATATATGATATACTCCTTCAACCTTCTCCCATTTACACTTTGGCCTTGAATTCCTCTCATTAATCTTGTTATTGGCCTTCTCCATCATCTTTCTCTCATTGCTCTTTTGCCTTAACAACTTTTGGTTAGTCTTGTTGTTATTGTCCTTGCACCTTCTCCCATTTACTCTTTGGCATTGATTGCCTCTCATTAATCTTGCCAATGACCTTCTCCTTCAACCTTCTCCTATCTACTCGTTGGCCTTCTTTGCCTCCCATTAGTCTTTTAATTGACCTTGTCCTTATCCTTTTCCTATTAAATCTTTGGTGTTGACTAATTCCCATCATTGACCTTTTCTTATATTTGGCCTTGGATTTTAGAAGGGTAGGTTATGGTGTGCCAAGGTACACAAGGTTACATAGGCTATTACAGAAGTAGTACAATAATAGGTTATAGTGGAAATCAGATTGCACATGGGAGTTACATAGGCATCTTAAAGGATTGCAATGATTTTTAGTTGTATGTTCTACTAGGGTAGATTATGACATGTGCTAGTTAATTGAGACTAGCTTAAGAGGTTTTGTGCTAGTGTTATCCTTCCTATCCAGGTTCAATTCCTATAAATTATATGTTGAGTTCATAATGAGTAAATTGTTGCATTAGCTTTAAGCATGTGTTATTTTTTTGACCTTGTGACATAAAGAATCTAGAGAATCTAAAGTTTACCTTTATACTATTTTTAAAATAAGAAAAAATGTCTAAGAATTTGCATTGTGATAATTCCTAATAATAATAAATAAAAAAATTGTATGAAGATGGATGGGAAAATATAAAAATATCATTGTATTAGATATAAGAGCAAATAAAGGGATTGCAACAATTTTGTAATTGTATGTAAATCTCGTGATTTTGTATAAATATTACATGTTATAAATAGATTATTCAAAATTGAAATAAGAGTAGTCTAGTTACAGTTTTAAATTATATGTTGCGTATTTGTTTTGTGTGAGAATGCTTGTTTTTGTTTAATTTCATTTTGTTTTGGTTGAAGGGTTGAATATACAAAGCATTTAGGTTTACTTGATTTCATTAAGGTGTATAGAAAGCATTTCAATTTGACATATAAACTTATTGGTATGGAGCATAATAGTGAGTCATTTGAAGCATTTAGGTTGACTTGATTTCATTAAGGTGTAGAGAAAGCATTTCAATTTGACATAAAAACTTATTGGTATGGAGCATAATAGTGAGTCATTTGAATTATCGAGGTCACAAATGATTTATTGGAATGGTGAATACGGTGATTTTTTTTGTTTGCTTTATATTGAAGTTCTTAAAGCATATTTGTTTAATATTATTTTGTCAAATTTTATATTTTATTAAAAATTGGTTAGATTGAATTTGACTTTTATGTTTTGATGTTACAAGTAACATATATATGGAAATAATTTATAAATTTTTTAAGTATTTCATTGGTATGAAGAACATGGTATTTTAATGGTATTTTGCTTTGAATTTTTTTTAAGGTTTTTAAAGTACAATTGTTTATATTATTTTATCAAATTTTATTTTTTGATTAAAATTTGGCTAACTTATAGTATAGTTAAATATTGGAATTTTCTCATAAATGTGGAATGCTTTTACGGTGATATAGATTGTCCATTTCCCTGTGATAAATCAATTACCATCATCAAAATATCCCATTTACGATTTTATGTAGTTATTTTAAAATTCGACTAGCTCAAATGCCATGTGAAGTGGCTTTGATACCATGTGAAATTTGACGATCATCTGCAAGATATCATAAATATAATGAATAGCATTGCACTAAGCAATTTTATAAAGGAAAAATAAAAGGGAGAGAGGTGATTTTTTTTGAATAAAAACAAATTAACTCTTATTCACTAATTAAAAAAATGAATAATCTTGTACATATAGGAAAATTTCTAAAAACAATTTGAATTGTACATTGATGCATGAAGACCTAGTTGGTCTTGACTCAGAGATCAAATGCCTTAGTTAGTCATGCAATCTCTCAAGGATGAGTTAACTTGCTCATAACTAGCATGGGATGATAAGAGGAGGCTTAATTTCTTAAATTCAAGGATCCAGTCCATGCATGAATAATGCATAATAGGAATTGACTAACCATATGAAAGGAGGTCGCTACCCTTCCGTGTTCATGGAATTATGTTCCTTTAATTACTCCAGGATTTCAAATATGCAAGATAGAACTCTAAAATTAGGGAGAGGACCTTAAAATCAAGGAATGCACCCTCACTAGCTAAAAATAACATAAATCCCACCTTAAATCTAGGAATGTACCACTCCAATGGTTCACTTTGTCAAATTTAGTCAAAATTGGCCCATTAGGATCATGACACCAAGATCTAAAGTCTCTAAGAGAGATTAATGCTAGGGAGAAGGTTCAATATGCTCTAACAACCCCCAATGAGTATAACTTGGTGAAAAAAAGTCTCCTAACAATTTGTAGCCATGCTAAGTACCCAAGTGTAATAACAAAAATATCTCATGAAGGTGGGAAAAACATTAGAGTAAATTTGGGGTCTAAAATGGGCTTCCTAAGGAAGATAATAAAATAATAGTTAAAATTCGAGTGAGAGCACTCATTGGATGCACAATTCAATTCCTCATCCAACCCACACTGCATACTTTTGATAGGCCCCACCACACTTATGTAGGGTGTTAGCACCATAGAAAATAATATGATACTTTTTCTCTTATGTTTAATTATCACAATATTGATTTCATCCTTCTCAATGTTAAGTTTATAAAAAATGTAAAATGATTGATAAGGTTAAATTTCTTATTTATGAAGAGATTTAAATGTTTAAATATAAAAAAAATAATGTAATTTGTAAAGGATGATAGTAAGTCTAGCCATGTTAATTTCAATGTAACCATCCTCTTTTAAACATTTCTCGACTTTATTAACATAGATGTAAAAAAAATGCTATAAATAGGGTAGATTTGCTTAATGTATTAAATCTTGCAATTACTAGGAACTTGGTCACTGATTATTACATTTAAACGTTATATGAGGATTTAAGAAGTATATCATTAGTTCAAGAAAATAGTGATGTCATTGCGACAAAAGTTTGTTGTCAAAATGATATGAGAACTCCATTAATTTATAACTAGAATGGAGAAATCACTTAGTCATTACAGGGATGTACACTCCTCTTGGGTACAAGTTTATTATGCATTGAATTGTCAAAAAGGCATAGTTTGGAGAGTGCATGTGTTCTTGTGGGGCTAAATGCCAAACATGAATTAAGGTTGACTAGATGAATGAATTTAACTGTATATTTTCCATTTAGAAACCCACTAAAGAGTTTGCATAAGATAAAGTATGGTATGGGTGTAGATTAGGGTCAACAGTCTAGGTACACACTTCCCTTCAATATGTAAGGAGATTGGTCATGGATATCCTCCATGTTGGGCTAAAGAATTAATCATGCTAGTGACGAGTTGGTGAATTATTATAAAGAACTTCATTTAACAAAACCTTAATTTCATTACATTGTTAGAATTTGAAATTGGTTTTGTGATTGGTGAAGGCATTAAAATTATGTAAATTAATATTGAAATATAA
Organism: Pseudotsuga menziesii; assembly: GCA_001517045.1. Lineage (NCBI taxonomy): Eukaryota > Viridiplantae > Streptophyta > Pinopsida > Pinales > Pinaceae > Pseudotsuga > Pseudotsuga menziesii. Next base: position 206,683 of record LPNX011153698.1, on the reverse strand, counting down.
TGATAGAGTGTGTTAGCTCGATGGTCTAGCTCAAGTGGTTGAGTGTTGTACGTTGTGAGTATAAGGTCTCGGGGTCAAATCCCCGGGTGGCTATACATTGATATATAAGGGTCTCACTTGATGTCCCCATCAGGTTAGCTTCATAATCAGAGTGAGGGGTGAGGCCCCTTTGGGTGCCCCCCCATGATCTCTTCCCATGGACGTAGCACCCCATGGGGGGTTGTGAACCACATTGAAAAAAATGATAGAGTGTATTAGTATTACGTAACAAATAAATAAAATGCATTCACATATTATAGATGTCCTTTTTTGTGTAATTAATTTGTAAATGACTATACATTTTGAATTGATATTAAAATTCGCTTATTACTTACTATTTAATATTAACATAATTATTATAAAATGACTATTTCCATATTGTTAGAAATTCATATTAAATATCAACACCACACTAACACACATTTTTTCAATATCGACATGCCATAATAATGGTGCCACAACGATTCTAATATTTCATACTAAATGTGTAATGAGATATAAATACCTTCAAGTAAAACAAAACTCTTTTTCAACCAATAATTCCATAAATAACAAATTACATGTTGGACAAACACATTTCACATCAGATTATTTGTTAACCAACTAAAATTGTTTAAAAACATTCGGTAATCAACTTTCAATTTCTACCATCATAACAATTAAAATAAACAATATAATTAGAAAATTAAAGATAACAATAATAATATGATATATCAACATTGTAAATGGTGAAATAAAACATGTATGTATAACTCTTTGTTGTCATCACCCTGATTATCTTCCTTGATTGGTATGATAGCATTGTTGTTTTAAAAAATATGTTTATATCTAGGGTCACATCTTAATACAAACCACCAAACCCTGTCCAACACATTTGGGTAAAAAAACACTTGGTTGCAATGTCTTGGGAAAACATAAGGCTCCTTACTTTCATCCCACATCTCTCTAGAGTTGATACATATCAACCCACTATCATGATCTTCTTTTACATTATTTCCGTTGAATTTGTTCACTACCACTTGCATCTAAAAATAATACATTGGAAAGATGAGAAGTCCACTTGAATGATTTGTCATACTTTTTTGACATAATCAACCACAACCCCCCCCCCCTCCTCTATTAGACTTTGATCATGGTGGCTAGCATGAATATATTGGTCGAACTCGATTTCCACTTCATAGTCTTGTGTAAGATATCCATCATTGACATTCTTGTTGCAAAATTGATGCCCATATGCCCACATAGACGGGAACAAGTGCACCTATAAAAAAGTGAACAAATGACAGTGTCATATGTTTAATAACCCGACCATTAATATGTTAAATATAGATATTATAATTGAAAGGTGCATTGCACCTGATCCCTATGTTTAGTGCATCCTCCTTAGCAGGTTGGTAACGACCATATCCACCATATTTTTCTTTGACCTGGTCAACAACCCAGCTATTGTGACAGATTATTGGCATATTTTCTTTTAAATAATCAAAATAAGGTGTTATTCTATCGTTCAACCATATAAATTATTTCATGTTAATGTCTCATTTCCTCCTCTTCTCTTCATACAATGTGACCCACACATGTGTTCCCTCCAGGTTGTAAAGAATGAATTGATTGATAGCATATATCTCTAAAATCGTTGTTGTGTTCATGAAATCAAATCGACATATAATATGTATGAGAATAGATATAGAATATGAAGTTCACTATGAATAGTTACTATGTAGAAATGTAACAAAAAATAAGTGACTTACTCTTTATCATGTACATTTTTATGTTCGTTTGGAGTAGCTCCCTTTCCCTTTTGTTCTCATCCCATTCATCATCCCAAATCACTGTGCCTAGTATGTGGTCAATTTGTTTGATGTACTCATTAGCATAATATAACAACTCAAACTATATACTGGTCTACCAGAGACCCCTCAAGTTTTTCCATTTTTTGAACCAATCCCTTAAATTTTTTCATGTACCTCTCTAAGAAGAACATCCAACAACATGAGACCACCCCAACTAATTCAAACTCATCAACTAGGTGAATTAAAAGATGAACCTGGAAGTCCATGAAACTCATCGATAGTTACTTCTCAAACACACAAACAAGATTAACTATCTCTTGATGCCGTCATCGAATGTTAGCCATGTGAATCTCCTTTGATGTGATCCATTGTACAAATGAAGATAGTTTATATATGGCACACCGCAGGTCCTCAGGAAATTCCTGACTCACACACCCATGCATGATAAAATGATAATGGCACTACAAATTGAACGCATGAAAATTTAATTGTGTTTTAACTTGTTGGGCAAAAGATTAAACAAAAAAGAAAAAAATATTTTTTTATATGTACCTTTAGAAGGTTTAGATGGTCGTGTGATTTCAAAATCAACAAATGTCCATCTATAGAGTAAACCTATATAAATAAGATTCCTTCACACCCATTATAACTTCGTTTTTCAAAAGAAGATCATCTTACTTCAAAACCCATGGGACATCACCTTATTTAAACGACCAAGAGGGGCCATCCTCTCCTCTATTTTCTTATCTTGGCCAATGCTTCTTTTTAGTATTTGAAGAAACATGATCTCTCCTTACAACCAACGTGTCACTTTTTTTTATGTTATGTCCCTCCATAAATAAGATGAACCATTTGTAAATATATGCATCAAAACTAGTAAGTGGACAACCTTAAGATGCTCCCAATATGGGAGCTCATAAAATATCGACTTCCTTTTCATCTCGATGGAAATTTTCTCAACATAGGTGTCATCGAACACATGTTCTCCATTTGACTCGAAAATTTCTGCAATTTCCTTTTCCTTCTCTCTATCATATTCCCTAAGCCAATGAGTCACTGTCATCATTTCAGGCCTTTGGTATCTCTTTGGTTTACCATTGAAAGCATATTTTATTCTTATATAAGAGTGGTATTCTTGGAGGAATACCCTTGAGCAGTCATAAACTATATTTCGTAGGTGGTTGTATCACCTAGCCTTCATAGAAGGTCATCAACATTCATATATATGATACCCTTTTGTTACAAGACCTGTGGTGTTATTTTATACATAGCATGTTAGTGATGAAGACCAATACAGTCGCAACGAATTAAATATGCCAAAAAATATTGTTACAAATATAAACAAATTAAACAACATGTTTACCAGATAAAACTCCTAATCTCAGATAATCATGTATGGTGTATGCACTATGCCATGTAATGTAAAACTCCTCTATGTTGGGATGGGTCTTGATACAACATATACATGTATGCCTTCCCATAATTCCCTCAATTCATTAATCAATGGTTGTAGGTAAACATTCATATTCTTCACTTGTCTTTTACTAGGGACCATAAGAGCTCGCACAACATGTTCATTCTTCATGGACAACCATGGGGGGGGGGGGGGGGGGTTATTTATAGTTGGTGTTTTGGAGAGATTATGGGTTGATTCCATCCATGGCTATGCTCAATTGAAGGCTCTGTATTTCATCCATGAATTTATCGGGCCATGTATCCTCATGCTTCATGGATATTGAATTTGTTGGGATTCATATAACTTTAGACTCACTTTCGTGCAAGGCATGCCATCCGTACAACATACCTAATTCTTTGCAAGGATATATCCTTTGAATATTTGGGATTATAAGCATGTGCCTCAATATCTAATGAGGAGGACCATGTGCTTTATCCTTATTTCTTGATTTATGATATCTGTCTGCCCAGATTTTGGACATATCTCTTTTTCAGCATATTCGCCTATATATATAATACAATTTTTCGAACATGCATGATATGATATGTACTTGACACCCAACATTTTCAACCTTTGGTTTACCTCTTCTCAATTTTCGAGTAAGACATTATCACTCATAAGTACTTTATCTTTGAATAACCTATAGTTAATGGGAAATATAAATGTACAATGTCATTTAACGTTCATAAAATCAACCATTTTCAATGTTGATTGTGTGACAATATTCCTTAAAATAAAGGGACTTGATGGTTAGTTACCTCAAAAGTGTCGAGAAACACGCATCCGAAATTCCAGACATTGCTTCCAATTTGTATAGTAACATTGTTGTCCCTAGCTGGGTAGACTTTGACCAACTAGGTACAAAGTACTGTTATTGCTGTAGGAATTCTTAGTTTGTGAGTCTGTACGCAGTGGGAATTGAATAGGTGGTTGATTCAACCATGCTTTGTATGCTTCCTATCCGACTTGCGCTATTTTTGTAGTATTATCTTGATTTGACATTGTAGTGGGGTGCAACGAAATATGGTAGATAGGTTGCTCATCATCAGAATCCTGATTTAAAAATATTGAACATTATATTAATGATATTAGTAAGCACAATGCAATTGGTTTGTTCCAACATTATACTAGAAAATTGTTATAGAAGCATGAGAATGGTTTCCAATAGTAAATGTTCAACCCTAAACAATTTATAAAAGAAAAATTCAAATTGAGTAATACAATTACATCAATCCCATTGAAACTCAAAAAATACAATTAATGAATTTTTGTGTCTTATGCCCCAAGGGGACATCTAAAGGTAGTCCTAATGTAAGGTGTCTCTGACGAGCAGTCGCTGATCTACGAACTTGTCAACAAATCTAGACACAACAAATTAACAAAAGACAAACTATGTATTGCATGCACAACAACAAATCTGGACACATCCCTTTTCATAAAGAACTCCTAGTCATTGAAGTGTTCCTCAAATGAACAATTTGCAAAAAATAAAGAGCACCTAGAACTATTTATGAACCATGCAATGTTCCCATGAGTGTGTGGACGACCATCAATATATAAAAGGTTCTTCCTATTAAAATTTCCATAAATATAACCATTCTTGCACATACTATACATGGAAATGTTATGTTTGTATTTAATAGTGTTCCTGTAATCTTACCGACAATAGATAGGACCACAAAATGACATGAGTGCTATCGATTGTTTGGGAGGAATGAGTACATGTGAAAGGATGAACAACCCAATATTTGCATCATCGATATTAGACTTGAAAATAATAAAACTATTACAACAAAAAGAGAATTCAGTTCCAACATTAGGCATAGGTAGAGAAGACAACCAAACACCATACAAATCACAGTCGTAACAATTTTGATAGTTACTTGCAAATTCACGAGAATAGAGAATTCATCTCTACCCTCCAATAATTGGATGGACCTTGGTGTGTCTTGGACATTTTTTCTCTCAACTCATGCAAATTTTTTACTATTCTAGTAGAGCTGTTTTCGATGGTATTGATATTATACTTTGGATCACTAAAAGTTTCAGTTGACTGAACATAAGTAGAGGGTTTGGTCCATTTAGGATGATGGAATTGTTGTTTTGGCTTCCAAATTTTCTAATAATGAGCATAGGGAAGTGTTCCTACATGTCTTCTCTAGACCATCATCATTGGGTAGTTAATAATTAGTATAATGTGTGAGTATGACATGCCGAGGGGTCTCCTTCAACCCTTGAAATTTTGAACAACCACATACTACTAAGGTGTCATAAAAGAGATCCATCTTGCAATGAATTATTGTTGATGACCCAATATTATGGCTGGAAGATGGCATGTTACAATTTTTGGGGTAAAGCAAGTGCCTATTTTCATCTACCAACTGTTTGCGCTATCTTGTTATTGATAAGAGATTATGACATTTTGCAACTAGTGGAATATCTTGTGCATCTGAACTCGATTCTAAATCAGGATCTTGCAAAATAGAATACAGATTCACATGGATAAATAACATAAATTCAATTAGATAATCAAAATATTAATAAAATCTAAACTTACTAGAGATGGAAATGGAGAACTTGTTGAACTTTGAACAGTATGCAATGAGATGGAATTTAAAGAATTATTCATTTAATATTGTAATATTTTCTCTGTGCATTTGAGCTAAATCAACAATCAACTCATGTCTATAGTCCTAAAATAAATTCCGAGAACCATATTACAATCTAACTTTCAATATAGTTTTGAAACCATTTTGTAAGAATAAAGCGAGTTTAAGTAGCATATGTATACTATGAAGTATTGTAATTGATGTGGTTGAATCGTAAAAGAACATTTGAGGTGAACATATCATTCTAAGTTGAAATAATTATTCATAGAGTTTTTAATTAAACATGGCTCTATAATAATGCAACCGTGTCGATACGTCCTGAGTACCTAAACGCACCGATGCAACTAAACCATGTATGCACATTGTGGGAACATCTATTAAAAAGTCTGCAAAATAANTATATATATATATATATATATATATATATATATCATGGAAGGAACCTGGGAGCAGAGAACTCAAGCACGGTGGAACAACAAAGCGGTATGTGAGTTGTTTCTTTCCCTGTACTCTTTGTATACACCATATGGGAGGTGCGCAATAGAGAAATTTTCAAGAATATCTGGAACCCTAATGATATCACATCAGCTTTGCTGGTACAAAATGTCCAAGAACACAGATCCTCCCCTAAAAATGGAAAAACAAGATTTGTTATGACACTTGTGTTTGATAAAAGTCATCTGCGGGATTTCTTTGATGGTGCCAGTTAGGGTGACCCTCCCGATGGAGGTGGAGGAGGTGTGATTTTTCTAATGAAACAAACAAAATATCTTTTAAACTAGGATTGGGAAGGGCTACTAATAACAAATAAGAGCTCTCATCACTCTGGGAAACCTTGAATATAGCAAAGGAAAAATAGTTAACAAGATTGCATATCTATGGAGACTCAAAATCTGTAATAGATTGGGCATCAGGGAAGAATAACATAAGAGCTCCACATCTGCACAACTTGCTAAGGAAATACGTGCATTGCAATAAGCCTTTGAAGCAGTTCTTTTCAATCACATATATAGAGAGCACAATACAAAAGCTAATACACTGTCAAAACTTGCTTTAGCCATATAGTCAGGGATTATCGAAGGAGAAGTCGTCAGTGAAGGCGAAACCACTCTGTTCTACACTCCAGTATGATATGATATGAAGAATGGTGATGTACTCCTTTTACAGGCTTAATTGGTGAATGCACATAGTGAAACACATGGTTTGTTTATATTTTTGTATGACAGATAAGCAGAGCACCGTTTTGGTAAACACAGAAGGCGGCCCAAATATGCCAGCCGATCTACGCGACAAAGGGATTAAGAATGTAATTACAGGATTTGTATATAACATGCAGACAGATCTATGTCTATTGTTTATGAATGATACATGTATGCAGAACATTTTTGTTCAAATACAGCAAGTCGAACAGGCTGAGCAATGATGTAAGCTTTACAAGCAAAGCAGTACTGTAAGCTCTTTTGAGCAGTCCATGTTATTCGTTGAATAAAGGATTTTTTCTCTGGAATATATACATATATATTGTATGATAATATGATGCTTCAAAAAAGATTAGTGTATCGATACATGCATATCTTTCTGGTACAATGCTATAATTATGGAAAATTTTAAAAAAAGTATAACTTAACGGTGTGTTTTATGTTATGAGGCATTGGTGCGCCAGTGTAAATAACACACCAATATCGAAATAATGAAAAATAAAAAATCACACAAATTATTCCTATAAATTGAAACATGAGAAAGAACTTCATTTTCAAAAACTAATTCTATAAAGTGTCTTAAAAAAACCTAATCACTATTTCATTATTTTACTGCAATTTCAAGGAGAGAGTTTTGGAAGAAAGGCTTATAGAGGAGGAGTTTGGAGCAACCATATTATTTTGAAGATCAAAATTTGTAAGGTATTGTGAATCAAATAAAACCCTGCATAGTAGACATGTCAAGTATGTAAATTATTTCTATTGATCATAATGCATGATTAATTTTCCTATTTAGATTAAAAAAAGAAGAAAACATAGTTACTTTCAACGTTGGAACCCTTGTTTTCTTGTTGCTTACTTTCATTTTATGTGGCCGCAAATTTTTACATTGAGGTTTAAATCCCTCTATTATTTCATAATTATGATTGTTCTTTTTGGATAATTTAGATCTAATGGGTTTGTGGTTTTAAATATAAGACATTGGGTGCAATGAGACCACTTCTAGGGTCGAATCCGAAACCTTGTTGGCCCTGTTAGTTTTTTTAAACGCTTACATAGTTTTTGGTGCGATTGAGTTGTTCTAACGCATTAGTGTGTTTATACTAAAAGCACACTGTTTTGATTATCGATGCTTTATAATAAATAAACCACACCAAAAAATGTGTATATTAAATTTTTTATTTAGTTTTGGTTAATGGTGCATTCATGTATGATGCACTCGTGCGTTCATGTATGTGAATCACCTGTGTATTTTGATTATTGAAGCACATCGAAATGACAAATTTCTTTTTTATTTGGAAGTTATGTAATTTATTTGTATAATATAGTCAATAGCTTCTCTATTTAATGGTTAAGGTTGCTTATTGATAGAAAATGCATGATAAGAGTTCAATGAACAATAATTCTAGTTGACATGATGAAGACACATCCAAAATTGTGAAGAAGAAAAGTTATTTGTAATTTCTATATTAAATTAATATGTTATTTTAACTAATATGTATTGGTTAATGTGTGATATGCAGAGCCAAAAAATGAAGAAGCTTGATAAGATTATATTCAATCCAAGTGCAAAAGTGCATAAAAATCTGATGGAAAACTTATAGAGGGATGAATTTGGTGAATAAAAAACTAATCTAGATGTATTTTTGCTTGAATTTTCAGTAATATTGTACTTAAGAATATTGACTAATATGTTTCAAAGAATATAATTCACATATGTTGAGTGTTATGTAGGGACTAGAAACAATAGATAGGAATGCCATCATAAGAAAAAATTTTATGGAAGATGTGAAGGATGATGAATTGGTCCTTATCTTAGCTGGAGTGGCATTGGAAGTTAATGAAAAGATAATTTTTTTTTATAAAACTATGAGGGATTAGTGGAAAGAATGTATAGATGTACTTTCCACTTACAATACATAAATCAATCCAAAGATTCTAAGAATTATGTTATATATAAACTATAGGAGGTGTTTCTAGAGCAATGGTCAGTGAGACATGTTAAACTTGCAATAGCAAACACACACAACAACCAAAAAACAATAATTCAAAAGGTAATATCCCTAAACATGTTTTAGAATATGCATCTACTAATACAAAGCATTCCATTAGTAATATTATTTCTTCTATACCTATTTTTTATATCAATATTAAAATAGTTTAATGTCATTTTAAATTTTAAGGAAGATTATGAAAATCTCAAAGGATGAATGAGGTAATATCTGAAATATGCCAATAGGGGTGTCCATAAAAGTGTACAAGGAGATGGAGAATGAAATGGACATAATTACATCACGCGAGGAACTATCTCAACAACAACATGCTTCAAATGTATGAAATCATTGATTTTTTCTATTATGTACAAGTAATTAATTAATTCAACATTAAATATTATTTTTCAAATGTTTTGTAGTAGAAAAAAATGGAACCCATTCAATACATAAGACACGACGACAAGGAAAAAGGAGTTGATAGCAAATTTTGTGAGTAGTTGTGATTTCCTTATAATATCTTAAGATTTTATATTGGTTGTGATCATTATATTTTAATTTTTAATTCACATTAGCGATCCTTGAATTCCTTCAAAGAGGTGTTAACATACAAAGAAGAGCCATTAGAAGAATGGATTGAAATTGGGTTAAATATGGGTTGTGAGTATATGTTGTTGTATCAAAAATTAATTGTGGAATTTATAAGTATCTATGTTGTTTTACTTTTCTCATTTTATAGTTAATGGAACAACAAAATTCCTTTATATTAAATCTATGATTTGTTATGGGGCTTAGAACTTGTAGAAAACAAAGTATGGAGCGGATCTAACAGAAGAGTTGTTGAAAGAAGGAATGGGATTTGGTTTTGGAAGAATGTGTACCATTCACGACTCAATTCTTTTTATAGTATGTCTCTTTTCCATTTACATCCATTTATATTATTTGTTTTGATTTTCATTATTCCCATCAATGTAGATACACTCACTATAGTTTACTTTTCTCTTTGTAGATGGAAGCTAAAGAAGAGGAAAATGATCGAGGCAATAAAAAACATTTGGCCAAATAACCCAATTCATGCAAGTGGCTCAAGCACTAACAACAATTCCAAAGAAGAATGATTATAAATATATTTGGATGTTAATGAAAAGTATTGTACGTTTGAAATAATTGTCTATGAAAATCAGACATTTGTATAATGTGTTGGACATAGTGTCCCAATTGGAAGACAATGGGTTACTAATAACAAATACATGCATGCTACATTTTGATTATTGTGGACTTTATGTTGTCCCATTTTGTATGAAAAATAGCCTCTTATTCATATATAATAAAATAAAGTTCATTTTTTCTATTGCATTGTCCAATGTCATTGTGAAATGTTACATCACTGATTAACTATATGGATAGTCAACTAAATATTAAAAAAGATGCAAAAATTTGAAAATTTTATAATATAACAAATTAATCGAAACGTTATATCCAAATGCAATAATTAAAATTAAAATTTTATGATATTATTATAAAAAATATTTTCATTTCTCATGAATAATGAAATTAAATATATATATATATATATATATATAGATAGATAGATAGATAGATAGATAGATAGATAGATAGATAGATATTATAGTGCAATGTCATTGATTGTTGTTCACTAAAGAGAAAATGAATACCAATTTTGTTGATTGTTTTAATCTCATCGATGTGTTAGAGTGAATGTCACACCAGTGTGTTTATGACAAAAGCATGACAATGTAACAAACTACTTATTCCATGCCCCAGTGCTTTGTTCATAATTGCACCGGGTGCCATTATATCGTGATTGCACTGTTGAATTTTAAAAAAGTAATGAAAGTCAACATCGTAGTAAACTCTATTGGTGTATTTTCCTTATATTACTACAACGGTGCTTTCAGACAGTTCATATGCATTGGTGTTATATTTGGCTATGATATGGATTTATGTGAGAATGAAATGAAAGAGAATATATATAACTGCATACATAGTTATATTTCAAAAAACATAATGACACCGTAAACTCAGATTCTATTAAATGAATGAAACAAAACAAATTGTAAAATAAAAGCAGTTAGAATGGTGGTAGATATATATATCTGAGAAGAGATGTGGAAACTATGCTCATTCTTGACAAGATAATTACAAAAGGAGTTTAAAGGGACTTTTTATCATAATTATGAGGGAAAAAAACCCTAAACATCAAAATCCTAACCCTAGGAGATGAACTGTAAAAAGGTTTGAGGGCCCTGAGGTGGTTAGTTGAGGTATCAACTTCTCAGGGGAATAATTTTTGCATATGATCTCCTTTTAGGGTGCTTGGTATCCCATTGGAAAGGTCTAGTAGAGAAGTAAAAATTTACCTCATCTAGACTTGACTTTGGCAACATCTAGATTGTGGAATTTCCAAAAAAACATTGTTTAGGACCTTAAAACAACCTTGAAAGTTTTGGGTCTAAAAAACCGTAAAAATATCCAATTGTAAAAATTGTTTTAAGCCAGTGGAATAGTTTGTTGGCTCTCGATATCCATCTGGACTAGTCTGATGACCTGGAATCTTGTCAAAATTGCAAATTTGGAAAAATTGTTTTGAGCCAATGGAATAGGTGGGTGGCCACCAATACCCATCTTGATCATGTTCACCACACCAATGCGTATAATGTTATAAAGCATAGGTTCTATTAGAATGTTTGGTTTGCACCAATGTTATAGTTATTAACAAGCATCGGTGCATATAGTGTTGTAAAGCACTAGTGCATCTAAGGTTTTCTTGGTGACCCAATGGATGTTGTTATGTAAATGCTATGGTTTTTTTCAAGTTGATTAGCACCAGTGTGCTTGTCTCATTGAAGGAAACTGATAAAAAAACCTCTCCTAAAGTCTCCATGTAACAAACATAAATACAACTAATGTTATGTATAATTAGTAATTAGCTTAGAATATTATTATTATTATGAAAATGTGCATATGTAAAGAAAACATATTACTAAAGGTCACCTTAATAGCTTATAAAGGCCCAAGTCATTTTCTCATTGTAATCATATTCATCATTATTATTTAATTCCATATATATATATATATATATATATATATACTCTTTTATATTCAAGCTTCCGCATTTATAGTGTATCATTGGTATTAGAGTGTTGGAATTGTCCTATGGAAGAGATTTGAGATTTAATCATACAATTAAAAACGAATTTCGATCATGTAGCTGAAAGAGAATGTGTATTAATGGAGAAAGAGCGTGAGATCACTAGAAACATTAATCGAAGGGAAATAAAGTTCAAAATGCTTGAAGGCCTTTAAAAAAAGGTTTGGCTAAAAAAAGAGAAAATAACAAGAGCATGATAGAGGTCTGTTATGTTTCAAAGGAAAAAAATGCTTCAAAAGAACTAAAAATGGATACTAGAAAGGGACAATATTTAGAAATGGATGTAGACATTAAAAGTGCATTAGTAATCATGTTTGAAATTTCAAATTTCCTTCTGTTGTACCAACAACCCCTAGGAAAGGCAACAATATTTTGTTGAAGTCACCAATGATCTCTCATTTAGAACATGAGTTTTGTTTACTTTCTAAGTATTCACCAAACGATTTTAGTGGCTAGCTATTTTATTGCAAAACCTATTACAAAAGAATATTTTTCTTCAAGTGAACCAACTATATCAACACTAGGTAATAGTGTAGTTTGTATCCATTCGAAGATAGAAGTTAAAGGAAATAATTATTCAGAAATATATGGGATAGGAAAAAACATTGAGCATGAGACAAATATTAATCCTTCAAATCAATTGAGATTACTGGAGAAAAGCTTAACATAATATGATTGTAAACATACTAAGAGTGGGAAAGGAATAGGAAGGCCAACAGACAAATTGATTCAACAATATCGACCTTTCAGAGGACATTATAGAAAAATATAGCATAGATAAATATGGAGATCATAATGACAAAAAATCAGTAGAACTGAGACTTTAGAGACCTTTACATGAAATTGGAATTTCATTTGCCGAAAGTTGCAAGTTTTATAAAGTATAGGAGGAAGGGAATAACAGGTCCACATTGTTTAGAAAAAAGATACATCGTTGTCATGACGCTTGCTCTTCATTACTATTTGATCAATTTGTTGTAAGACATCTGAATTAGACTCTGTAACAAATTTTACGCATGATTCTACCACCAAGATTTATAATGAAGAAAATTATGATTAAATTGCTTTCAAAAGTCTGTTCAAACCACCATTCCAGAACAAGATTTGAACCCGAAATATGATGCCATCCGAAAAAATTGACCCTGTCATTGGATTTCACCTTGGTCATTACAATTTTTTTTGTTTATTTTAAAATTTGTTCCAGTTTGTGTCAGATATTCGACGATAGTCAGTAATCCGACAATATTTGCCAGATATTGGAATTTGGTTGTCGGATTACCAATGACAATATTACAATGGTAAATATCCTAAATGCATCGTATATACGACAATAATTTATTATTATGATTAAATATAGTGAAGTGTGGGCCTTGATTTTTTAAGATCGATAATCATCAGTCAATCTTGGTATCAGAAAATGTCATAACATATCAATATTTCTGATCCACACGAAGAAAAAAAATCGTGAATTACTTGCTAGATTGTGGGGTGGACTGGAAAGAAAGGGTGATGGGAAATGCTATTGTCCATGTAGTCAATGCAAGGGCTTTAAAAGGAAAAGAATAAAGATCAGAACAACCAAAATACATTGTAGAGAATATGAACATGTTGAGGGGGGACATGACTATCATTCATTTGTAAGTTGTTCATTATACATGGCTTTATATTGATTGTTTTGTAAATGTATGTATCATTTTAATATTTATTATATTAACTAATATCTCTTAAATATGGTTTCATGTAATTATAAAGGAAATACATCCTACGAAAATATATCGCCCAGAGGATGTGCTTTTGGAACAAGCACCGATGGACCATGGAGCTATGAATAATGAAGAACAAGTTAATGATCATATTGAAGAAGATGATCATATTGATGACATAGTTGAAGATGATAGTATAAATACATTGATCCATGATACATTTAATGTTAGAATGGAGGATGACGATGATGATCATGAAAATGATGACTTTGATGATGTTCATGATTTACCTCTTCTTGAGAAGGCATACAAACTCCTTTATGAAGGCTCCAACACAAATATTCTCTCTGTTATATTGTTGATAATGAACTTGAAGCTTATGAATAGTGTTTCAAACAGATTAGTCACATATATGTTAAGGTATGTAATATATTTCATCACATACATATCACAGTGATAAATGTTATCCTTTATCCTTTGATAATTTCATTGTTAATTCATAATTAGTAAAATTAATATAGATGAAACATGTTTCATTAATCTTATTTATATATTATATTAACTATTTTTTTACTTTAATTTGTTGCAGCTTGATAGCTGAATTTTTGTTACCATCGCTAAATATTTTACCTCACATATCAAGATTTATCTGTCATCATGAAAGAAATTGGAATGCAATATGAAGCAATTTATGCATGCCTTGATGACCATATCATATTTTATAAACAACATGAATTTGAAACAGAATGTCCAGAATGTCATATCTGTAGATATCGCAACAGATCAAGTAACAAAAAAGATTCCTCGCAAGGTTTTTCGTTATATTCCTATTATTCCATGTTTCTAATGACTGTTCAGGTGCAAAAACATAGCATAATTTATGGATTACCATGCACATAATTGAAGTCAAGATGACATTATTCGAATTCCTGCAGATGGTTTTGCATTTATAGATATTGAGGAAAAATGACCACACTTTAAAGAAGAACCCCGAAATGTTAGGCTTTCTTTAGCAGCAGATGGCATCAATCCATATGTAGAGAAGAGGAATATTTAATCAATGCGGCCTTTTTTGTTATCAACAATAGCATTCATCCATGGTTGTCAATAAAGAAGGAGCACATAATGTTGGCAATGGTTATTCCAGGTATGTGTCTGCAACATTTATTTTTTAATATAGTGGCATTTAACTTGTCGTATTTTGTTTGATAATGTCATATATTTTTTGTCTTTTACTGTTGTGTATTATTTTTATGATCCAGATTTATGTGAGAACGAAGTAAAGTAACAGAGATAGCATCATAAACACAGACATTTTGCAAAGATAACATAGATACAACAAACACATATTCTATTAAATGACGAAAATAGAATAGACTGTAATACAATTGCTAGAATGGTGGTAGATATCTCTAAGAAGAGATGTGGCTGCTATGCTCATCCATGCCAAGTTGGATACAAAATGAGTCCAAATGGGCCTATTTAAAATAAGGAGGGTGAAAACCCCAAAAATTCCAAAAATAACCCTAGGAGATGAACCGTCATAAATTTTGCGGCCCCAAGGTGGTAAGTTGAACAGTCAACTTCTCGGGGTCATAACTTTTGCATACGATATCCGATTTGGGTGCTCAATATCTCGCTGGAAAGATCTATTCGAGATTTAAAACTTTAAACTATGATTAAATCCATGCTAGGAAAAACCATCTAGCCACCCAAATTGTCAAAAAACATCATTTAGGGCCTCAAAACAACCCCAAAAGTTTGCGACCCAAAAAATCGTAGAGAAATAACTAGGAAATTGCTACAATGGACAATTGTTTTGAGCCAGTGGAATAAGTGGGTGGCCACCTATATACATATGGATCAATCCTCCCTCCTTAGGAAGCAATGGTCTCCATTGCGTCGAACCCCGTATCATATCTCAAACTGTGTGTTGAGTTGATCTCCTAGTGCGACATTTGTTGAAGTGAAGAGGCTACTTTTCTTTAGCATCCTGAGAGGGCTGTAATTTCTTTGTGGATGATTTTTTTTTGGAGGATCACCTTGAATGAGTGTCCTTGCATCGTAGAGGTAATAGGATGGATGAGGAAAAAATGACTATGTTTTCTTCTTGTGTTTGATGAGCATAGATACCCTGCGCTGAGGGTGTGGAGGTAATATGATGTTCTACTTCACACACAATTGTGAAGAGGACTAATTTTCTGATGTGGGAGCTTATCTTCCTACCTTTCTAGAATCTGTTAGGTGCAATTGTCTTTGGTATCCGATAGAGTTTCCCTCCCAAAGTAACAATGACATTGCGAGGTCGTGACTCATATACAACATGATGCTTCCACATATATGGCTATCCTGAAAGAACATCACAGACTTCAAGTGGGGCCACATCACACAATACCTTGTCTTTGAAAGGCTTGATGACATATGGTAGGAGGAATTTTTGAGTAATGCGGATACCTCATCCTTAGCTCAGCCAACTGATGTTATAGGGTTGTAGGTGTGGTGTTGTCGGAAGCTCCAATCTCTTGACGACTTCTGCTGAGATCAAGTTCTTTTGGCTGCCATTTTCAACAATGAAATGTAGTGGGATTCCCTTCACCCACATCTACGAGTGGAAGAGGCGCTCATCTACTTTTGACTCTTCAGACTCCTCTAGTTGAATCTGTGTGGTAGCAACAGTGGCAATGGGGTCTGCATCAATGATCTGCTTCCCATTGTCTACAGCTGTGGCATTGGGTTCAGAATCGGAATCAGGATCTGATTCTGAATATTTGATCTTGGCCACAAATGAGTAATTCGAGCGACATTCATCAGTCTTGTGCCAAGGGATTTTATGAAATTTACACCACTTCCCGGTGTGCTTCTTTGTCTTTCCATCCCCCTTCTTTGCTTTTGGCAAGGACTAGTTGTCCTTTTGTTTTCCTGTGTTCTGTGGGTCAGGGTTTCCCTTGCCTTGCTTCTACAATGGATTCACAGGTCCAGAATCTCTCTTGTTCTTTTGTCAAAATTTCTCCTCGATTTTGACAACATATTGATAGGTAGATCCAAGTGAAGAGATGTTGAGGAAGCCCATCTCAGTTTGGATATACCGATGTATACCATTGCGGTATTTTAGTATTAGGTGCCGCTCAGAGTCCTTGATACCCAGCTTTGTGCACAAGGTATCAAAGTTGTTGGTGTACTCCGACACCATCTGGTCCCTCTCTTGATGCAGAATGGTCCATTTTGTGTACTAGTCATCATAGTTTCCCACAGGATAATCTTGTTCCTTGATGACATCTATGAAAGAGGCCCAAGTGGGATTTGTCTCAAACATTCCAGACTTGTCTTATGAGTTTTTATCCCAATAAGTACCCCACCAATTTTGGACATGGGGGACTGCCTTGGGGAGAGAAAAGGTGATATTTTCCCTGTCAAAGAAATTGTGGAAAGAGAAATACCCTTCTAGAACATTCAACCAATTATCTAGGGCATCTGCATCAATCTGGACTTCAAATAAATAAATATCAAAGTTAAATTGTACCTTAAAGGGAGTTTCATCCCCGAATTGGCTGCTCGTTGAAGATGCACTTGCCACTGTAGGCGTTTGCAGAAGGATTTGGGCAAAGCTATCCACCATCTTGATCCTCTATCACTTGAGGGCTTCCTCGAGTAGTGAATTGATAGGATATATTTCTTTGTCGTCTCTCTTTTCTTCCACCATGGGAGGCCCTTTGGGGAAATGAGAGCGATCAAGTGAAACTAGTTTGAGACCAAACTCTCTATACCCAGACCTCGTTAGGGACATGCATCAAGAAATAACCAAAGAGCAAATTGCTCTGATACCACTAATCCGGATTTATGTGACAACGAAATGAAGTAACAGAGATAGCATCATAAACACATACATTTTGCAAATATAACATAGATACATCAAACACATAATCTATTAAATGGCAGAAATAGAACAGGCTGTAATGCAATTACTAGAATGGTGGTAGTTATCTCTGAGAAGAGATGTGGATGCTATACTCTTATGTGCCAAGATTAATACAAAATGAGGCCAAAGGGGCCTATTTATAATAAGGACGAGGGTGAGAACCACAAAAGTCCAAAACATAACCCTAGAAGATGAACCGTCATAAAGTTTGCGGCCCCAAGGTGGTAAGTTGAACAATCAATTTCCCGAGGTCATAACTTTTGCATACGATATCTAATTTGGGCACTCGATAGCTCGTTGGAGGGATCTATATGAGATTTACAAATTTTGATTGTGGCCATATGCATGTTAAGGAAAACCACATGGCCACTCAAATTTCCAAAAAACATTGTTTAGGGCCTCAAAACAACCCCAGAAGTTTGGGACCCAAAAAACCGTAGAAAAATAACTAGAAAACTACCACAATGGACAATTGTTTTGAGCCAGTGGAATAGGTGGGTGGCCACCGATCTCCATCTGGATCATTATATATCTTAATGGTTTTAATAATTATATATTTTATATGTTCAAATCAATCAGGTAAGTACCAAGTTAAAGATATGGATGCATATATTGAGCTTCTTATTGTTGAACTACTAAAGGTATGGAATGGCATCACTATGTATGTTGTATCTAGAACAAT
Source organism: Pseudotsuga menziesii (assembly GCA_001517045.1). Classification (NCBI taxonomy): domain Eukaryota; kingdom Viridiplantae; phylum Streptophyta; class Pinopsida; order Pinales; family Pinaceae; genus Pseudotsuga; species Pseudotsuga menziesii. Next base: position 188,123 of record LPNX011153698.1, on the reverse strand, counting down.
ACGACAAAGGAAATTTCAATTCCATGTAATGCTTATATGGACAATACATGATGCCCCAGGGTTAACCCATTTTTGCGATATGTAATTATAACGTCTACTTTAATAGTATTTAATTTTATCAAGTTGATATATTATACATGCATGTTTTTTCAAAAAATCCATTCATTTTATATAAATTATAATTGATAATATTGTTAATCCATTGACTCTTTATATAGGTATTCAAACAAAGGGAAAATATGCATGTCCAATTTGTGGTCCTAAGATCAAATCTCGTCGTTCAAAAAGTTTACGAAAGGAGGTGTTTGATTAGTATAGGCACTTCCTCTCGAAGAATCATATGTATCAAACTACTGATAAACATATATTCAATGGGAAGCAAGAGACTGCATTAAAAATGCAGAGAATGACACCTCACCTATGGAAGTTGCAATACAATAGAAATCGTCAAGGTACATACATATCAAATTGTATTATATCTATCATCATATATGAGATGTTTTTTGTTTTTTTTATTGCATGTTGTTTAATGTAATTGACATTGATTTCTGTAAAATATTTATAAATCGTGATTCATGATGGCCGTTGTGACCATGAATTCATTAATTGTCTTTCACGAGGAATGAAAAGTTATCCTAAACAATTCAATAGTTTGTCATACTATGAGCACCTAAAAATTGCTCATTTGTTTGATACAATGCATATCAGAAAGAATGTGATTGGAACATTATGGCGAATATTAGATATAAGGAGCGACAAAGAAAAAATTGTAAAAATTTGCAATGACATCAAGGAATCCAATCATGCAATGAAATATGTCATTTAATTACATAGCAATGGAGACCAAATTAATATAAACTCACTTACATGGTTGTTAACGGAGCAATAAATTTTTTTTGTAAAACAAGTCATACGAAAAATTAAATTTTCCATCGGAATTTGTTCGAACATGAACAATATCATAACCAAGAAAACACATGTTTGGCATGTCTTCATCAAGGTAATTATTATGGTATATATATATTGCTATATTTTGTTATTCTCGGGAATATATGATGTTGGTATTTTTTTTCTACTTTTTGAAAAAAATAACGGAACAAATTTTTATATTGTTACAATATGTTCTACCTCTATCTCTCTTGAACAACTTCGACAACAATGTCAAACAAGTTATACATGATCTTGGAAAATACATGAGGTAAGTGGTGATATCTTCCATGCATAAAGTGTTTGTTTAATTCATGGCAGAACTTATATTTGATATTTATTTTTTATAAATGTTATGTAAAATAATGTTTTTTTTGTTAAATCTCATGATTTGTTTGCATCACTTGTAGATGGTTGTCATCTAAAGAAATCCATAAAGAAGATATTGAGTACTAGAGGAGAGAAATTTTGTGTCTGATGTGTGAATTGAAAAAGCATATACCTTCGGCATTTTACAATACACAAGAACACCACCTCATACACCAAGTTGATGAGATTGAATTGTGTAGACCAGTACACTCAAGGTCCATGTGGATGGTTGAGAGGAACTTGAAATTTTTGAAGGGCTTGGTTAGACAACGAGCACGCCCAAAGGGTTCTATGATGGAGGGATATATGGTATATCATAACATGGTATATTATTGAACACCTTCTTATATTAGCATCAAAGCTCAATTTAGGTCGCATTTGTGATCCAGACTCCAATAGCAATTTCTAAGGGGAGTACCTCTTTGGGAAAGGTAGATCGGGGAAGGTGAAAGGTAATTATTAGCTAGTGGAGATTTGAACCTGAGTACATTTGACTATTGTTTTTTATGTATATATCATATTTATTTTATTTTTAATATTCAATATGTATCAATTAAAAGTGCACACCTGCATGTTAAGTGAATATACATTTGTACTTAATTGTAATTTTATTTTCATGAAGCAGTTAGTCGTGAGTGGGATGCACTTCATTTATACATAACAAACAATATTAATTGGATGAAGGTATGGATTGAACGATGTGAACAATCTGGTCATGGAATATCATGGAAGGTGTGGATTCATTGGTTAAAGAAACACCTCGTAATAGAGATACCAATATTACAGAAAGGGAAATCGATTTAGCATATGGTCTAAAAGATAAGCAAGCAAGCATAGTATATAGCCATACTATTTTTTTTTTCAAATATATTGATGTACATGTTCATTTATTTCCCTGCATAGCATAAACATGCACTTAGTCATGATCAATTCAGGATGTAACATTTATATTGTGTATGGCTTGTTGTAGGTAAAACACCATAAGGCTATGTGCTGCAATGGTTGTAAATTTCACATCAAAAGTTGGATGAAACTACAAAAACTTGTAATTGTGGGATAACTGTAGTCTTTGAGGTGACCATTGTCTCCTCTAGAAGTGACAGACATCCAAAACCCTCAAAAAATCGTTACTATGGGTATTTGAAAGATATTATTTAGTGTGATTCCAACTCCTTCAATTTAGTTTTGTTCGTTGTCAAATGGTATAGGTTACGATTTAATCAACATGATCCTGATAGAAATATTATTGAACATGATAATGGATTACCATGGTTAATACAAGGTTGTTTGATCCAGGAACGGAGCCCTATGTTCTTTCAAGCCAATGTGAACATGTATTTTACTCTAAGGTTCCAGGTAGAGGGGGTTGGTCATTTTTCATGAGACACGATCCAAGGGGAAGGTCGGTAAAGTATAATGTGTAGGAAGATAATGAAGAGGGTATTGAAGAAGAAGATGATGTTGAGGATTATCAACATGAGTTAGAGAATCATGTTCCAAAGGAATATGATGAAGATGATGAAAATGATGAGGAATATGATGAAGATGATGATGTAGCAGACAATGTACATGAAGATGATATCGACGATGACATGATAATTGAAAATGACATCGATGACAATGATGATATGGCCAATCCTTACAATGTTGAATCTGGATCGGATGATATAGATGATGACTTGGATGAAGAAGATGATGAAGCCCATTGAATTGTATGAGGTATTCTTTAATACATATTCTCTACTCTATATATTGTTGGTCACTTTAATTTCTCAATTAAGAGTCACAAACAAGTGCTCAATATAAATTTCCAACCCATGGAAGACTGGTTATTTCAAAGGCAACTACGCAACATATATATATGCATGAACACACAGTAACTGATAAACATAAATCACCTTGTTCATTTAGAATAAAAAATTACATTCTAAAACTGTATTCTTGCACTGATCAATCAAATCCTTAATGCTAATTCAATATTTAAGAATAAAGAGATTCGCCAGCGTTCAAATCACAACAATATTGAAAATAATTAACTAGTTTTCTTTTGCAAGAAGTTAAATCCAAATTACTATTGTAAGGAAAGCTGCTTGGAATTGAAACACTCTGAAATATCTTCTCATTCAATTAAACAATAAAGGAAATTTAACATTAACTAAACTCAATGACGAAATATAGAGGTAACACAACCCTTCTATACTTCTAGAAAAATAATCACAATGCAGAGTCAATTGTTTAATTAATTGCATTCCTAATTAACCAGACGTTTCAACACTCAGATAGAAATGTAAGTAATAACTCAGAGCACATCATTTCAGCAACATGGGAGGAAATGTAAATCGACTCAAACAACTCCAATTCTAAATGAAATTCCAGTCGTTGTATATCGGCAGTTGTGATGTCTATATTCTTTGTGTATCAGAAAACGTATACACTTCCCTGTTTATCGATAGTTGGGGAAATTCCTTGTGTATCAACAAAGTGATACGCTTCGTTGTGAATCAACAATTGGGACTAACTTTGTGTATCAGAAAAAAGATATACTTATTTGTGTATCGGCATATGGGACATCTATCTTTTTTTCTAACTGATACACTTCCTTGTGTATTTGGAGCTAGGAAATCTATCTTTTGTCTCAAAAAACTGATACACTTCCTTGTGTATCGACAAACTGATACACTTTGTTGTGTATCGACAGTTGGTACTATCTTTGTGTATCGACAAACTGATACACATCCTTGTGTATCAGAAGCTTGCTTTATCCGAATTTCCTGTAGCATTCAACTAACTGCATTAATCTCAAATAGGTCATCTTATTCAGGAAAAAAACCCATAGACACATATAAGTTTAAGAATTAATTCAACGAAATAAAAATGAGTTATACCTTCCCATAATTCCCCCCAACTACACAGTTGCATGTTCTCATGCAACAAACTCTGGTTAGTCCGAATATGGATCTGGTTCAAATCTTTGTCTGTGCAGGTGAGTGACATTGAAAGAGGATTCTCGTGTATCTTCCCTGTCCCTATATCCATTACAAGCAATCAAATCCTCCAATTACTTTCTTTATTCCTTCTTAGTAATCATGTATCTGTTTTTATACTTCTTATCAACAAACCATAGGATAGGAAATTTGAAACGCAACCCTATCCAATTTATTCCATATCTCTGAATGCATTTAACATAACGAGGGACCTGAGTCAAAACTTGAGTAGAATCTTCAAAATAATAGGGGTCCCTTGTCTTCATAAGTCGAAGAAGCATCCCATCTAGATCTACTACCTTGTAAAGCATAAGGTTTTTTTTTTCCGTTGTATAAGTTACATACATGTATTTATGACATCTTCTTGAAGTATTTCCAATTGATCAACCTTTTATGGAGAAGAAAGGAACTTTATATGCTTGTTAATAATTGCCACATAAGATTGTGGTTCACCTTGGATCCTGTTGTCACCAGATATGCTCAGCAAATTTTTGGATTCTGGCAGCATGTATGAACAAAACCCATATAAAGTCAAAAATCAAGCCTTTTACTAAAGTCTTCATTCATCTCTCATTTTATGATTTTCTCCATCATTTGCATTTAGAGTTGATGATAAGCCCAAAATATTTCACTGGTAAATAAGTCTCATATTTGCCTACTTTCATATTCAAACCAAATATTTTAAAATATTTGTAATTATAAAAACAAATATAAAATATATTATTTTAAAATTATTTTATAGTTTTAAAATAATATTTACATTTGTTTTTATTATGATTTGGTTTTGTCCCATTCCAAACTCCATGTAAACCCTTTTTAAGTTTAAAGTTTGTATATATGAAATTTTTTTGACCTTATCCAAAAGTCATTATAATTCCACATTAAAACATAGTTGTTTTCAAATTGATGGTTGAAGCCATAGAGTAATGCCTGCATGAGGAACAGAAGTACCATTCAACGAGCCAAAGGTGTCGTTTTGAAGGAGATCACTCCACTTCCATCGCAACTAGCAGAGGAAATGCATTATATGCTAACTCAATCAAATTTCCAGATTGCCATTTATCAACAAATGCCATTTGGTTAGCTTGTCGTGAAGAGAATATCCTGAATGTTGCACACATGTCTGTTAGAAGGTTGTTTGGAAGGGAGGAAGTCAATTTTTGTTGCCACGACAGGCTGCTAGATAAGGTGAATAACACAAAATATGTTGGGGATCAACATTGAAAAGCTTCCAGAAAGAGGGCTTACTAGGTTCTTAGGCGCACTCCTAGTAAAAGGATCATGAAGATGCCATGGTATCGGTGTGAAATCAGATTATATTTAAACATAAATCAAGGGAAGATCCCTGCATTTTGGGATTGCAGGTAGCATAGCTTCAAGTGAAAAAGAATCATCTATTAAAGAATGAAGCCCCGTTTCCAAAAATACAATCATTCAACTCCAGTTTCAAGGCATCAATTGAGGCAATGTTTTTTGCATTTGATGACACAATGGAGCAACGAATTCCATATTCAAAGGGCATTTAATTCCATCTCCAGATTTCCTGTGATAGATTAAAGATTAATTTTATTCTTAAAAGTTTGTAATGCTCTATAAAAGGAAGGGGTTTTGTTTAGTGTAGAGGGAGGTACCAGCTAAGAGGGCTGAGGCAAGGTTTGAACATTTTGATACTGGAGTGGAAGGAGCATGTATGCACTCTGTTTTTGTTAGCTACTTTGAAATGATTATGTTCATATGAGCTGCCTTTCTGTTTTAATAATTGAATTTCATGTGTTGTGATTTTGTCTGGTGTATGGTCTTATTAATCCATTGCTATATTCTCACGATTAATGTGAAGTTATCCTTAAGTACTATATGTAGAACCTGTTTCATGTCTTTCATAAATTTAGACTTGTAGCTTTGTCTTATTAGTCTTGATTGTGATATATATACTATTGTTCAGTATTTACTTTCAAATCTAGCTTGATTTTTGTAGTAAGTCTTACCTACCACCAAATTCCATAAATTCATTTTCCAATTATCCATTAAACCAATTTAAGATTTCTCTAAGCTTGACCCTAGCAGCTAGGGTTCAACTTTAGTGATAACATCTTCTGGCATCATTGTCAGGGATGGAGGAATGAAGACATACTTCCCTGGGCTGTACGACAACAAATATATCCAAACTTTGATGGTGAACAAAGGCTGGTGACATAGTGGCTACAAATTTCTTCACCGGGAAACTCCAAAGAATCCAGAGGTGACTCCATTTGTTGAGGATTCAAAATGCCATCACAGGATTGAATGAAGGCCATTGCGGCTTGGAGGTTTGCACCTCTTGACTTTTCTACAGTTCCTGGTTTCCCACATCCAGTACCGAGTATGACAAAATGGGGAGATTTTCTACCTATCTTCAGAGAAAGGAGAGAAGATAATCCTAGTGATCACCTCATCAAGTTCCATGAATGCATGAATCTACTAGATCTATAGCACGAGGATGTTTGTATGAAGATGTTCATGTATTCATTGAATGGTGATGCACATGAATAGTATTTCTCATTACCTCCTTCCAGTATTTCATCCTTGAAGGATTTTCACACATTATTCCATAAGCACTGTAAAAGGTACTTTTCAGCTGAGTTTTTATTTGAAAATTGTTGTGAGGAATATGAATTGCATAATGAGAGTGAAGATATAGATAGAGAAGAAATTGTTCCTCACAATCTTCATCAGTTCTATAATGATATTCAAGATGATGTGTCTTCCCATAAACATGAACTAGAAATGGATAATGAAGAAGTTGTGGATTAAGAATTTGCTAAAGAAAATGAGGAAGCATACTCGTTATATGTCGTTTCTTCTTTTAATTATGTTTTACATGAGGAAAAGTTTCAAAATTCTGTTATGAAAACTGATGATAGCATTATAGAACTGAAGTCTTCACTTTTGAAAACAAATCAAGTTGCTCATGCATTGTCATCCTTCCAAGAAACTCATGAAGTGAAATTTTATAGAGTTCAAATTTCACAAAGTTTTGAAGGTCAAATCTTTAATGATGAAATTTCACACACTCTTTTGGAAAATTTGGAGAGTCAAGAAAATACTCTTCATGATGTTTTTTATCAGCCTATTTATGATGAATATTCAGGTGATGAAGAAAGGAATTCTGAATATATATATATTGAATTTTTCAACAATCAACCGGTGTATACCAGTTCTAAATCTGATGATGAGAAATTACCAAATCAGTCCGTTATATTTTCTTCTTCATCGAATGTTAACCAGCATATTGAAGAACATCATGAAGCAGAGCTTACTGATATTCAAAATTTAGGAATTCATAAAGATCAGCCTAAGTATGATAGGTATTTTGATGAATAAGAGCAGTTTTTTCAAACACCTATCGAACCCTTTAGTTATGATGCTATATGTGACAGTGACACTCATGAGAAAGAAAGAGGACAGAAATATTCAATGGAAACTCTTGAGCACCAGATTTCTACATCAGCGTTTGTTGATATTTTCAACAATGATCTACTCTTTGACAGTAATTGATCAGGTGTTGAGGAAGGCAGTGACAAAGAATGACTAGAAATGTTCATCCAGTCCTCATCAGTCAAGCAATACTTTTCAGAAATCAGTCAGCTTGGATTCACAAGAGACAAGCAACATGAAGAGGTCATTTTTGGTAATTTTTATGATCATGTTGCAAGTCATTTAGATTCAATAGTGAACTATAAATATTCTATCATTAATTTCTTAGAGACATATTTTTATGGAGGTGAGTATGAGTTATGCTTTTCAATATTTCTGATTGTGTATATGCTCAAAATTAGAAGCAAGTTTTGGTTGGTTGATAGAATTTTTGCATGGCTACATTGGGAATGGGATTATACTTGATCAAGCCGAGTTCAGTGATTAGAATAGTAGTATGGATAAATAAGCTTGATGCTTCAAGAATTTCCTTAAGTTTGCAGTATGAGTAGTTTGAATTTGCAGTATAAGAAGAACAGGTTTTCGACGTTTGAAATAGGTTAGGAATAAGATAAAAAGACTCCAGACCAATGGATACAAGGCACTGGTATTTCTTATTTTCACTTTCAAAGAAATGAATGGTAGGCAGGACAGGGTGTAGATATCAGAGATGTTTCAGAAGAAGGCACTAGGTCTGCTTGTTCTTGGCAACTCACAGGGAGCATGCCATCCCTAGACAAAGCCAGATGTTGTCACCAGATATGCTCAGCAAATTTTTCGATTCTGGCAGCATGTATGAACAAAATCCATCTAAAGTCAAAAGTCAAGCCTTTTACTAAAGTCTTCATTCATCTCTCATTTTATGATTTTCTCTATAATTTGCATTTAGAGCTGATGATAAGCCCAAAATCTTTCACTGATAACTAATTCTCATATTTAACTACTTTCATATTCAAACCAAATATTTTAAAATATTTGTAATTATAAAAACAAATATAAAATATATTATTTTAAACGTATTTTATAGTTTTAAAATAATATTTACATTTTTTTTTATTATGATTTGGTTTTGTCCCATTCCAAACTCCACGTAAACCCTTTTTAAGTTTAAAGTTTGGATATATGAAAGGTTTTTGACCTTATCCAAAAGTCATTATAATTCCGTGTTAAAACATAGTTGTTTTCAAATTGATGGTTGAAGCCATATAGTAATGCCCGTGTGAGGAACAAAAGTACCATTCAATGAGCCAAAGGTGTCATTTTGAAGGAGATCGCTCCACTTCCATCGCAACCAGGAGAGGAAACGCATTATCTGCGAACTCAATCAAATTTCCAGATTGCCATTTATTAACAGATGCCATTTGGTTAGCTCGTCGTGAAGAGAATATCCTGAATGTTGCACACATGTCCGTTAGAAGGTTGTTTGGAAGGAAGGAGGTCAATTTTTGTTGCCACGACAGGCTGCTGGATAAAGTGAATAACACGAAATATGCTGGGGATCAGCATTGAAAAGCTTCCAGAAAGAGGGCTTACTAGGTTCTTAGGCGCACTGCTAGTAAAAGGATCATGAAGATACCATGGTATCGGTGTGAAATCAAATTATATTTAAACGTAAATCAAGGGAAGATCCCCGCATTTTGGGATTGCAGGTAACAGAGCTTCAGGTGAAAAAGAATCATCTATTAAAGATTGAAGCCCGGTTTCCAAAAATACAATCATTCAACTCCAGTTTCAAGGCATCAATTAAGGCAATGTTTTTTGCATTTGATGACACAATGGAGCAACGAATTCTAGATGCAAAGGGCATTTGATTCCATTTCCAGATTTCCTGTGATAGATTGAAGATTAATTTTATTCTTAAAAGTTTGTAATGCTCTATAAAAGGAAGGGGTTTTCTTTAATGTAGAGGGAGGTACCAGCTGAGAGGGATGAGGCAGGGTTTGAACATTATGATATTGGAGTGGCAGGAGCATGTATGCACTCTGTTTTTGTTAGTTGCTTTGAAATGATTATGTTCATATGAGCCGCCTTTCTATTTTAATAATTGAATTTCATGTGTTGTGATTTTGTCTGGTGTATGGTCTTATTAATCCATTGCTAGATTCTCATGATTAATGTGAAGTTATCCTTAAGTACTATATGCACAACTTGGTTCACGTCTTTCATAAATTCGTACTCGTAGCTTTGTCTTATCAGTCTTGATTGTGATATATATACTGTTGTTCAGTATTTTCTTTCAAATCTAGCTTGATTTCTATAGTAAGTCTTACCTACCATCAAATTCCATAAATTCATTTTCCAGTTATCCATTAAACAAATTTAAGATTTCTCTAAGATTGACCCTAGCAGTCGGGGTTCAACTTTAGTGATAGCAGATCCATAAAGTACAATTCTATCCATTTTTTGATGGTCTGTGAGGCATTCCACCGCAACATCTAGTTAGTAACAAAAGAAGTGAATTCCATTAAATGCACATCCCCTTTGTGAGGGATGGTATTAAATTGAATAGTCATGGGACATGCCAACTCATGTAAATACAATTCACATAACAATTTTTTCTCGGAGAAATCACTTTTAGAGAGAGTATCTAAAAATTGGGGAACTGTAAGAAGTTGATGGGGCCTTCCTTCCTTAAGAGCTTTCAACCAAAAAAGAGTCATTTGTTCCTACAAGAAAACTGAATAAGAAGGAGTTGGACCCCTTCAACTTAACAATTCTTGACTCAATGTATACATCTTCTCTTTTTATTTTTGCATAGTCTTAATTTTTTTCAATTCCCTTATTTATATTTGTAGTACTTCCCAATGGAACTTTTGAAACATCAACTCTTCTGGCCATTTCTCCCTAAGCTCCTTAATGAATTTCTTGTGTGTGGGAAGAGGAATTACCCCTTCTGGATATAGGGTAGCTTGATATCTCAAATTATTTAGCTGAGCTTTTAGCAGAGGAATATCCTCTGTTTCCTCTTGGGTTTCTTCAATGAACTCAATGATTTCACAAGTCTCCAGAACCATTACATTACCATGTTTTATTGACAAGGTGGAGTCCTGATTTGTTTCCATCTTATGTTTCAACAACTAAATTGGGTGTATGTGCAACTTATTTATTTTATATTGTCACTAGTTCTTGTGTTTCAGTGAAAAATTATTTATTTTCCTGGCTTGGCTACATCTGTCTCCAAGCCGAGTGTTCCATGAGAGTAACTTTGTATCTTGTAATACTGAAAATTTCCCCACATTCTGGGCATAGATATTCATCAAGCTCAACGTCCTCAGAAACGATAGTCCCCATCTGATCAACAAGCTTTGCTAATGTATTAAATTTATGACTTGCTTGACTTTTTAATATATCTTTCAACTGCTACAATTCTCCCTAGAGCACCTATACCTCTTATTTCAGCAGGTCATTTTCCAAAAGCACTATTCTATTTGAACAGGATCGTCTTCCACAACATGTTATTGTGGGTTGGTAGACCTTGATATTGACGTCAAGTTGCTACCTAGTTCTTGTGTTACAGGAGAAATCCATTGTTTTCTATCTACACCCCATGGTTCTTGTGTGATAGAGGATGACCGAGGTCTTAAAATTGGGACTTCAATACATGTTTTATGCAATTTTAATGCCTCTGCAAAGACAACATACTAAGTCCTCATTTTTTTAATTGAAAGGATGATTGAGATGAAGTGATCAATATTCTTTTACTTCGTCTTGGACTAGGAGAAATGAACCCCTCTGTGAGTATTTAAACTTCATTCGAAACGAAAGAATCATCCTTTCGTGATGATTCTTTAGAGGATTCGTCCCCGTGAGTCACCTTCCCTATTTTTTTAGTCCCTTCCATTAATATTTCTTCTCCACTTACCAATGGAAATCCTTCTTGGGTTAATTCCTGAGAATCTGTTGGAATCGTTTCTAATTCTTCGTTTATGGGGGGGAAACCTCATCATCCCGAGTATTAGGTTTTTCGGAAGGTTTCTCTCTATATATTTCTTCATTAAATCCTTGGAAGGGCCCAGGAATTATCCCAGGGCTATCTGTCTATCGAACTGGACTTGGCTCTCCTTGATCAAATTCTACCCTTTCATTTTTTGTATCGTTTTCTTTCTCCGACATGCTCTTCTTCTCTTCTTTTCCAGATTCACTATCTCCTTCTTATATGGCCATATGGTTTATTCTAGTGACCAATTGAACCCATGATTGATGCCTTTGTTGTAAATCCCTTTATATTATCATTTTAATAAGGGCATGATTGGTAAGTGAACCTTGGTGCACTTAGCCTTTCTAACATAATGCGCCATGTTTTGTAGAGAGTTCAAAAGATAATAGGGGATGTTTACTAATATACCATGGCAGAGGTGAGATAATAAAACAAAATAATAGGTATAACAAGATGTGTACCTACCTTCACATGTGATATACTTCTTCAAATATAATGCAGCCTGGTCCCAAGGACGATGCAGATATTCCAATGCAGTCCCCCTTCCTCTCGGTAGAACAACTTCTCATTTTGCTACGAAATTTTATTTTGTGCTCGACACAAGGAATTTCCAACCAAACCAACTCTTTCCTCTTTTAAGCAGACCTGTTACTTCTACTATGATTTGCTCAGACAATTCAATTCTCACCCACCCAACTTCTGAATAGTCTTCCATCAAATTTTGTGCAAATTGTAATGCAACCTACTCATCAAACCCAATCAATATTTTAAAATACGAACTCCAGTCAGCTTCCTTGAAAATTCTGAAAGATTCCACATATCCGCGCAATGGCTCCATCGAATCTGGTTCATGGCGGATTGTGAACTCTCCCATGATGTTTGTAGGGATCTCAATTACACAGGAAACCAGTAAAAATTTCAAATTTGGATATCGGTGTTGTAGCATGCAAGACAACAATGTACAATATGGAAAATCGTTAGGTATTTTTACAAAGGCGGCATAAAGATGGTGTAAGGGAAAAAATTCAAAGCTCGTGGCAAAAGTTATAACATTTATTGGGTGGAGTGGCTGCAATTAATAAGTACAGGAGAGTGTATTGACGGACCCCCTTCCCAAACTAAAAGGATTGGCTCAAAGAATTCCTCGATTTATGCTTAGTTGTACATATGGTTAGGATCTGTATATCCTTTTCACTTACCATGACAGCTCAGTGAATTGGTGTGCCCCGCTTGCCTTGTCAAATCTATTTAGTGGAGGTGATCCTCATCACATGGTTTCATGGATCATGTGGGCCCTTAGCATAATGAGAGGGGTGAACACGTCCACATCAAGAGAAGTTATGAGAACTAATGAGACTAAAAAAAAATGCCATTGTTTTGGCTAAAATAGAGTGACTGGTGGAGTTTCAGCAAATAAAATGACAGAATTTCAGCAAAGGAAATGACGTGATTTCAGCAGAAAGTGGAGATCTTAGTGGAGTTTTGGAAAAGGATATGGTGGAGTTTTGACAGGGAATGGGGAAGAGTTTCAACCAAGATATGGTGCAGCTTCGACAAGGAAGTAGAGAAATTAACGGAGTTTTGATAAAGGATATGTGTTGTGCCCCTACTCAACAGCCTTAAAAAAACATTATTTCATCAAACAAATTGTATTTTGTTTTGATGAAATGTTTGAATTTCATATAGCAAAACTAAAGAATTGACAGCTACTGAAATGGTGACATTCCAGAAGCTACTGAAACAATGAAATTAAATGTTTTTAAAGAAAACCTTTGCAAACTATGGATTAGTTGACAAAATCACTACTTTGAAATTATTATTTTAAGTGGATTTGCATTGAAAATCAAGGGATAAGTATTAATAATTTGTCATAACCTACTCTTGAAATCTTATCCAAATATTTATCATTTGATGTGATTTTATCGTAAATATTACTAAGGTTTTGAAATTGGAAGATTGATTATTGTATTTTTGGCATCTTATCAAAGTTCATTCGAATTATATTTCCAAGGCTTTTGTTCAATAACACAACCTTATTATTTGATCTTGATCTTTATAATGGTCCTCATATGTCATCTTTATTATTGCATGTAGAGGTCGAGGTTAATACTACGGGTTATGGGATTTGTATTTCGCATAGCATGTCTCTCATTTCTGAAGGTTGAAACTATTATACAGTAAGATGTGGATGCATTTTATTCAAAAGGCCAAGGATGGATGCTTGGATGTCTTTGAGAGTTATATATTTTGGAATATGCATGAGTCCAAACAATATGAGCATTCTCAGTATTGGTAATATTGGTGGACATTCCTCCACATGGGTGAAAGACAAAGTAACCATGAATATTATTGGATATTCTCCATATGAAACGACAACCAAAAGAGTATTTTAATCAATAAAGAATTATTTCATGGATTAAAATATGATGTTTATATTGAAAGGAGATTTATGGTAGTAAAGCTTTCAGCACTTTTGCAATTAATGCCATATCTTGTTTTCATAAATCGCCATAAGTGGATGGACATCATGACAATTTCCAAAATATTATTGCTACATTACGAGAAGCTCAAAGCATAAAGAGAGAATCTATCATTCAAAATGCGGGTTCATAACAGATCACGTAGTTTTTGTCATACTGCATGGAAATAGCGCGTAAAGCTCATGTCGAGGATCATGCCAAAGAATACTTATTATTATATCGCCAAACTGTGAAACAAAGAGTGCCACGATGCATCATAAAATCTGGCCGGTTATAGATGGTTTGTAGTCTACATTGATATGTATATCCAGGTCAGCAGTTGCTGGCATAGATTAGGGCAATGAAATTGCAGGAATACAAGAACAGTTGCGATCAAGAATCGGGAACATATCGCGAATTCATGAAGGATCTCGTTTTGTGAGGTTAAAAGTGCTAATAATTTGGATGCAATGCAGATAATGTAGAAGTTAAACATACCAGCCTATGAAGGAAATGGCTACGGTCATTCCGAATTTACACCGCGCGATTTTAGCTGGATTGATGAGATTACTCAAAATGCGCCAGCGTGAAAGGGAAGTCTCTTATGCTTCATCATTTATCTTTCATGATAATTATGTTGTTTTATTGGGCATTTTAAACATGAAGTGGAAAAGGATTTAGTTAATATTCTACGCTGTCATTTCTGCATAAATCTATTTTTCTAGAATTGATGTGGAAAATAGAATATAGTTCAATTGCAATATTAAAAATTGTTCGCATTTAAGATTTTCGGGATGATGCAGGTTAAAGGAGCATTCGTGGCTGGATTGGAGGATATTGTTATGATTCTGGAATTGTTAGATGAAGAAAAAGCATGCTATGAATTTCGTTCTCAGCTAGTAACAGAAAACGCGTTTTCAACTGACAGGCGTTTTTCCGGGCCATATTGTGAGCAAATGGAGATAGATCTAAAAAATCTGCCACATGGGTTTTCTCCAGAATGGGCCCATTTATCTTTACTGAAGGAGATTTCGCCAGAAAGTGAAGGATTCTAGGATATTTTTGGGATCCTCTGAACACGATTTTTGTAGTTGCGGCCGGCAAAGAAATGGGCCTTTCCAAAAATTCGCCAGTGCAAAGCTCAATTGGATTTTCTTCTGATCTTTGTTTATTTAAACCAGGGGAGGATGGCTCTATTGGGGGGAATTTTTTCTTCAAGAAGATCAAAATGCATGATTGTTGAGAGGTTGGAGCTATTCTTTTTCTCAGTGGGGGGTTGCGCTGAACAGGTCGATGAGGTTTTTCTTGCCGTTCTGTAAACGCTGCTACCTAGACAGATTTGGGAGCGCTCAATAGTGCCTGGAGAGATTTTTCTTCCAGTTCTGATGGGACGCTTCCAGTGGGGGTCGATAGTTTGGGAAAGGGCTGGACAAGACCACTGTTTGATTTTCCTGTGATTGGAGGCAGCTTGTTGTCAATAGCTACAGTATTTTAAAACTAGTGATACTTATATATGTTTACAGTATTTTTACTTTGCATATGTGTGTATTGTATCTCTTGGTCTTGTTATTTTTTTATATTATTAATGTTTGCCATGATCTTTTTTATGGAGCATGCAAATATATTATGTATAATTGTTGACTCATACTGATTTCAATTTACTAATGTATGTCATGTTGTAGGATTGATGATTGATATCATATCATATCTGATATATTTACCTATTGTATGATCTTGTTAATTTCTGAATTTCTTTCGAATACTTCCAAGATTATTAATGCAATAGTCTCATTGGTAAATTTGATTTCAGGTTAAATATTCTTTTCGCTCTTGATCAGGATAAGATCGAGAAATAGATTAATAGCTATTTCTTTTAAATTATTTTATGAAAAACAGCCAGTGAATCAGATCTTTATATTGCATATCACATTCAGGTTATTTTCTTATCTTATGATCAATGTACATGTGTATATAATGTATTTTTGTAACTCATTTAATATGTTAATATTTGATTAACTTTTTGATTATTATATTATGAGTTAAATTGATTGAGCAGATTTAGTTCATAGATTAATTTAATAATAATACTAATTCATTAGTAATCGGATTTACTAGCTTAATTTGTACATTCGTAGGTATTTTGTAGATTTAATTAACCAGAACAGTAGTTTTAGTTTTATTTATAAACTTTCAGGCTAACAGAGCCTTTAAACATGTCAGGAACAACCATCCCAAACAGCTTGGAACCTACCTTAAGGATCCCGGTCTGGGTTGTCTTCCCCCGTTACGTGCACAGTCATCTATGCCCGTTAACAATATGGTAGAGTTTCGACAAGGAATATGGTAGAGTTTTGGCAAATATATGGCGCATCTTTGACAAGGATTATGGTGGAATTTCAGAATGGAAGTAGAGAACTTAGTAGAGTTTCGCCAAAGGACATGGCAGAGTTTCGGTAAGAAGTATGGAAAAGTTTCAGAAAATATATTGTGCAATCTTCGGAAAGGATTATGGTGAAGTTTCAGTAAGGAAGCAAAAAACTTAGCAGAGTTTCAGAAAAGGATATGGCAGAGTTTCGGCAAGGAATATAGAAGAGTTTTAGAAAATATATGGTGCAACTTCGATAAGAATTATGGTGAAGTTTCGAAAATGAAGCAGAGAACTTAGTGGAGTTTCATCAAAGGATATGGCAGAGTTTCAGCAAGGAATATAGAAGAGTTTTAGAAAAGATATGGCGCAACTTCGACAAGAATTATGGTGAAGTTTCGACAATGAAGCAGAGAACTTAGTGGAGTTTCATCAAAGGATATGGCAGAGTTTCGACAAGGAATATGGAAGAGTTTCGATAAATATATGGCATAGCATCGACAAGGATTACGATGGAGTTTCATCAAGGAAGTAGAAAATTTAGCGGAGTTTCGAAAAAGGATATCGTGAAGTTTCGACAAAGGATATGGTAGAGTTTCGAAAAAGGATATGGTGGAGTTTCGGCAGGGAATATGGCAGAGTACAAAGATATGGCACAGCTTCAGCAAGGATTATGGTCGAGTTTCGGCAAGGAATATGGCAAAGTTTCAGAAAAGATATGGCACAACTTTGGCAAGGATTATGGAAAAGTTTCGGCAAGGAATCATATAACTTAGAGGAGTTTTGGAAAATGATATGACAGAGTTTCGACAAGGAATATGAGAGAGTTTTAGCAAAGATATCGCGTAGCTTCATTAATAATTATGGAGAAGCTTTAGTAAGGAAGCATATAACTTAGCGTATTTTTGGCAAAGGATATGTCCGAGTTTTGGTAAGGAATATTGTTGAGTTTCAGTAAATATATGGTGCAACTTCAACAAGGATTATGCTTAAGTTTCGGTAAGGATTATGATGGAGTTTCAACAAGGAAGCATATAACATAATGGAGTATCGACAAAGGATATGGTAGAGTTTCGGTAAGAAATATGGCATAGTTTCAACAAAGATATGGTGAAACTTTGGTAGGGATTAGGATGGATTTTTGACGAGGAAGAAAGAACTTAGAGGATTTTCAATAAAGTATATGGTGGAGTTTCGGCAAGAAATATAGCACATCTTCGGAAAGGATTATTGCAGAGTTTTGGCAAGGAAGTAAAGAACTTAGCGAATTTTAGGAAAAGGATATGGCGGAGTTTCGGCAAGGAATATGGCAAAGTTTTGGCAAATATATGGCTCGGCTTTGACAATAATTATGGTGTAGTTTCGGAAAGGAAGTAGAGAAATTAGCAGAGTTTTGACAAAGGATATGGCAGAGTTTTAGCAAGGAATATGGTAGAGTTTTGGAATATATATGGAACATCATCGACAAGGATAATGGCAGAGTTTAGGAAAGGAAGCATAGAACTTAACAAAGTTTCGACAAAGGATATGGTGGAGTTTCGACAAGGAAGCAAATAACTTAGAGGAGTTTCAGCAAAGGTGTTAAATTAGTGAACCATTGATCCACATGAAAATGAGAGCAATTAAGAGGTGAATTATGCAGTGGAATATTAAGAACAATGTACACTGAACAACAAAAATTTGAGACAAATCTTTTAAAAATTGATCAGTAAATTACAACATTTATCTTCATTAATTCAACAGTGATACAACAATGTTACAATAAGGATAATTCGAATCATGTGGATAAGGTTTAAATATACCAACTAAATATCTAACTAAGAGTGTCTAAATCATTGCATGGGAGCCACTAGTCTAACTCTTGGTGTTTAAATCAGTCTGGCAATAAGTTAAACTAATGAATTAGGTGGAAAAAGTTGCCACTTCCCCATGTAACCAATCAAAACTGGCATTAGACTAACTGAGAGTGATCTAACTGAATGTAACTGGAGACTAACTCAGCATAATTTCTTACCAACCATGACCAACCAATGGAGGCTTTTGGTGGCACTTTTAGTGGCTCCTATGATGTAGGGATTGGTATCAGAGGCACATAAACTCATACATGAACATGCAGTAAGTGGAATCTAACCTCTATATGTGTTCCCCACACTCTAGTACGGTAATAATGTCTCCATAAGCTAGGAAAAATAATCAAATAGAATATATGTGGACAAGGGAGGATTATATAATCCTAATACCCCCCCCTTTAATCCTAACTTGGACAACTTGGACCCTGAAAACTAGGCCAAAAGTCACCCATACAATCTAAAATAATTAAAAGTTGCGTAATAAACTTAAGGGAAATGGAGAAAACCTCATGGGGACCCCTCCCCCTCAAAATAAGCAGTGAATCAGGAAACCAAGCTATACTTCAAAGGAGATTTTCCTCTTTGGGAAAAAACTTGTAAAATTTTGCTGCAATTTGCAGCTCTGTGGAGTAGCCATGCAGAATCATGGTTCTTCTGTGCATCATCATCCTGGGATTGTGCATGTGAACCTTTCCATCTTCTTCCAATCTATTGAATGTTGATTTTGCCTCTTCATTATGGAGGAGGAATGGAATGATCCATTTTGTTCTTCAGTGGGCTAAATTGTGGATCATTCACTATCATCAAGCTACATATATGTGGAAGTTTGTTGCACCACTATGTAGGTAGCGAAGCTGTGTGAGAGAGTGCAACACTTTCCTTCTGATAATGGGACCTCATTTTTATTCTATCATCTAGATCCCCAACATCATTCCCAGCTGCTTCAATGAGGTTTTCATCCCATTTAGGCTTCTGATTTGGAATAAGAGTTGGATCTGGATCTGGATCATCTTGAGGTACAATCTCAATACAAAGATCATGATGATATTATACCTCATCTTCTGAAACTAAAATTTTAAACAACATATCATTATCTGCAAATGGAGATGAAAGAGATTTTATACCCCCCCTTTCGAATGGCTACTAAGATTGTGTTGGAGATGAGTATGGAAGAAAGTGTGAGAATTCATATGCCTTGGAGGCATGGTTTGCAACACCCTTTTCTATAATCTTCCCAGTTGATATATCTGAGATCTCCACTGAGTCAGGACCAAATACAACTTGCTTTGGCGAGCCAGTATGGGTCATATGATAAACAGATAACAAATTTGTTGTAAGGGATGGAACATAGAGTACATTTATGAACTCTCCATGTTGGATTTTAATAGAACCTCTTCCTACTGATGGGATATGAGAGTCATCACCCATATGAATAATAGGTCCTCCTGTGATATTGAGAGTGGTGAAGGATTCTTTGGAGGAAACCATGTGGTTGGATGCTCCATAATATATCAAGTAAGCCTTCAATTGAGTGAGGCTTGCCTTCAAGGCATGACCCCTCCTATGATCTTCTGTCAGTTGTCCATCATCAGACTTCTTTACTCTTTATGGAAGAGCAATATTATTATGTTCAAGGAGTGTTGACAGTTGGTCGATTGGCTTCTTCAGGCACTGGCTTTCTGGATGAAAGGCTCTCATACAGTATGGACATCTAGTCTTCTCAAATTTCTTCTTTTTATTGAAAACTGAGGCTCCTTCAGAAGATCTTTTGATTCTCCTTTGGCTTCGAATCAGTGGCTTTGGGATCCTTCCCTCTATGCTTCCCTCTGGCTTGTGCATTGTTTGATTTTGTCATCAAAAGTGCTTGATTCTTGGAGGTTTGAATCACTCCCATTTGAACCAATTTATCTTAATCTTGTATTAAGGACTCAACAAAAGCAACTAGAGAAGGCATATTCCAATTGGGGATGGAAGCTCTTCCGAAATGGAATGTAGAGACAAAGACTAAGTACTCAGATCCAAGCTTACTAAGTAGATACAACACAAGTTTCTCATCTTTCCTCTCCAATCCACATTGTTTGCATTGCAGTACTAGTGACTTGTATTTTGTGAAGAATTGTTGAATAGATTTGAAACTGCTGGGTTGTAAAGCAATGAGCTCATTCTCCAATATGTGCCCTCGAAGCTCATCTTGTTTTCCAAACAAATATTCAAGCTTTTCCCAAGCTTCCTTCGGAGTCCTAAGTCCCTAAAGGTGGAACAAAATATCTCGAGAGATATGAGTACACATGAAGTCGAAAGCCTCATCAAGCTGATTCAATTTTTTTTTCTTCTCAACATACTGTTGGGGCTTAGTTTCTATGCTCATAGTCATCCGATACATGCCAAGCTTGTGCAAGGCTACATGCATATCTTCCCTCCAATCAAAATAGTTGAAGGGTGTAAGGACTCATGGTACAAGAGCTAAAGAATACATTTTTTTGTATGTTGAAACAGTCAATTCCTCAAGAAGCTACATAGGTACCAACAAATTACACTACAAAACCAAAATCAATTCACAATCATGTCGGTTTCAAGCCTTTCCACCTCAACATTTACACTTTCTCAGAGTCTATCACACCTGGATATACTTCTATGAACATAATTCAGAGGGAGAAAGGCTATCATTCCAGATCTATGTGGAAACTCAATTGCTTCTAGTGTATAATGGAGATCATACAAGACTTGATGATATCTCGAACAAGGCTCTGATACCATGTTAAATTATTGAACCATTGATCTACAGGAAATTGAGAGCGATTGAGAGGTAAATTGTGTAGTGGAATAGCAAGAACAATGTACACTGAACAAGACAAATTTGAGACAAATATGATAAAAATTGATCATTAAATTACAACATTAATCCTCATTAATTCAGCAGCAACACAACAGCGTTACAATAAGGAGAATTCAAATCATGTGGATAAGATTTGAATCTACCAACTGAATAGCTAACTAAGAGTGTCTAAATCACTGCATGGGAGCCATTAGTATAAATCCTAATGTTTAAATCAGTCCGACAATTAGTTAAACTAGTTAAACCAGTTAAACTGATGAGGTAGGTGGAAAAAGGTGCCACTTCCCCATGCATCCATGAGAAATTGGTGCTAGACTAATTGAGAGTGATCTAACTGAATGTAACTAGAGACTAACTCAATATAACTGGTTACCAACCATGACCAACTGATGGAGGCTGCTGGTGGCACTCAAGTGGCTCCTATAATGTAGGGATTTGTCTCAGAGGAATGTAAAATCATGCAAGAACATGCAGTAAGTGGCACTTAACCTCTATATGTGTTCCCCACACTTTGGTAGAGTAATAATGTCCCCCTAGGCTAGGAAAAATGATCAAATAGACAATATGTGGACAAGGGAGGATTATATAATCCTAACAAAAGGATATGGCAGAGTTTCGACAAGGAATATGGCATAGTTTTGGCCAAGATATGGCGCAACTTCGACAAGGATTACGGCGGAGTTTTGGCAAGGAAGCAGATAACTTAGCAGAGTAAATCCAATGATGAATAAGCATAATCTGTTACAAGAGAATGGAAATCCTCCTCTCTCCCTTTTCTCTAACCTCATGTGTTGTCACTTATCAGAATGTCTTTCTTTCTTTATATTTTACAGTTTATTAGGTCGCCATTATACAAAGGATGGGCAACCAAAACCATGGTTAGATTTTCTATTTGGCTCATGCTTTGTATATCTACTTTTTGGAGACATGTTTATAGTCTGACTCCATGTTTTGAGCAAGCCTACCTATACTACGGATATGCAATAGTGTTTCATATTTACTGGTAATATAAAACTTCCTTCTTACTGACAAAAAACAATTGGGTAGATAACATAGTGACAATTTTGTGTAACTAATAATATGCCACTTTTTTAAAGTAAGAGATTTTATTATGACAAAATTCTTTAGGTAAATAACATAGTGATAATTGTGTGTAACTAATATGATGCCGTTTTTTTTTAAGGTAATAGGTTTTATTGATATGTAATTGTGTTTCATATTTACTGGTAATAGAAAACTTCCTTCTTACTAACAAAAAAATTTGGTAAACTTCCTTAGTGACAATTATGTGTAACTAATAATATGCCCATTTTTTTTAGTAAGAGTTATTATTCACATAGAAAAGAGCTTGCCATATAGTAAACTTCAAAAAAATTAGTGCTAACACTACTCCATTTGTACCGACCATATAGTAAACTTAAAAAAACTATAAGACCTATTACTAAATAGACCTATACTACACAATTCATCAACAAAGAACCATTGGGAATCTACATCCAACACAAAGAGCATTTACGACAAAATATAAGGGCCATCAGGGATGCGTCCATCGAGATTGCTACCAGCATGATTGTGTTGGGCCATTGGGGGTGGGGGGTTAGCTATAGTAGTATGCACGCTAAGGCTCTACAGGATAGAATCCATCTTGTGGCTCAACATCTTCAACTCATCCTTCATCTCTTCCCACCATTTTTGAGGTTTTTGCTCTTCCTCTCCTAGCTCCTGCTTCTCCCACAGCGTGTGCCCCAGAAGGTTTTTCATTACCTGAAACATCAACATGGTTCGCTTGTAAAGTATGAGTCTTCCCACATTGTTGTCCGGGTCCAACATCCAGTATTCAACTTTTTTGCATTCCTCGTGTAGGGTGTCCTTATCCAATTTCTCCCATAAATTTTTCTCCTTCTCATTGATGCTCTATTGGATGTCATTGGGCAACCCACACTCAAACATTTCAGCTTCCCAAAGGGATTTTGAATGATACCAGGTCACCCTACTATGATCCTCAAGCCCCAACATCCACTTCCTCTTTACTCTTCTTGTTCCCATACCATCCTTCATGTTCCTTCGTTGGTTGACATCCATTTTCCAAGTTACCAACGTTCCTTTGCTCACAAATACTACTAAGAAAATAAACCAATGGGTTTTGTTGTTGTATCTTTTTCAACCATCTTGCTCACCTCTAAATAGAAACTTCCCATTCTGGGAGTACATGATTCGATTTGTCCTGGCCATGATGTCGATTTCATACTCCATAGTCCTGAGCGAATATATCACATGCATACATGCAGATCCTCCATGTCCTTTATTCATCTTCGCTCGTTTTCCCACTTGATTGAAAATATTGTGCAATGATTATATGAAACTTTGTGGATTTAATCCAACCTACCTTTCACCTGATGTCGTCGCCTGCTGGTCGATATAAACACCCTTTATGTGGAAGCAAGGATCAAATTTGAAGGGTATGGTCCTATTTCACTTTGAAGGGCTATGATATATTTAACCCTTCAATGATGACATGTTAAAATTTATCATTCATCTCAATTGAAAATATAGTAATACATCAAAATTTCATGGTATATTAAAATAAATGTAATCAAATTCCTCAACATAGTGACAAAATTTGCACTGTTCCACTCTATGGTTTTTAATAATTAATGTCTAACCCAAATAACCCAAAAAACCATATAGAGGAAATTTTTAAAAAATAAAAAATACCCAACAATATGAAGAAATCAATTAAAAAACATTTATAACCAATCAAGATTCACTTGGCAAGTAGTAAAACTTCTAGCATAAAAAACAAGGTTGGGTGAAAATGAAATACAATTTCCATTGAACATAGAGATCGATAAATACAAGAGATTGAGTAAACCTAAAAAATATATTCATGAATACCAAAACTATTATCTTGAATCACTTCCATAACAAAATTCATTCCTTTTCGAGAAGAAGTAAATAAATACTTATTAAATAACACAGCAAAAAAAAACTACTCTTGTGCTGCACATACCTGAAAAATCATTCAATCGTAGGAACAATACAACCAGTATTGAGATCCACTAAGGGAAGGAATCCCTTTATATATGTCGTTTTCCATTCAACTCTACGAATAAAAGGAGAGACATACTCCCCTATAAGAAATAATCATTAGCAAATGTATCCTTTCTCTCTTTAGTGGAGGTGTACACTTATGCAAGTTGGTGGTGGACTAGTGGTGCTAGGGTGGATGTGTACTTCCTTTGCTCTAGAAAAACCCTTGGATTCTAAAGATTCATATACCGTATGAATTAATAGGGCAATAAGGAAATTGAATGAGCTTGACAACATAAAGTACATCACATAGGAAACTAGCTCAAGGACTTGACTTAGATTCCTCAATCCATGTAATTCACACCAATCAACCAATCGATCACCCACAAATCCTTATGTTTTAGTATATTTTTGGGGTGAAATTTAAAAATAGAAAAAAATGGAAAACAAAACAATGCGCGCGCACACACACACACACATGAGAATTGGCAAAACCACCAATTGGCATGTTTGAAGCAATCAAACAAGTATACTCATGCATTCCCCAATTAGTGACAGAGACCTAATAGGAGAATATGTTAAAAATTGACTAAGGATGAAGTTTTCAAAGTAGTATCATAGTTCACAAAGGAGAAGGTCCCAAGGGGATAAGACTCAAGGAGAATTCTAAACACTCTAAAACAAGAAAAACATTCAAACTATTAATTTGTCACATATGGTAGATTTTTAATGTCCCATGTACAATTATGGATGACACAATATTGATGGGAGACGCCATTGTAAGGGATGATAATTCATTGAAGAGATCTCTAAAAACTTTCCTCATAGCATTAGGAACCCATACTAATGAAGACTGCAAATTGAAGATTTTTTATATCAACATTTGAATTCCAATATGTGTGCATATTAGTAGGTGATTAATTCATAGAAGCTTTTGATTAATTCATGCACTTTCCTTCCCTTCCAAGTAAGTATTTGGGAATCACATCAATAGCTAATAGTCCAAGAGAAATAAGTCTCTTTCTCATTTGAAGCAAAAATTACATGGATGGGAATTCTGATTATTGACCTAACTAAGAGAACAACATTATTGAAGTTAGTCCTACAAACACTCCCAATGTCCATAATCTCAATGATAGTAGTGCTTATGAAGATAATAAAATAGACAAAAATTAAAAATTAAAAATCATTTAAGGTGGACCACTAATGAATAGGAAATGATTGCTTATATTGTAGGAAGTAATATGTAACCATAAGGATATAGAAGGTTCAAGCCTTTGAAAAATGTAATATTTTAACATAACAACATAAAAAAAACTAATATGGAGCTAATATAAATAATTTGCGATATTTTGGGAACAAACATGGAAAGTTAAGTATGCTCAAAATATCTTGTGGCAAGATATCCCTATAACATCATTCTCAATTAGATCCAAATTTATTTGGAACGAGGTGAACAAAGGAAAAATATCATTATAAAAAAAATCAAGAAATTTAGGATGGAAATCGGTGCATTTTTTGGAAGATTCATGGATCAAATTTCCCATTTAGTAAATCATCGATATATGTATGGATCAAGGATCTATCATATGTTTTAAACAAGGCATGTGTACCAATTTTGGGAAGTACAAGACCAACCAACCCTCAATACCAACCTAGTGTGTTTAGAAAATGGGAATATCTAAATGTAGAAGACATATTTTGGTGAGGGACCACAAGGAACTATTTTGGGGAGAATTAAAAAATATATAACTAATTACAAATAAGGCTCATACTTACATAAATGGAGAAAATGTGGATCATGAGAATATTTAGTTAAGCATGCTTATAACCCATTAATAGATCTCTGATAATGATGTACCCCATTTGTAACCAAACTAATAGCCTAACATAATCATTTTTAATAACAATTGGCATGAAAACAAAACCATGAGACAACATTTGTAAGCTCCATCCCCCAATAAAAAGTGTGTTGATCCAACAATTTGAAATATATCAACCACTTTTTTATACAATGCCCCACAATTCCTATATGCTTATGGAAATGGATTTTGAAGGAAATAAAAAATACCATCCCTATCATAGATAACATAACAAAATATGATCATGGTGAATATTAATAAGTTTGATTTCTATGTCTAAGTATATATTTTAACCAAGCATCACAATGGTGAATATTATTGAAGTTTGATTTCTATGTCTAAGTATATATTTTAACCATGAATGATTGACAATGAATACGTTTTTAATCCATTATCTAGATTGACATTGGACAATAAATACGTTTTTATCCATTTAAAATCCACAAACAAAATTAATAGTGAATATTAACAAGTTTGAATTCTATGTCAAACATATATGTTACCCAAATATGTATTAACTTAATTGATAATGAATACGTTTTTGTATTTTTAAATCTACAAACAAAATAAAAAATTGGATTATGGTTAATTTTATATGGATAATAATATAAAAGCATTATAATTATTTATAAAAAAAAATTATGTGTGTTATAAATTAATGTTATTAAGGAAAAATTTAGGAGTGAAATTTAGCTTATAGGTTATGTTTTGATTTTTGTTTTTTTCAAAAAAAACCCGTCAATTTGCCTTTTTTTCCAAAAATGATTCGCCCAAATTTCATGAGATAATTTTTTTTTACTCTAAACATCGTCAAAATGTCCAAAAAGTATATAAAGTCTTTAGAAATTTGAATTTAAAAAATATAGCCAAACCTTTTATAGTTGCAATTTTAAGAATTAGTAAAATTCTACAAGGTTTTTACACTTTGAGAAAAATATAAATCTTTAAAATTTTTCCTAAATCATATATTTCAAGTAATCAAAATAACATCACAAATTCAAGTAATATATCTTGAATGATCAAAATAAAGTTACTTAATGTAATTGTTAATAGTTGAAATAACTAAGTAATGCAACTACTTAAATCATCCTTAAACAAATGTTATGTCACATGTATGAAAACCTTCACTACAATAAACATTATATTATATTTATTTTATATTTTATAATTACTTATAAGTATATTAATAATAATATTAAAATAGAAATTAAGGGAATTTAGACAATCTATCTCTAAGAACATTGACTATAAAATAAACTAACTATAAATCTTTAGTCATATTTTCTTATGCTCATTCTTTTTTTTTATAATCAATGACCTACCTCATGAATGCCAAATCCTAAGGCAATCATAAAGTTAATAAAAACAAGTACGATCTCTTTGGTTTGAACAAATGGGTCACAAAGGAAACACAAAATAAGCAATTTAGGTCAAAATAAGAGAGCCATTTTAAGCCCAACCATAGGCCATTTTATAAAATTTCAAGTGATTGATAAAATATTCGTATCATTGTTGGTGTACGTAAAAAGTTGTTTTGCTTATGATTTCAAAGCTAAAACTTTACACTAGAGTTAAAATTGTAGTCGCAAAGCACATAATTTATCTTACCAAAGCAAAAGGATGTCTCTCCTTAAGTAGCAGGAGTTGCACACTATCTCATGTGGAGAGTAAGGGTAAAAGTGCACCATGTAATCCCCATTTGCCAACTTGGTCCAATTTATTTTACAAAATGAAAAACATGTCTCTCCTTGAGTAGCAAGAGTTATATACTATCTCCTATCTCCTGTGGAGGATAAGAGTGCCCCATGTAATTCTCATCTGCCAACTTGGTCTATATTATACTTTGTGTTCCCACATGATGATAATCTTAAAAGTGATGCATGTTCCCCTTTGTCCCCACCCTTAAGTCATGTAATGTATTGGTAGTCTCCAACAACCTTGGGAGAGACACTTTTATATATATAATTTGGGCTCTAAAGAAATTATTATTATTTTAAAAGCATTCTTTCTTTCCAATAGCATGGACTCAAGTACACAAAATTGGAACGATAAATTTGGTGGAATGAAAGTTGGGTTAAGTTGAAAAGTGGGGTTGGTAATATGGTTAACGCATGTTGAATCAAGGGGAAGGGATATTGATGAATAAATGGGATTGATGAATGAGGGAATGGGAGAAACTTTTGTGGTAATGTTATTGATTTGGATTTTTCAAAGAAATGTGTTTGATAGATAATGCAAGTAATAATTTCATATACTAGGAGAAAGACAAGGTAAATTTGATTTATACATAAATTCATTTGGTGAAGGAAAGTAAGGATTAGATTAATTAGACCAATTCAATGGGTCAACAAAAAGAATGAGTTGGGATTTATTTATTGAGGTGATAGATGAATTGGCTCAACTTGTTGAGGTAACAAATGATTCAAGCTTGCCTATGGAATTTAATTGATGAAAGTTAGCAAACACAATACGAACTCAATGGGACAATGCACAAGATGAGGCAAACTTGATGAGCTAAAATGTGAGTTGGGCTTGATTCACCAAGGTAACACATGAGTGGGGATTAATTTATTGAGGAAATAGAGGAGAGGGAGTTCATTAACCCATGCTACATACAAATTGTGTTTACCTGATCTAGGTAATAAATGAGTCAAGGTTGGTCAACCAAGATTATCATGCTTGAATGACTATGATAGTGGACGAGTTAGGGATTTATTGGTCTAGCTAGAATGAGTCAAGTTTGATCAATTGATATAATAGGCAAGTCATGCTTTCTGTACCAAGGTTGTTAGGCTTCTTGGAAAAGGAATCATGTGTAATTGGCCAAAGTAAAGCTTGATCGAGTTACACGACCCGGTATCAACTCAATCAATAACTCGGTTGACTAAGATAAGTAGGGATTGGTGATCCATGATGACAAATGAGTCAATTTTATCACTGTCCAAGCTAATGAATGAGTTGAGATTAATCATTTGTGAAAATATACAACTTAGGATTGTTGGATTAAGATTATCATGCTTCTAGTTGGCAAAGAAGGCATGTGTGATCAAGCAAATTAGAGTTTGTTCAATAGCCCCAATGGAAGAGTTGTACAACTTAGGCTCAAGTCGATCAATAACTTAGTTGACCAAGAGTATTGGAATCAATTGGCACTCAATTGGCAATTGTAGTAGATCATTCAAGATTTGATTGGTTAAGCTAGGGAATGTCTTGAGCTTAATTTATTTGAACAACAAATAAGTGACGATCACTTAATCAAAATTATTAGGCTTGGTAGTAAAAAATTCCTACAATTTTCTAAAGTAGAGCTCACTCAACAACTCTAATAGACAAGTCGTATGAATTAGGGTCGATTTATTCAAATACTATAATAGGAAACACATGCTCTACTTGATCTAGTTGTAAGATGCAAATCAAAATCTAACTCAAATAGTTTAAACTCATTAAGTTAAGGGTGTGGAAGCATGAACATAATGAAACAAATGCACACAAAAGAAGCAATGCTCGCATTAATGTTGGGATTGTTGTAGATTGCTTTGTCGTAGAGAGTGTGGGGTAGACAATAGAATGACTATATATTTAATAGTTGCTCTAAACCATAGTATCGTAGTTCAATGGAATCAAACCACAATCAAACCTACCCATTCAAAAGTTCTCGTCGAAATTAAAATCAACTAATGAATTTGGATGTATTTGGTTAACAATACAAAACCTAAGTCGAGAGAATTTTATCTTGCAATTTGTTCCAATATTCAATTTTCATAAAAACCATAGTGCCTAAAAAAATGTATTTCCCACCAAATAATTGACATCTCTCTCTATGTACAGTGGTTAGGCCCAAACAACAAAAACACACTTGAAGAGTTTGATTTCCCTTGTGTGTGCATTACACATGAGAAATCACTAAGGTTTAGGGAGAAATTTCCTTTTCCCAATCTTTGTCTCTGTTAGAGATTTGAAGCAAGAATGCTTAAAAGGAGGTGGGGCTTGTAACCTTCCAGTTCATGACTTTCATTTTCAAAAATGCGTTATTATTAATGTCCCACCTTTTTAGAGTCCATTGTCATTCTATTTGAATTATGTTACCAATGTGGTCCTATCATTTTAAAAAATGCGTTATTATTAATGTCCCACCTTTTTAGAGTCCATTGTCATTCTATTTGAATTATGTTACCAATGTGGTCCTAGTGCTTTTGCATCTATTTGTTTCTATTCACAGTTTCGCTTTTTATGTCTTTTTATTTGTACTTGGTACTATAGTTTCTTTTTGCATTTTTATTTGTCACTCTATTAAGTGCATTCTTTTTGTATTTCCTCCATGCCTTACTAAATTATTTACAATTGTTATACTTACTTACCTATATTTATATTCCCTTGTAATAAAGTGCAATGTATTATTATCTTGATAATTGTTGAGTGTGACCCCTCCCCTTTATTAGCAATGCCGAGAGATAGCAAGGGACGTTGCCCCTTGGACTCAAGGAGTTGTGTGTTTGCGTGTTGTTGCATCCATAATACAAGGGTTGAGCTTAGCTCTAAGTAGGGAAATGAATGAGTCAAACTTGGTTAGCCACACTAGACTTGAATGAGTAACCATAGGAATTAATAATGTCATAAAAAATAAAGAGGCTAAACATTCTATTTTTTCAATCTTTTTGAGTTTGTCCTTACCAAAATAATCGAACAATCTTGATCAAAATTACAATTTCGGATTCATAAAATTAGTATATTAATGAAAATACTCATTCAGTGCCCTCAAATCACCCTCACAAAACCACTACACGATTCTATATTAACATATACTAGCACATCCACATAGTTTGTGGTTGGATCACTAGGGATCAAATGGTTGAGAGATAGTTATGGAACGAAAGATAGTTTGGAAATATTTTTTTATTTCTCATATTCTTATAGCTAAATGGGATCAATTCTGAGTTATCCATGCATGGCTACATGTTATCACCAACATTCTTCATGATTTCCATTTATCAACTATCATTGATTTTTTATATTCTTTTTTTTTATCACATTCTTCTAGTTATCTTCCATGAGTTGTTGGTTATTCTCTCATCAACTATGAGTTATTCATGCATTGCTACGAGTTATCCATTCATCACCTAGCTACCATCATCTAGCTACCAGTTATTTTTTATATTCATTTTTTTATAATTGTTTATTTCGAATTTTGAACGACTGCTATAGAATCAATCTCGACAACATACTTGTTTCATCCTCATCTGTAGATGAAAAAGTATAGAATGTAGTCTACCCCAAATCTCAAATAAAAACGTCTATTGAATATGGCACCATCCATCTTCTAATCTTATTTTAAAGTGAAAGTGCCTCCCTATTTTCCTTAGGAAACTACCACCTTTAGCCCATATTGGTGGGGGAGGTTTACTCGTTATGGTCCAACTTTTAATTTATCGACACCTTGAGCCAAGATTGGTGGGGGAGGTTTCCTCGTTATGGTCCAACTTTTAATTTATCGATACATTGAGCCAAGATTGGTGGGGGAGGTTTCCTCGTTATGGTGCAACTTTTAATTTATCCATTGAGCCAAGATTGGTGGGGAAGGTTTCCTAGTTATGGTTCTTTTAATTTATTGATACTAAAGTGAGTACCAAACCCTATAACTTGTGCCACAAGTAAGCCCCCTTCCCCAAAGAGCTGGGCATGCTATGCGCTTATTTTTATTCACACAATTATGCTCAGAGAATTTGCAGAACATGCTGCACATCAAAATTCCTCGCAGGACAACCACATGCCTAGAAAAAAAAAAAGATATTCATTTCGATATGGCTGCTTATGCAACACACACGAGGACGCTGCATAACCCATGCACGGATTGAAGCATAGCAGAGCCAGTGTCACATGGGAATGGACAAATACGGTTTGTTTAAACAAGTCCGGAATCATGTGCCACCATGTGCCTTCCCGTTACAGGCAGTACGAGGCATTTGTTTTATCATAGGCCCACGAAGCAGAGCAGCCATTGCTCACACATATTCGCTAGAATTATCGACACAACCACCCAAATTACTGCACCACCCATTCCTCAGACCGCTGGAGCTTTAAGGCCTTTCAGGTCATCTGGTGGCCTTAACAACCATCGTGGCCTTAGCTGGCCTTAGCTGGCCTCGCCAGGCTGAACGGCCCGGCGTTTTATGTACTTAAATCGGTCACACACATGCAAACCTACCACCCGGCCAGGCTTTTCCGGGATGAACGTTTCCAGGCACTCCTTATAAGAGTTGCTTCGATGAGGGAACTCATTTCATATTAGGGTTGACACTGAGGAAGTTGAATTCAGATTGAGCCTTGCACCTCAAAGTGTAGGGTGGAAGGAAGGCATTGGCGGCTAGGGTGGGTATGGACGGTAGGGTGGACTGAAAGCATTGGCAGGTAAGGTTGGTATTGGAAGGTAGGGTTGAGTGAAGTTGTGAGATTTGTACCAGCAATTTGAAGGTAGGGTTGAGTGAAGTTGTGATATTTGTAACAGCAATTTGAAGGTAGGGTTGAGTGAAGTTGTGAGATTTGTAACAGCAATTTGAAGCTAGGGTTCATGTCGTTCACAAGCTTAGACACAAATTATCTTCTTGCTACTACTATGAAGGTAGCTACCGGGCCGAATAAAAGAGCTCGAGGTTCTAGTTCGATCCGTTTCAATCGAAGGAAGTCTTTGGCATGCAGAAAACCTAACCCTAAATCTACTTTCCGGGTAGCTTCAAAACGTTCATGTTTCAACGAAAAAAAATCTATTGGCCAGAGGATGAGAACTTTGCAGAAGCTTATTCCTGGTGGGAGGAATATGGAGGCTCCAGAAGTTCTCTTCCATGAAACTGCTGATTACATTCTGAAGCTCAGAAGGCAAGTGCAGTTCCTGGAATTACTGACAAATCTGTACTCAAATCCTGGGGATCATAGTCTCACAGTTGATTCTTGTGGCTCTTCAGGTATTGATAACCTTTGAGTAAAAATATGATACCAGGTGGTTTTACAAACTAGCCCCTGATCAATGTAGCACCGAGAGGTTATTAAAACCTTGTGCAGACTGTGGAGCTGTATGAACTTTCTGTGTTTTATTGTTATGCAGATTGCATCAAAGAGTTTTGTGTTTTGAGGGCTCGCAAGTTTATGGGGGACTGTTTGTTTGGTTTATTGATGGATGTATCATGTATGGATACGTGTATAAAGATACAGAGATTGGAGAAAACTGAAAGTTAGTTATTGATTAGTTTCAGATTTGTTTTGGGCATATACTGTACTAGCTTTTTCTTGATTTCAGAGTCTAGATAGCCTTGGAGGATTCCCTCTATTTTTTTTGGAACTCTTGGTTACGAAACATGATTTTTTTGGTTCTGGGCTTATTATGGATTGTTGGCTTCAGCACTCATGGTTAGAGTTTCAGATCCCTTCAAGTTCATTATATTCTTGTGATTTCCACTGCTTTCCATGTTTGTTTTTTCTAAATGAACTTTTATCTTAAACAAACTTTTAATTTCTCTTTGCACTGAAGTAGGCTCTTTTTTAAAACAGCATTTTAACACTTTCTTCGGATTGTGCAGGGAAGTGGAATAATATGTTAGAACTATTTTAATACGAGTAATTTAAAGAAAAGTTTTGGATCATTTTTCCTCTTCGTTTTCTGGTACTTATGTTGAAATCAGTAGTAGTTGTTGGAATGTGAGATGGTTGAGTTTACACAACCTATGAAATAAAAAAGGCAGGATGCTGATTTTTTTTACTATAATTTTTTTTTATTTTAGATAATTAAGTTAATAAACATTTAGATATTATTTGAGATTATTTATTTTATGGTTGTTTTTTCTTGTTATACTTAAATTCATTTTGATTAAGATTTAAATAAGCCTTAGTTTAATGTATTTTGATTAAGATTTAAATAAGCTTCAGTTAAGTATATATCAGTTGTTTTTTATTAAATATTATTTGTTTAATGTTTATATTAATTAGTTTAATGGTTATATTATATGATAATGGTAACTATTTAGTAATTAGTTTAACTTTTAGCCTTTGTTTAATAGCCAACCATCTTAACAAAACTAAATGGTTAACTGCCCCTATCAACCTTGGTTATCAATAACCAGCCTACTGTGCAGTCTTTAATGCTAAGGCTGCTTAAATCTCAACCACCACTTTGAAATCCAACCTCTGCTGCCCAACAGCCTTCACATTAAAGCTTACTCAGCAAGCTGTGCAGTCTTTAATGCTAAGGCTGCTTAAATCTCAACCACCACTTTGAAATCCAACCTCTGCTGCCCAACAACCTTCACATTAAAGCTTACTCAGCAAGCTATGCAGTCTTTAATGCTAAGGCTGCTTAAATCTCAACTACCACTTTGAAATCCAACCTCTGCTGCCCAACAGCCTTCACATTAAAGCTTACTCAGCAAGCTGATTAATTTTAGTCATCAACTTTACCAGCCATTTTACCAAAATCCAATCTAAATAAAATAAAAATATATCAATAGAAATAAAAATCAATCAAATTAGAAGATGACTCCGTTTTAATAAATATCCATTCTTCTACTTGAACTGGGCATTGAACTTTTAAAATAGCAGAACAATATAATGGGTACATGCGGTTAAAGATGTATAAAACGGGATTGAGTAGGAAGTACTTTCATGAACCAGAGGGCGCTCATACCCATGACTTAATCTTCTAATAATTAGATGACTCCGTTTTAATAAATATTCATTCTCCTCCTTGGAACTGCTCATTCTGCTCATTGAATGTATTAAATAGCAGAACAAACATGGACCAGAGGGCGTTCATGCTCATGAATAACAAATTCAAATGCAAATTGATATTACGTAATTTTGATACCATTTTTAGTTTATTTTATTTATTACTAGTTAATTATGTATTTTCTAGTTTTTTTATATGAAAAGTACTTTAAAAAAAATATTTATTACTGTTTCATATGTTATTTAGTGTTTAATAGATTTAGATTTAAGATGAATTTATGTTGATATATTTATATGGTTTTACAGATCCAATTTGTATAAGTTTAAATTTTCAGTTTAATATTTTTATTTACATTTTACAATTTGAGATGGATTATGAAAGGTCATCTTCCTAAATTGCAGGAAGATAAGACAAATGTACTTGCAAGATCTCAATTTACATGTGATAACCTGTAACTTCCTAAATTACAGAAAGATGAGACAAACGTACTATTAAAATGTCAGTTTTACATGTGATAATCTGTAACTTCTTAGATTACAGGAAAATAAGACAAATATATTATCAATATCTAGATTTACATATGATAATTGATAATATAAATATATATTAAATAAAATATATTTAGTAAAATCAAAATATACATACAAACAAACTAAGCTTTATAATAAATATGGTATATATTTATTAGTGTATGAGAGTAACTATTGTATATATTTATTAGTGTTTTAGGGTTCTTAAAATTTTTAAACCTGCATTAACAAAGTTGCATATTCGACCTTTCCTATGTGATCATCGCTTGATCTCCAGCTTGTCCTCAAGATTTTGTGCAATCTTAAATAGATAACCAACAAAACAATTAACATTTTATGTCAATGGTAGTTCATCATTTCATATTGGTGTCATCATATAGGGTCACAATATAGAGGTATTTGTTAGGCTATCTTTCTCTTTGTCAATCTCTTAAATTGTATGCTTTTGTGAGGTGGAATGCATATTGTCATTTCACTTTGTGACTTAGTCATTATGTTCTTTATGGTGCTTAAATTTTTTTGATAAATAATATATTATTTTTGAGAATATTTGTATAATGTTATTAATCTATTATCTATATTATTTTGTGTACTTATAGTTTATATTTTTAAATTTAATTTATTTATTATTTAATAATATATAATTAATTTTTTCTTAAAATAGTAATAATCACACTTAAACCTTTTGAGTTGTTATAGCACAGTGTTTCATAGTTTACATCATTATTTATCAATGGTTTATTATGTCACCGTAGGCGGTGACATATAAAAATCATTCAAACCTATTAAATCCAATGTATATTGGTTAAATCTTTTTTTTCTAAAGTTGTGAAAAGTTGTAAATTTTTTGTATTGAATGTAATTTAAAAAACTATGTATTTGAATGTTGATTAGTCTCTTTTTGCAGAAGTTTGCCTCAATTTTTGCTACACAAGCATGGGTGGCGGAGCTCACATCATAGTAGGTTACTGTTGTAATAAATAGTGTAGTGTGTAATGTTTTTTTAGACAAAAGCGATTATATTATAATGGAAGGTGGTGTAACCACCAAAGGGTTCCAGTTTACAAAAAGCTCTCATAGTAGCAGCGACTGAAGACCAATACACAAAGAAACCAGAGTAGCCATAGGTGCCCTTGAGGAAGCGGCAAAGGCATTTAAGTTGTCAAAAACGCCCTTGAGGAAGCAGCAATCAAACAGTCTAAAACTTTAACAGAGTTTATAGCTGAGTATCATAATTAACAAACTACCTAAATGCTGATAAACAGAGAGACTAAGACTATGCAGGGAAGTGGAGAGTCGGTTGCATGCAGGACGGCAAACCCAAACGCACAGACAAAATTTAACCATCCGAGCTAGAGGACATACCATTACCGGATGCTTCGTGCTTGACAAGCTTGAGAGCGAGTTTGTCCACCTTGAGTTCTAGCTCAACAATCTGCCTGGTGAGCGAGTTTTCAGTCCGCTTGACCTTCCATTTGATTTTCTTTTGAAAGAAGACCAAATCCTTGTTCACATGTTCTAGTTGTCGTCCGCCCTTGTAGTCAATAGCATTCACCTGAGTTTGCAGCGATATGAGCTCGTGATTCTCACCTCCTTTAACTTTGTGTCCACCGAATTTGGAACAGGCGCAACCACAGAAGAGGAACCCGCTTCCATCCTGAGTAACAGCAGTCTCCGAGCGGCCAGATGACAGATCTCCCGACTAAACAGCACAGCAAGCGTGCTTCGGCCCTCTGCCTTCCACTCCTTTATATCCATAAGCTTCTGGGAGATTGGCGTCACCTCATAATCTAGCGCACAATAAATCAAGCAAATGCTCGAGTGATTCGACGCGACCTTCATACCAGGGATCATTAGAATTTCGTATGCTCGAGTGGTAATTACACCCATCAAAACAATCGCTGCAACCTCCTTTGACATGACTTCAGCTAAATTCACCTCATGCGAGAGCCCCAGGTCCATGAACGCCATTAAACCAGCGAATCCCCTCAACGATGAATAATGGTATATCATGAGGTCACCTATCCTGTTGACATTAAGACGCGGGACGGAGCTCTGAGGATTCAAGTGTCTTCGCAGTGAACGAAGAGACAGACCGGGCATATCATTTATGCAAGCCCACGCGTGGCCACGTGAACACCACGTGCCACCTGTCACTGCAGCCCGCCAGCACACGGAGGAACAAGGGAGAAGGGCTCATGGAAAGCCCTCGGGCCTATGGGGGAGGGAAA
This sequence comes from Pseudotsuga menziesii, assembly GCA_001517045.1. Classification (NCBI taxonomy): domain Eukaryota; kingdom Viridiplantae; phylum Streptophyta; class Pinopsida; order Pinales; family Pinaceae; genus Pseudotsuga; species Pseudotsuga menziesii. The sequence continues at coordinate 150,580 of LPNX011153698.1, read as the reverse complement.
AAGGAACCCTGCTCATTAAAAATAAGCTCCTTGGGGCTCAGGAAGGCGCCTTTGTTGGCCTCTAGATCCGCTGAGGAGTTATTTTCCCTCAACACATGGTAGAAATCATTTTTTTTGAAGAGGGAGGCTTGAGCCACGATCTTGTGGATAAGATGCCTTAGATCCATATGAGTTGGCATAAGTTTTTCAGCAAGAGCGCGAATGACAATTCTGGAGTCTCCAGTGACGATTAGCTCGGAGATTCCCAATGCCTTGACTATCCTCAATCCTTGCCATAGGGCCAAGGCTTTCGCCATATTGTTGGTGTCGATGCCCAACCCCCAAGCGAACTTAAACTCCATTGATCCGTCCGGAGTGAAAAAAACTCCGCCCCCCCTCTGCCGCCCCGTAGTGTAGTGTGTAATGTTACAGATGTATTGTATCTCGAAATGCATTTAACATAAATTTTAACCTTGATATTGCCAGCTACTAAGTTACGGGCACTGTGACAGATCGATACCTAGTTATAGAGGCCTACAATCCTTCCCTCTCTAGGCTTACCTATCTAGTCTAGTTGGCGAATCAGAGAGAGAGTTTCCTTATCGTGTTCTTCCTGCAAGTGTAGTACTCGAAGTTGACTGAGTTGAATCAGCATTGGCAACGACATAGATTTAAGTAGATAGGGGAATGAAGGAGAGCTAATTCTATTGTACGTTCCTCGTGTTTACTCCCCATTGAAGATAATTGAGTTCATTACTTAGCATGGAATCGTTTTTCCTAACATAATCATGAGGATCTAAATATATAAATTTATCCATTTTAAAAAATAACCATATCAATTCAAAAGGTTAGATGGTATATAAGGGTGAGTGCACAAAGTTGAGGGTCTCTTTTGACGTGTTAGATGCAATAGAAAACTGAAAAAACAGACATCCATCAACTTACATGGATATTTTGAGACACTTACACAATGAATCTTGCGATGAGTAAAAAACAAGAAATGTAGGAAATTGAATGACGTTTCCAAATATATAATTTTTTTTCTATTAAAAATGTTGTTAACTATTTAAAGTTAGATATTTTTAAACGGGCACTTTTTATTTTTGGGACAAATTATAAGGTATATGTTTTTGTGGGTGTAGTGACTAAATGATGGAATAAACTTACGAAAACCGGTATACATATAAAGAACATATAGTACTAGTGCACGACTATTTTTCCAATAATAAAAATAATTTTTTTATTTTTTTTTAATTATATAAGAGATCAAACTTCGGAAATGGTATGTCAATTGTGGGTGCAGCGTTTGAATATCTCAATACAATTATTTGGAAATGGGTTTTTTATAACATGTATAGGTCAATGTTATTTAGTGCACCATACAAAAAAAAGATTAAATGGTTGAGAAACAAACGAGATATGGACGAAACACTAATAGTGTGTTTTTTGAGTTGAGGAGTGATGACAGAAGATAAATAAGACAAAAATAGAAAAAATTATGTATTCTTGTTAAAAATTACATATTTGGAATCTGCAAAATAAACCATATAAGTTTATAAAATTTCATAAAAAATGGAGGTGTGCAGCATACTGTAACAAACGACTAAACACGAGCATATTGAAAATTTGGATATATAATGTTGAATTAGCCATGGTTTATCATACTCCAAGGCATAGGCATGTTTAATCCGAAGCAAAGTCCGAAACAGACACATAGGCATAAGAATTCCATGCAAGCATGGGTGGAGGCTCGGCCACTATCATTTGGACGTAATTCATTTTTGAATTTAAACAAAATGGGAGCACGTTTTATTGAAGCAAAACAAG
>LPNX011153698.1:35201-142755 GCA_001517045.1 Pseudotsuga menziesii | reverse complement strand
CCTACCACTAACACCCCCCGTCCTCCATTGTCTCTCACTCCCCAACACATCCAATTACACCTAAAACCCACCCCCATATATATATTCCCCACACACCCCCCTCTCTCTCTCTCAGATGGCCATGAAGCAGAGCAGCCATTTCTCACACATATTCGCTAGAATTATCGACACAACCACCCAAATTACTGCACCACCCATTCCTCAGACCGTTGTAGCTTTAAGGCCTTTCAAATCATCTAGTGGCATTGACAACCATCGTGGCCTTAGCTGGTCTCGCCAGGCTGAACGGCCTGGCGTTTTATGTACTTAAATCGGTCACCCACATGCAAACCTACTACACTCAGCCAGGCTTTTGCCGGGATGAACGTTTCCAGGCACTCCTTATAAGAGTTGCTTCGATGAGGGAACTCATTTCATATTAGGGTTGACACTGAGGAAGTTGAATTCAGATTGAGCCTTGTTCCTCAAAGTGTAGGGTGGAAGGAAGGCATTGGTGGGTAGGGTGGGTATGGATGATAAGGTGGACTGAAAGCATTGGCAGGTAGGGTTGGTATTGGAAGATAGGGTTGAGTGAAGTTGTGAGATTTGTACCAGCAATTTGAAGGTAGGGTTGAGTGAAGTTGTGATATTTGTAACAGCAATTTGAAGGTAAGGTTGAATGAAATTGGGATATTTGTAATAGCAATTTGAAGCTAGGGTTCATGCCATTCACAAGCTTAGACACAAATTATCTTCTTACTACTACTATGAAGGTAGCTACCGGGCCGACTAAAAGAGCTCGAGGTTCTAGTTTGATCCGTTTCAATCGAAGGAGGTCCTTGGCATGCAGAAAACCTAACCCTAAATCTGCTTTTCGGGTAGCTTCAAAACGTTCATGTTTCAACAAAAAAAATCTATTGGCCAAAGGATGAGAACTTTGCAGAAGCTTATTCTTGGTGGGAGGAATATGGAGGCTCCAGAAGTTTTCTTCCATGAAACTGTTGATTACATTCTGAAGCTCAGAAGGCAAGTGCAGTTCCTGGAATTACTGACAAATTTGTACTTAAAGCCTGGGGATCATAGTCTCACAGTTGATTCTTGTGGCTCTTCAGGTATTGATAACCTTTGAGTAAAAATATGATACTAGGTGGTTTTACAAACTAGCCCTTGATCAATGTAGCACCGAGAGGTTATTAAAACCTTGTGTAGACTGGGGAGTTGTACTATGAAGTTTCTTTCTTTGTTGTGCAGATTGCATCAAAGAGTTTTGTGTTTTGATGGCTCGGAAGTTTTTGGGGGGCTATTTGTTAGGTTTATTGATGGATGTACAATGTATGGATACATGTATTAACATACAGAGATTGGAGAAAACTGAAAGTTAGTTATTGATTAGTTTCAAGTTTGTTTTGGGCAGATACTGTACTAGTTTTTTTTCTGATTTCAGAGTCTAGATAGCCTTGGAGGATTCCCTATATTATTTTTTTGGAATTCTTGGTTACGAAACATGATTTTTTTGGTTGTCTTGGGCTTCTTATGGATTGTTGGCTTCAGCACTCATGGTTAGAGTTTTAGATTCCTTCAAGTCCATTATATTCTTGTGATTTCCACTACATTTTGAAATGTGGCTTTCCATGTTTGTTTTTTCTAAACAAACTTTTAATTTATTTTTGCACTGAATTGGGCTCTTTTTTAAAACACATTTTAACACTTTCATCGAACTGTGCAGTGAAGTGGAATAATAATTTTAATTTATCTTTGCCCTGTAGTGGGCTCTTTTTTAAAACACATTTTAACACTTTCATCGAACTGTGCAGTGAAGTGGAATAATAGGTTAGCACTGTTCTAATACAAGTAATCTAAAGAAAGGATTTGTATCATTTTTCCTGTTGGTTTTTTGGTACTTTTGTCCGAAATCAGTAGTTGTTTGAATTGGAGATGGTTGAGATTATACTAGCACACTCACATAGTTTGTAATTAGATCACCTGGATAAGGATCAAATGGTTATGAGATAGTTATGGAATGGAAAGACAATAAATGGTTAAGAGATAGTTATGGAATGGAAGACAGCTTGGAATTTTTTTTTATCTCATATTCTTATAGTTAAATTGATTCAACTGTGACTTATCCATTCATAGTTAAATGTTATGATGGACATTCTTCTTGTTATCCATTTATCAACTCTAACTTATTTTTAATATTCTCTTTTCTTTTTATCTCACATTCTTTTAGTTATCTGCCATAATCTCAAATAAAAACCTCTATGGACTTAACAATCCAAGGAAAACAAAAGGTAAGATGTTGGATCTATTTTTACTATAAAAAATGGATTTTGAATAATTATGTTAATAGGCTTTTAGATATTATCTTAGATTTTGGACTTCTTTAAATAATATTAAGTTGACTGTAACAAGTGTACAACCATGATTCATTTCATAGTGGTTGTCTTTTGTTATGCTTAGATGAATCTTGATTAAGATTTAAATAAGTTTCAGGTAAGCACATATCCATTTTTTTTTTATTAAATAGTATTAGTTTAATGGTTATGTTATACCATAAATAGATAACTATAATGATTTGGTAATTAGTTTAATGTTAAACAATTTATAACTATTTGGTAATTATTTTAATGTTTAGCCTTTGTTTAACAGTCAGCTATCTCAACAAAACTAGGTGGCTAGGTGCACCTATCAACGTTCACAACACATTTTACCAATCAACCTTCACAAACCATTTTACAAAAATCAAATGTACTAAATATTAGAAAATAAAAAATGTATATCAATTAAGGTGGGGATACAAATAACCCCTCTAATTATTTGACAATTATGATTAGCCCTCTCTTAGCCAAGTTATATGGTATTCTATTGGAAAAGAAGATCAGCATATGGCTTGAAAGTGAAGGTAAGCGGGCTAAACGACAAGCATGTTTTAGAAGACAACACTCAACAATAGACCACCTCATTATGCTTAGGATTATTGTGGAGGAATGTCCTAATGATAAATCCAGTCTCTTATGTTGCTTTGTGGACTTTAGAAAGGCTTTTGATATGGTACCTAGAAATAACCTCTCGAATAGGATAGAAGAGCTAAAGGTTCCTTCTGCTTTGAGAGCTGCTGCAATAAGTTTATATGCAAATGCCATTGCCAAGTTTAAGAGAAACGAGGGGTGGTCGAAAGATATTAAGTGCAATATCGTAGTTAAAGGAGGTTTCCCCCTCTCCCCTACCCTATTTGGCATTTACATCGATAAGCTAGAAGGTTGTTTAGAGGAAGTAGGTTGTGCTGGCACGATCTTAGCTGGAATAGCCATCATCCTTCTTCTCTATGCTGATGATATTGTTCTTCTGGCAAGGTGTCCATTTGATCTTGACAAGCAACTAAGACTTCTTAAGGATTTTTGTTCTACCATGGGTATGACTGTTAACACTGACAAAAAAAAAGTTATGATTATCAAATCCAAGAAGGACACTTACACTGACTTTGTGTATGACAATAACAACTTGGAAGAAGTGTCTTCTTACAAATACCTAGGAATTGATATTCATCACAAGCTCAACTGGAACTATAGCATTGAGAAAAGGATTAATGGAGGGTGGAAAGCTTATTTTGGTCTTGAAACTAATTGTAAAGTAGCAAACCTTATGATGTGGGATAAAAAGAAGCTCATCTTTGAAACATTAGTCACTCCTGTTATCTTGTATGGCTGTGAGGTTTGGGGTTGCAGCATATTTAGAGAATCCTGGAGAAATATTGAGCAAATCCATAAGTGTTTTATTACATATAACCTCAAAATTAAAAGCAATACACCCTACCCCATTCTCCTTATAGAAGTGGATCATTCCCCTATCGAGAGCCTAGCTATGACTAGGCTCCTGTTTTACAAGCACAAAATCAATAACATGGGAGACCATAGACTTCCTAAGCTAGCTTTAAATTCTAGCCAAAAATAGCTAAGTCTCAAGCAAGGGTCGTATAAAGATACCAAGGCCTGGTCAGAGCATCGGGAGATCGACGAAAATGTTGCATTGCAAAATATTAATAACATTAAAAATATTGTTACTTCTAAATTTAAAGAGAAAATGTGGTGTGAGAAAGATTTAGAGGCTAAAAGAAAATTAAGATACTATAAGGAGGTCATTAACCCCACTCTAGAATATCAAAAGTATCTCTTTGTTTTAACTAGTTCAAAGAAAAAAATTAATATAGCCAAGATAAGAACGAACTCTTATGAACTCCATAGTGAAACAGGTGGTTGGGCAGTTCCTAAAACACCATGGGTGGAAAGGATATTCCATCTCTGTGAGAATATGAACATTGAGGATGAAAATCATTTCCTCTTAGAGTGCCCTGCGTATACCCACATTAGATCTTAGTTTCATAATCTTTGTTGCAATACCGACCTTCCTAGCCTCTTAACATGTCAAAATTATAGTGAGCTTGGGGCACTTCTCTCCAAGATCTTTGACCATAGGAATACAATTTTAAAACAAACTAAATAATTTGTTTCTTTAGGTCCAATAGACCAAAGTTTGGTCTCAGGGAACGTTAACCACCATCATCATCATCATCGTCATCAATATCAAAATCAATCGAAATAGACTTTGTTTTAATAAGTATTCATTCTTCTACTTGAACTGCGCATTGAATGTATAAACTTGGCACAAGAATATAATGGGTACATGCAGTTAAAGATGTATAAAATGGGACTTAGTACGAAGTAATTTCATGGACCAGAGGGAGATCATGCCCATGAATTAATATTCTAATAATTAGATGATTAGATGACTATGTTTTAATAAATATTCATTCTCCTCCTTGAACTATGCATTGAATGTATAAAATAGCAGAACAATCATGGACCAGAGGGCATTCATATCCATAAGTGTTGGAATTTGAGGACATTTTGCTAGTGTGATTGGGCATTTTTCTGGTTAAATAATTCTAAATATTTTGGGAGAACGTTAGCCTAAATGGGGATTTGGTAAACCATTTTTCAAGAAGTATTTTTTATCTTTAGGGATTTCTATAAGCCCTTATTATATTTTTTTGTTAGTTTTTCCAGAGGGTGAACTTTGAACTTTGTAACTCTTTTAATGAAACGTTATGGGATTGGGAGATAAAAGCTCAAAAGGTAAAAAAAAATTAGTTTGAAGAATAGAGATGAATTGAAATTCCAACCGTGTCAACCATGAACAACATTATTTTTTCTAGAGGTTGAACTTTGAACTTTGCAACTCTTTCAATGAAACGTTATGTGACTGGGAGATAAAAGCTCAAAACCTCAAAAAAAAACTTGTTCAAAGGGTAGAGATAATATTACAAATGCAACCTCAAATGCAAATTGATATTACATAATTTTGATACACTTTTATTTTATTTTATTTATTACTATTTAAATTTTTTTTTAATTAAAAGTACTTTATAAAAAATTATTTATTATTGTTTTATATTTTATTTACTATTTAATAAATTTGGATTTAAGATGGATTTCTGCTTTATGTAGTGTACAAACCTTAGGTGCATAAATCTAGAATTTGAGTAGATGATTTGTATTTATATTTTACAATTTGGGTGGATGAGGAAGGGTCATCTTCCTAGATTACAAGAAGATGAGACAAGTGTATTATCAAAATATCAATTTACATGTGATAACTTGTACTTTCCTAGATTACAGGAAGATGAGACAAGTGTATTATTAAAATCTTAGTTTACATGTGATAAACTGTAGCTTCATCTTCCTAGTTCCAGGAAGATGAGATAAGTGTACTATTAAAATATCAATTTACATGTGATAACTTGTACCTTCCTAAATTATAGGAAGATAAGACAAATATATTGTCAATATCTAAATTTACATATAATAATTGATATATATATATATATATATATATATATATATATATATAAATATATTAAATGAATTATATTCAGTAAAATCAAAATATACATACAAAGTAAGTTTTATAATAAACATTGTATATATTTTCTGTAAAAAAATATTTATTAGTGTATAAAAGTGTTTTAGGGTTCTTTAGTCTTTTTAAACTTTTAGTGCATCAACAAAGTTGCATGTTAGACCTTTCCTATGTGATCATCGCTTGATCTCCAGCTTGTCCTTTTAAGATTGTCCAATCTTAATAGATAACCAACAAACAATTAACATTTTATGTCAATGGTAATTCGTCATTCCATATTGGTAACATGTCATCATAGAGGGTCTGTCATGTCCCAAGTTTTGCATTGGGTCACAATGGCCTAATCACATTTTCCATATTCATGAGAGTTTGTCAAATTGATGCTAAGGGTCAAATAATTACCAAGGAGGAAAATTACTAGTTTCCTAGGTTGGGGGTGGAAACTTTGGGATTTGGAATAAGGGGGATAATGAATGATGTTTGAACATTAGAATGGCATAAATATTTAATAAAGAATCTAAATAAATAAATACAAGAGAAAATTTAAGTGACAATGGAGCATGGAGACACATGGAGACTATGGGCCCAGACAAGCTAGAATTTATGTGCCACATGGCATCCTTCTCTTGCAATTTTGAATCCATGGGAAGCCTAAAGGTTATTGGATGAGTTATAAGGCTAATACACTTGGCCATATGCATCATAGTTCAAATTTTGGAAGAAATATAACTTACATGGGAGAGGAAGAGTCATTTTGGAGCTAGTGAGACACTTGGACTAGATTCCCTAGCTCTATGACAACAATGATGAAGATGCTATGACACCTATGCCACAAATCATATATAAAGGCTGACATCTGACATATCTGACATGTCAGGTCGAAATAGAGAATCCAAGAGAGCTCTCATGTGAGTTGGGGAAGCTCAATGGGTTCCTACTCAAATTGGGGGAAGATGGAAGGCTAGGAAAGGGAGGACACATGGCAAATCATGAGCACACACCCAAATTCGAATTTCCTGGAGTTTGTGGATGGATTGGGAACCTTGGAAGGATAAGTATGTTTATAAAATACATGAATCAACCAAGAGAAATAGCTTTTGATCATTTGAGAAATTTTCATTTGTGAATTGTGAGAGCCAGGGGATGACTAGTTTTCTTGCCTTAGCCAATTTCGAGGGTGAAAGATTTCCATCCAAGTTCATGTTTGGAGAGGCCACTCAGGTCTTTCATGGAGATTTTATGGATTCTTATTTTCAGGTGTAAGCTACATGGCATATTGTGGATTCTTCTATTGCAACACTTTCTCTCAACCATTTCCAGTTTTTATGTCATATTCTTGCTCATGGAGGGATTGCACTTTGGGTGAGATATTGATCTATTTGGGGAATATTCTAAAGCCCAATATCTTATGTTCTAATGTATATGCTCTGTATTTCATGTTCATAAGACTCTTCGGTCGAAAAACCCAAAATAATTCATGTAAAAATGTTGAACAATGAAGAAATAGTGCAATTTCCCCACTATCTTGTTGTGAACCATTGTAATGCTGATGGTTTTGAATTGGGGGAGCCTTTCATTGTCTATTTATGATTGCAATAAATTTAATATTATTTTTTCTTCATCCGCATAAAGTTTCAAGTCGAAATTCCCAATAGTTGTATGTCAAAATGACTTTTAATGAGCAAACAATGACCATTTCCACTCTATTTTGATATATGCCATGGTAATGCTTATTATTTCGAATGGAGGAATGTATATTTGATAAATGTATGATGAATGGACTCTAATTAATGTGTATTTCAAGTCTCATGTTCAGTACTTAAGCATTGGAATCCCGTTTTACTCATTTTTATTGCATTGGGAGAAGATTTGGTGCATTTTCCCTAAGGGTCGAAATTGTGATTTGGGAGCTGTTTTGGAAAGAGTCATAACAGCCTATATAAACTGAACCATGATGCATATGAAACTTTAAAATTTTCCCTTACACATCCCCTGACTCTGTTCATAAATTCGAATGACTTTGAGATCATTTGAGAAGCCATTTCCGGCAATTACCCAAGGGGAATTGGAGCCCCAATTTGCTAGTAAAGACTCCTACTTTGAACAGAACATTAAACAAGTTTGTAGAAGTAATTGGGGGATCATAAAAATCCATTAACAACATATTTAAGTTCTATTATCATTCATGTATCTTCTGAGAAAATTTGGGAACATTTGGGTCAATTCGGAGGTCTAGACATCAAAACTAGTTGGTCGAAATTAGGAAAAATGTGAAAAACTGGTCATTTAAAAAAATTCTTAAAAAGAGACATTACAGTGGTATCAGAGCATGATCGTGGCAGCTCATTTGGTATGATATTTATGAGGACAAGAATTTAGGGGCCACCATTATATATTGAAACCCAAAAGTGCTTTTGTTGAAGAGGAAACTATGACTAGGGATGACCTTATATGATCGTGAGGAGCTTATAAAAATTATGGAACCTATATTTGAAGACATGACCAATAATATTATGAAAGGATTCGAATTTTTGGCTATCCAAAGTTGGGAAAAATATATTGATTTTAAGAAAACCAAGGGGAAAATTGCATCACCTTGCTTGAAGGAGCAAAAGGAGGAGACCCATGAACCAACTAGTTCTGAAATAGGTGAAGTAGAAGAAGTAGTACATGAAGAGGTTCGAAATTCACTTCCAAGTGACTCTAAAAAATATGAAAAGACATCACATGAGTATGAAGAATTTTCTATTGAAAATATTGAAGATAATTTTGAGACACATTCTACCTTGGAAATGAAACAAAGAGAATCTAAAGATAGATGCTTGAACTATGAAGGAGTACCTACTGATGGGTGCTCACACCTCTATGTTGGTGACATAGATATCACTTTTGAAAGTGTTGCTACAATAAAAAATTCCATTAAACATGAAAATAAATACCTTGTATCAATTGAAGAAGAAACAAGATCAAATTCCCCATCACCACTTGAGCTTCATGAAGTTGGTCCAAGCAAGAAGGAAGAAGATGAGGAGGTTCATTTGCAAGAGCATGATTTTCATGAAGGGTCCTTAAAGATAAATGAAAAGAATATCTAATATTCCCTTAGAATACTCCATGACACTCAAGAATTGGTATCAAATTCTTGTTGGAGAGCTACTTCCTTGGAGGAGCCATCCTTCCTTGAAGACATGGAGAAGATTCAAAGAGCAATGTGCAACATCAAAGGTAATTTCATGTCTTTGATTTTTGATAGAATAAATGCCATTGAGTTTAGTCAATGGTTACATGAATCCTACTTGAAGAATAATGAAGTTATTCACAAGTTCACAATTCAAAATGAGCAACTTCTTGAAAAGTTGCAATACACTTGTTTTTCCTCCTATGTTTCAGATTGTTAAATGGTAGATTGTTTGGAGGATTGTCATGACATGGTGGATCATGAGAAATGTGGAAATTTGAATGTGCTTGATGTGTTTGAAGATGAACTTGAAGAGATCCAATCAATTGATGTGGTGAAAGAGGAACTTGAATTGTCTCTTGATGAAGGTTATGCAATTTTTAAAGAAGAGCATGATTCCTCTACATTGGAATCAATCTATGACAAAGGTTTCACACTTTTGAAGGATATGCATGATACTACCCATATGGATCCTTTTCATGATGAAACTTCTGCACTTTTTTATCATTTGGGTGAGTTATTTCATTCTCCTACATCCTACAATTCCATGTTTTGCAGCATTAGTCTCAATGAATTATGGGTGAAAGGGTTCTTTTTTATGGTGCCACATGAGGAGTATGGAACTCCTAGACTTACTTTTTATGATGACATGGTTGGAGCACAATCTTATTCACATTCACAAAAGCATCTCTTGTTACTTTATGGTGATGCACATCTACATGGATGCACCTATGATATGCATTTGAGTCACTTGAAGATTCATGGTTTTTCTTGCTCAACACTTAGTTCATTTGATGTTTGAGGAACTTCATCCAACACTGGGGTGAATAGATTTATGATTGGAGAACATTTTTGTTTCCATCCACATACTTTGTTATATATTTATGATTCTCTCATTCATGGATGTATGGGCGAGACTTCTTTGAGTCATTTGAAGTCTCCTTGTTTCTCTTGCTCATTATTTGATTCAAATTTTAGTGGAGATTTTTTATTCACTTATTGGATGAAAGAATACAAGGCTGAATATTTTTATGCATATTACATCCTTTTGGAGAAGAATTATAAGACATGGGATCCTCACCTATGTATTTGGAGCATATTTTATTGGTCACTTGAAGCTTGTATGCACTTGGCAAATGGTGGTTTAGTTACTTGGAGGTATAAGCACTTTCGTGATTTTTTGATGAGGCACCTCCTTGATGTACATTTTTATTACGTTGCTATGTACATTGATTATATATATTATGTAATCATGATGTTTGGAGGAATTCATACAAGAAAATTGGATCCCTTAATTCTCTTTCCTAATGGTATGGGTTGGAGAGCACTCTTAATTGTTGGAGTGCAATACAAGCAATGGGACCCTAGGATAGTTTTTAGTCCCATTGATTTCAATTTTTTTGGGAAACAAGAAGTATGGGACATGGATTCCCCACTTAACAAAGTGATTTTAATTAGAGTAGTGAAGCAGCAAGCATGGTGGTTCCTATCTCAAATTTTCATGTAATCTCAAAGACTCAAAGTTGGGAAACTCGGTGGCAATTTCAAAGAATCATACAGAAAGCAGGTTCTTCAACACCCATGTTTGAAATTACTTGAGGACAAGAAATATTGGGAAGGGAGGATTTGTCATGTCCAAAATTTTGCATTGGGTCACAATGGCCTAATCACATTTTCCATATTCATGAGATTTTTTCAAATTGATGCTAAGGGTCGAATAATTGCCAAGGAGGAAAATTACTAGTTTCCTAGGTTTGGGGTGGAAGCTTTGGGATTTGGAATAAGGGGGGGAATGAATGATGTTTGAACATTAGAATGGAATAAATATTTAATAAAGAAGATAAATAAATAAATACAAGAGAAAATTGAAGTGGCAATGGAGCATGGAGACACATGGAGACTATGGGGCCCACAAAAGCTAGAATTTATGTGCCACATGGAATCCTCCTCTTGAAATTTCGGATCCATGGGAAGCCTAAAGGTTCTTAGATGAGTTAGAAGGAGAATACACTTGGCCATATGCATCATAGGTTGAATTTGGGAAGAAATGTAACTTACATGGGAGAGGAATAGTCATTTTGGAGCTAGTGAGACACTTGGACTAAATTCCCTAGATCTATGACAACAATGATCAAGATGATATGACACCTATGACACAAATCATATCTAAAGGTTGAAATATAACATATCTGAAATTTCATGTCAAAATATAGAATCAAAAAGAGCTCTCATGTGATTTGGGGAAGCTCAATGGGTTTCTACTCAAATTTGGGGAAGATGGAAGGCTAGGAAAGGGAGGACACATGGAAAATCATGAGCCCACACCCAAATTCGAATTGGCTTGAGTTTGTGGATGGATTGGGAACATTAGAAGGATAAGTATGTTTATATAATACATGAATCAACCAAGAGAATAGCTTTTGATCATTTGTGAATTGTGAGAGCTAGTGGATGACTAGTTTTCTTGCCTTAGCCAATTTCGAGGGTGAAAGATTCCCATCCAAGTTGGTGTTTGGATAGGTCACTTAGGTATTTCATGTTAATGTATTCTTATTTACAGGTTTAATATACAAGGAATCTTGTGTATTATTCTATTGCAACACTTTCTCTCAACCATTTCCAGTTTTTATGGCATATTATTGCTCATGGAGGGATTGAGGTTTGGGTGAGCTATTGATCTCTTTGGGGAATATTATAATACCAATTATCTTATGTTCTGATGGATATGCTATTTATTTCACGTTCAGAATACTCTCAGGTCGAAATACCCAAAAGAATTCATGTAAAAATGTTGAACAATGAAGAAATAGTGTCATTTCCCCACTATCTTGTTGTGAACCATTGTAATGCTGATGATTTCGAATTGGGAGAGCCTTTCATTGTAAATTTATGATTGTAATCAGTTCAATATGATCTGTTCTTCAGTCTCAGAAAGTTTCAAGTCGAAATTCGCAAGAGTTGTATGTCAAAATGACTTTTAATGAGCAAACAATGACCATTTCCACTATATTTTGATATATGCCATGGTAATGCTTATTATTTTGAATGGAGGAATGTATATCTGATAAATGTATGAATAATGGACTGTAATTAATGTGTATTTCAAGTCTCATGTTCAGTACTTAAGCATTGGAATCCATTTTACTCATTTTTAATGCATTGTGAGAAGATTTGGTGCATTTTCCCCAAGGGTCGAAATTGTGATTTGGGAGTTGTTTCGGAAAGAGTCATAAAAACATGTATAAACTGAACCATGATGCATATGAGACTTTGAAAATTTCCCTTACACATCCCCTACCTCTGTTTAGAAATTTGAGTGACTTTGGGACCATTTGAGAAGCAATTTACGGCAATTATCCATGGGGAATTGGAGCCCCAATTTGCTAGTGAAGACTCCTGATTTGAAAAGAACATTAAACAAGTTTGCAGAAGTAATTGGGGGGTCATAAAACATCCTTGAACATTGTATTTTAATTCTATTATCATTCATGTACCTTCTGACAAAATTTAGAAGCATTTGGGTCAATTTGAAGGTCTAGACATCAAAACTAGTCAAGGTTCGAAATTGGGGAAAAAGTGAAATATTGGTCATTTAATAAAATTTCTCAAAAAGGGACATTACAGGGTCACAATATAGTGTTATTTGTTAGGCTCTATTTCTCTTTGTAAATATCTGAGATTGTATTTTTTTTAAAGTTGAATTCATATTGTGATTCGTGTGTGACTTAGTCATTATGTTCTTTATAGTGCTCAAAATTTTCTAACAAATAATATATCATTTTTTATAATATTTTGTATATTAATATTAATTTATGATATATATTATTATAATATAGTTTATATTCTCGAAATTTAATTTATTCATTGTTCAATGATACATGATAATAAAAAAATTAAGATACTAATTGTCACACTTAAACCCTTAAGTTGTTATAGTACATAGTTTCATAGTTTACATCATTACTTGCCAATGGTTTATTATGTCACCGTAAGTGGTGACATATATAAATTGTTCAAACCTATTAAATCCATCGTACAACATACATTGGTTAATTTTTTTGTGTTCTAAAGTTGTGAAAAGTTGTAAATTTTTTTGTATTAAATGTAATTTAAAAAATATAATTATTTGAATGTTGATTGGTTGCCTTTTGTTGACGTTTGCCTCGAATTCTGCTAGCCAAGCATGGGTGAATAGCAGGTTAAGGTTGTAATAAATAGTGTGTAATGCGACAGATGTATTGTATTTGGAAATTGCATTTAACATAAATTTTAACCTCGATATTGTCATGTTATAACTGCAAGTGTAGTACTCGAAGTTGGATTAATTGAATTAGGATTGGCAGCAGCATAGATTTAAGTAGATGTGGGAAACAGAGGCGAGCCAATTCTATTGTGCATTCCTCATGTTTATGCCCCATTAAAGATAATTGAGCTCAATACTTAGCATAGAATTTTTCTTCCTAACATGGTCATGAGGATCTAAATATATAAATTTATCCATTTAAAAAAATAACCACATCATTGCAAAAGGTTAGATGGTATCTAGTTGTACATCTTCTTAAATTTAAGCTTATGTTCGATGTCTACTCTAAAAGACCTGCCAAGCTCCAGATAGAACAACTGCAATTCAATTCCTTCGCCTCTAGCCTCCTTCCTTGGCCTCTTAGTCATGTGTGAATGGCTCTACGAGATTAGCATGCCTCCTTAAAGCATTTGATTAATATACTGCAAATCTGTGATGCAAAACGATCAATGTGACTTGAGTTGAGTTGCCTCTCTTTATCTGTGTATTGGTCTCTCTATGATAGACGATCTATTTAAGGACATGCCATCAATTCATCATTGTACTGCCTCTCCAATGAATGCAACATCTTCAAAACAAACATTATAGAAATCTCAAATCAGTTAACACTCATTTTATAAATTAAAAAAAATCAACTAATGATTCCATTTAATGTGTATTGGATTTTAGTCTTTAAGTTGTGTTAATTCTACACCATCAGAAATATAAAAGTGATTTTAACGATAATAACTCCTTTACAATGCAAGCTTGCTGAATTTGGTGCTCAAAATCTAGGTTGCAACAATCTAGTATACGATTTTTATGTGCCATCTCTCACATATTTTTAAGAGGGCCATATATAAAAACAAAATAAAATTCAAATAAGGTTTGTGGTTGAAACAGGGAAAGCATACATTGAGGTATGGAGTCACAAGGGTTTTATGAATCACATAAATGTTTTCATGGAAATAGTCTACAAAGGAAAGATAATACTTCGGTGACGGTCAAAATGTTGTTGGTCTGGTCATAAAGAAGAAAGAATGACAATCCATTAACACAGAGCACCACAATGACGAATTTTGCATTAACTTTAGTTGAAAGGATTCGTGGATATCCGAAATAACATCTAGAGCATAAACATGTATGAATTCTAAAACTATTACACACCCATTCCAGATACAAAGAAAACATAATGACAAGATTAACAAGAATACATGCACATAAGAAGGTAAAATACATACTGTAACTACAAAATACACAAGAATCTTTGCAGCAACAGGCCAGCATTCGTCTCTGTAATATTTTATTAAGGGAAGATCTCAAAATACATAACCCAAAAACTCATGGGTTCTAACCCTGTCTTCCTCTATTGAGGGCATATTTATAGTATCATAGGCTCCTGAGACCAACCTCGAAACATAACCAAATTCAGTTACAATGTGGGAAACAAAATCCTAACAAGTGCTTATCTGGAAGATTCGTCATGATCACAAAACAAATCGGGAAAGCACATTGGAACGAATATGGTGGATCAATTTTGGAAATTTGACAGCAGGGACTCAGGCTCGCTTGATGAAAATGAACGATCAGGGGATTTTTGCATGACCTGTAACAAATTCAATCTTCCTTGCATCTTCTATTTGCAAAATAAAATTCAGCTGTAGATATTGATCCATGAAAAATCCTAACCGTCTATGATGTGGCTCTTACCCAATTTTGCAATCCACCTGCTTGATAAACTCCTTGCTTTTTTCCATTGAGAAATCAATTTGGACCATTGATATGAAATCCACCTTTATCTCTGTCGTCCAATCTTGTTGGGCCTAACCAATTTCGTTGTCCCTCATCTTGGCTTACTCCCTACAAGTTCCCATTGTGAAATACATGTGGGTCGTAGATCAACATTCTAACAGATCTCCATCGTTCAAAGGTGTGCATCTATAAGATTTCACAACACTGAACTATTTTATCTTCCGTGCATTTTCCAGCTGCGAAATGAATTTCCACCATGGATTTATCCCCCTCAAAATCTGAACCGTTGAGATGTGAGGGTCCTATAGGATTTCGCAACCCAGAAGAATTTTATCCTCTGTGCATGTTCGGGCTACAAAATGCATACCCATTGTAGATCTCCTCTGCCCCAAAATCATGATCGTTGAGATGTGTGGGTCTTACAAGATTTTGTAGCCCCGAATAATTTTATCTTTTGTTCATGTTGGCACAGCGAAATACACTTCTACCGTAGACCTATCTCGCTCAAGATATGAGCCATTGGAATTTGCGGTCCCTACTGGATTTAGCTGATCTAAAGAGATGATTTATCTGTGCATGTTAGATCAGCGGAATGGATTTTAGTCATGGATATTGATCATGCTTTGATATGGTTCATTTGATATTGAGCCTCGTACCAAATCCCGTGGAGTTGGAGGTTTCATTTCTCCGTGCATGTTCTACCAACGGAACCTGTCTTCTTCATCGATCTACATTACATGTTCATCTGACGGCTGAACCTGCACGTTATTTAACCCAGTTCTGCCAATGTTAAGTTTCTTTAAACCATGCATATTTTCTGTGGTGAAATATTTTACATTCGTTGATCTGCTTCGACCTGTCTATCTGACGGTTGATCTTGTCGACCTTTAAGCAATTCCGCTAATATGAAAAGTTATTTTCTACGTGCGAGCAGAATGAATTTTCACCATTGATCTTCCGCAAGATTCATTTTGGGTCGTCGATCTGGACTCTGTAGAAGGTAGAAAGAGGGCTTCTATATTTCCTCAACCAGAATCTTATGTTTTCCGCTTTTCGCCTTTTCCCTCTCCGCTTTTTCTTTCCGCACCATTGATTTGTGCAGGGGATCTTTGAACCATCAGATCTGGAGGATCGTGGAATGTGGAACTTCAACTTTTCACGACCAGAGTCTAATGTTTTATTCTTTCTGATCTCCACCCTTTTGTTCTTTTCTGCACCATTGATCTTTGAGGGAGTTCTCCTGACCGTCGATCAAGGGGATCGTGGAAGGTAGATGTTCAACCTTTTTGTAGCCAAACTCTGTATTTTTGCTCCCGCCTTTCTCCTCCTTTCTGAGTCATTGATATTGGGTGGAAGCATTCTGAGTCCTCAGATCTCAGACTGCGAAAAGCAGAAGTTGGATTTACTCCTTTTATAACCATATTTTTCCCTTTTCCACTTCTGCCTTTTGTTGGATCATTGATCGATGGAGGAAACTCTCTCGGGCATAGATATTGGATTATGGAAAGCAGAAGTTGAATTTTATCACTTTCCACCATTGAGTTTTGTCTTTTCTGCTCTTCCACTCCTGATCTTTTGTTGGAGGAAACGATTTTTGGCCTTTGATTTTTTCCTGTGTGCCTCTACGTCGTCCGTTCCCTGCAGAACCTCATTAACATACATCTAGGTCATATGATAAGACATTTTCATACCTTATTCCACCATTTTTTGGCCCAATCCCTTACCAATTACTTAGCCCAAAAATGGTGTTAACACACAATATGTAGGCTAACCCCATGATTTCTCCACCAACGCCCTCACCGTAATCGTTCACTCACCTCACCTCACACTACCTCCTTTCTAGCAAATAACCCCCCTTCACCGTTGCACTCCTCCATTGCTCCACCCATCTACACCTGCACTTTCAACTTCATCATTGTTCACGTTGCTGCTTGGATCCCCAAACCCCCACCAAGGTCCCTGTTTTCGATCCCGCTCCACGCTGCTCCAATATCCTCTCATCCTAGCTCCATCCCACTCCTACAACACTCCCGCGTGCCAATCGTCGCTTCAAATTCTCCATTCCCATCGCAACCACTAGCTTCTCACTGCCCTCACTAGCTTCTCACTGCCCTCACCTCCTCTTTGCTACTGCTTATCCTCGTGCATGCTCCTTCCCATCACTCCTCCTTCCTCCTACACCACTTCATTACCTCTCCTTCGTGGTATCCACTCCTTCCCTAATTGCTTCTCGCACACACTCTTCCACCGGGACCTCCTCTCCTCCCATCGCACACTATAGCACTAGACTTGCGACTTGCTCGCACCCAATGCTCGCCTCCCTTTGAACACTAATTAAAAAAAACATATATTATAATAACAATAATATTTATTATTATAACATATTTCTCCTCAAAAATTAAAAGGTTATTATTATTATTACATTAATTAATAATAATAAATATTAGAAACCCATCCATCCAACAAAAAAATATATTATAACTAATAATAATAACAAATTATTATTAATTATTGTTTTGTTTAAAAAAAACTATATATTAAAAACCATATAGTTTATAAAAACAATAGTAATAAATAATATTATTAATTATTTAATTAATTATTATTATTATTAACTAAAAAAAATTAAATATTTTGTGCAAAACAAAATGGTCTTTACTAAAGGCGTTTATGGGTTTTTCAAACAAGATAAACCATTGCAAGAAGTTAAAAGTGATTTTAAATTGGAGATTAAAGAAATAAAACACAGAGAGCTTGAAACGAAAAATATTGGATATTGACGTAGCGATGCAAGTTCTGCATGAAGATATAAAACACTTAGTTGAAGAACTGAAAATGTTTGTAATACAATGGCCAGAAGAAGAACCTAACATGCATGCAGAAAAAAAATAAAGAATAAAAATAAATTAATTAATTAATAAAAACAGAAGCACACTAGTCTTACCCCTCAAGTTAGTTGAAGGAGGAAGATGCTACGACATCTCACTTTTCAATCGAGGGAATGAAAGCTACTATGGCACCTAAGATAGCAGAAACGGTTCTGACCCTAGAATTTCCAAATAAAGAGTTAGAAATTGAATTTTCACCCATTATAGAAGAAGATGTAATCAAGGAAGAAGTTGTTGTGACTTCTGTGTGCTAAGGCCGAATAGAGATGGCGTCTACAGCAGCACTCACATCATAAGAAGTGCTTCCTATCATAAAGGAACAAGCTAGGTCGACTCCCAAGTTCTTAGGTCAAGTAGAGCTAGGGTTTGCAATGCATCGACACTCATGACAAAAGAAAGGACTACGACTATAAAATAAGAAGATGTTATGACTTTCGAGTTCTCAGGTCAAGAAGTGTTGGGAAATAGACCCTTGAGAGGAGAAGTAATTGTGACTCTCGATTTACCAAGTCAAGAGGAACAAGGGACCACTGTGAATCCTACATATTCAAGTAGGGATGAATTTAAAATCGCTAGTACCTCCGGGAAGGAAAGGAAGCCAGAAGAAGTTGTTGTAACTTTCGAGTGCTCAGGCCGAATAGAAATGACATCGGCATCAACACTCACGTCAGAAGAAAGGATTCCTATCATAAAGGAACAAGCTATGTTGACTCCCAATTTCTCATGTCAAGTAGAGTTGGGTTCTGCATTGATACTCATGACAAAATAAGTGTTGGGATTTACACCCTCGGCAGAAGAAGTAGCTATGACTCTCGAGTTACCAAGTCAAGAGGAATAAGGGACTACTACGACTCCTACATATTCAAGTAAGGATGAATATAAAATCTCTACTACCCCCGGGAAGGAAAGGAATCTTGGTTGACTGACTCCTTATACCCCTCCTCACAAAATATCTATACCACTAGACACCAAGTGGGATAAGAAAAGACATTCCAACTACAAGCCTCAAAATGTGATACTTAGTAAAAAGTATGCATGCCTACCAGAATTTCATTGTGGATTCCTACAAGGTAAGGAAGCAAGGCACATTAATACCGCAGTTCCAGAATAAGGACTTGTCAAGAAAGATGATAACAAGAATGACATAGAAGAAGCAGAAGACACGATTGTGAAAGATCAAAATGATATTGACAATCACAATGTCAATATCAATTGTAAAGAAAATGACAGTGTCGTAGAAGTCAATGAAGTCAATAAAGTCAATATTAACAACAATTATGAGAGAATTGAAGTTATATGCAATGATGAAAATAAAAGTGTAAAAGATGCCCTTAATCATGATAAAATAGAAAAACGAAACCCAAAGGATGGTGCGACAAATGATGAGATGAACATTCTATTAGTAGTCATAACTCAAGATGTTCTAGAATTTCAAAAGGTTCCTAGAGAACAAATAAAGACAAGCTTGTCAAACAAGGAAGTAAGTACAATATTAGTGGTTGCCACTATAGATAAGGAAACCATATCAAAGCATGCAGAAATATAAAAAACACACATCAAAATAGAAGCTCAAAATAACACCATCGGATTAGAAGCTTAGAAGAATACTCCATTTAGTTGTTATGCATTCATCTACAAAATCATATGCAAGAAAAGATTTGAATGGTAATGTGACCAAATATTTCAAGAACTACTAAACCGTGGCACCATTATTCATGGCAAGAATTCTAGTTGCAACACGCTCACAAGAAGATTCATGGACAAATCTTTTCAGAGCAGGATGACTTGTAATATACCTGAATGAGTATATTACTATTCTTATTATTTAATTAACAATTAGGTTAATTAGTATTAATGGTCAAAGGTCACCTCTTTCAAGGTCCGACCATTCATAGATTAGCTTCCATATATAATGTAAGCATGTAAATGTAATAAATCATGAATTCAATAATTAATATATATATATATATATATATATATATATATATATTATCAATTATGATAATAATGTCAGGATGAACCCTTACAACTGCTAAGTTTGTGGTCATCCAAAAACCACCCATTTAGTAGAAGACATCAACTTCTTCTAATTTTTTTGGTTTGTGGTCAACTGAGCCATTGAGTTTTTATGTTCATCCTAAAACCACCCATTTAGTAGAAGACACCAACTTCCACTAACTTTTTTGGTTTATGGTCAGCCAAAAGCACAAAGTTTGTGATTATTCAAAAAACCACCAATTTAGTAGAATACAACAACTTTTTCTAACTTTCTTGGTTTGTGTTCAACCAAAACCACCAAATTTGTGGTCATCCAAAACCCACCCATTTAGTATAATACATAAACTTCTGCTAACTTTAATGGTTTGTGGTCAACCAAAACCACTGAGTTTGTGGCCATCCTAAAACCACCATTGGAGAGCACTTATATTTTCACCATTTAGTAGAAGGCCTTGACTTCTGCTATCTTACTTTTAGACTGTCAATAAATGTTATTCCATTGGTAGAAATTCACATTTAAGCTTTCTTTCAAAAAGATGCTTGGACTCACAAATACCCTTTCGGATTACGGGGGGAATGTTGGGAAGCTAATCCTTGGGCTAAGAAATATTGAAGAAAAATGAAGAGTCATGAGTCCAAGAGACATCTTGGTAGATGAAACCAAGTGTCACTCGGAGTTCTATTTATATGTGTACAATTCTTAATGAGAAAGTTATCCCACACTTATCTTATTTGGTTTGTTATTCTCAATGACATTGATTCCAACGGAAGCAATCTTAATATTTTTTTGGTGGATTCCTTATCTAGTCTAGCAATGAATTAGGGGCTACATATTTTTGCAAATTAATAGATTTAAAAAGACTTTTTATAGCCACAAACTTCCCAAAAACACACATATGCTTCAAACCCCTCCCCCCTTTTTCATTTTGGAAGAGATATTGACTTCCATTTGGCCCAAGGAATCCACCACCTTTGTGTTTAAACATTCCATATAAAATAACAACAAGGATTTTAGATTTCTTTTAAGAACTCCTTTTAGAATCGAAGTTAAAAAAATGTGTGTACATTGATATGGCTTCTAGGACAACCTTGACAAGAGTTAATATGCCCCCTCTTGAAAACCACATGTTGCACCATAATTAACCATGTTCTCTTTCTTGCTCAACAATCATCCCTAATCACCTTTTATATATCCATTAGGTCTAAGAACAAAAGACGAGTATTTAAAACCTTCTTGTTTATCAAAGTGCCTAAAAGGAAACAATACCTTCAAGAGTGCTTTAGACTTTTCATTCAAACCGTCAAAACTTATGGTTGATTTGTCTACATTCATCTTCATACCTGTCACCACACAATAGAGATTGAGGAGATCTTGAATTTTTCTGTCTTCCCTTTTTGGATCATCAAAGAATAATCATATATTATCCACAAATATTACATGAGTTAAAAACACATTACTTATAATCTTAACCCCTTTTAATTTTCACATTCGTTTTTCTTCCATAATTGCTTGATTGAGCCCTTATACAACCAACAAAATAGAATGTGCAGTGGTGGACAACCTTGTCTTAGACCCCCTGTAGGTCTAAAAAAATCGGGGTTTCTCCATTGATGAGCATAACATAAGAGGAAGACATGAGAAATCCCATAATCCACTTGACCATAAGATAATTGAAACATATAAGTATTAACATCATCTTGAGATATAACCAATTTCTCCTAACATATGCTTTGGAAAGGTCCAACTTGATAACCAAAATATGCAACTTTCTTATGATTGTATGTATGGCTTCTTTAGTAGACCTTATGGCTTCATGGATTTCCCTTCCAAATTGGAAACTAATTTGTTATGGAGAGTAACCTATGATAATACCTCTTTCAATATGACTGTTATTACTTTGGATGTAATTTTATAAACATAATTACATAGGAAGATTGATCTATAGTCATCAAAAGAAAGTAGCTCAACAATTCCAAAACACACCTAGAGATTTAATCTTCTCAATGACATTCAAAATATCCATCTCTACGAGCTCATAAAATGTATCCATCAATTTGGTCCAAGGCTCTTATTGGTCTAGAAAAGTATAGAAATGTTTGTTGGTCATCCTTATATACTTTTTCATATAGATTTCGGTTAATTTCTTTCATCATAAATTGAGTGAAAAATGAATCTAACTTACAATCTTAAGATGATTTATCCTTGCTGGGTCAAAATAAAGAAACTGAAAATGGTTTGAACCCATTCCTGATAGATCTTTGAAACCACTGAATTTGAGACCTTCATTATTCTAAAGTTTCCAAATGGAATTAATTATCTTCTTTTAACTTGCATATCAATGAAATAATGTGGTGTTTTCATCACCCTTATCTAATCATACAACTATGGTATTCAACCTACACTTTGGTTCCCTATTTTCTAGTAATCTTATTTTTATGCTCTCCAAATTTGTAAGTTTCTAGGCCTTTTCAGCACTAAAAACACATGCATTGTTTTTTGAATATTATCTCTTTAATTTCAAATTTAACCTCTTTTAAAAGTTAGTCTATATTTTTATAGGCGTTTGTTTCACATGACACCACTTTACCTTTTAAAAGTGTGAGTGACTTAGCTAATTGGAAATCAGTGAATGTTCTGAGTTGGGATCAAAATATTTGCATCCTCTTTTCACTATTTCCTTGAAATCCTCTTCCTCTACCCAATATGGAGTGAATATGGTATTATAAGTAGATAATCCCCACACATTTATCTATGACCTTTTTTGTGAAATAGTGGTAACAAGTGATGAGAAACCAGAAAGAAATCAAGCCTTTTTGCAATATATATCTCCCCTTGGTTATTGTTTCTCCAAGTAGGCTTGAGAGAGACTAACTCTACATCCACCACATCTACCATTTCTATTTTATACTTGAAATAGTCTTCAAGCCTATAAACCTCCACGTAGTCCCCCAAAATTTCATCTAAACTAGTTGTAAATTTTAAATCACTTGCTATAATAAGTCTTTCCTCCTTTACCACTTACGAGGAAAGAGACTTATACCAAAACTCTTTCCTTTCAACATAAGGTCCACACACATTCATTGCGATTTTGTAGCCCATACTTTTGTACAACAATTCTATCAAAAGTTTTAAAATATAATGAAAACAAATATTAATGCCAAGTTGGAACTCTAACTAGTGTTAAGGCCTCCAAAGTTCCCAAAGGAATCCATAGCACAAAAATCCAAACCCTTGAAAACACTTTTGAAACTACCAACTAACTTATCCTTGACAACATGGTCTCTTGTAAAAGTATCATATCAAGTTTCTCTATCTCTACCACTTTGAAAGTGCCTTGGATGACGTTTGTCTCTTCACATTACAACCGATTCCATGAACATTTAGAGAGATAATGTTCACCACTTTCTAACTTTTTGGAGATTACCCACTTTAAGTGACCCAACAATAGTCTTATATCTATCTTGTTGAATCTCTCCGATGACCTTTTCTTGGTCCCATTGTAGGTGTGATTTTCTTCCCAATGAGCCAAGGACATGCTCCTTAATGGAAACAAGATCTAAGTTTCCTAGTACATCACCCCCCCCCAACCCCTTGAGAACCCCCTTTTCTAGATATAAGAAAGTTTCAAACCCTATCTACAATAGTCTCAATAGACCATGGCCTTTAAACTTCGGAGGTACTCTCTGAATTCCTTGACTAGATACTTTCACCCCTTAAGTAAAAATAATTCACTTTCTTATGGTCTTTGGGAGAAGTGTGTCCATACACAAGTGGTTTGGGTTGTTTTCCTTTGCTAGGAACTTTCCTTCCCCTTTTAGAAGTTTTGGAATTCTCATAGAACGACCTTATTTCCTTTGAAATCAATTTTTGCGTAGAATGAATATTTGAAGGGAAAACATAAGGAGCTTGAAATGGTTTACCAATTCCATTGACTTCTTAAAAGTTGAGAATATGGGTTGAGTAATGAACAATTTTGTTTGCAACTTCCATCAACATAGGATTTGGGATTCTTTGTTATGAACCAATAGCTTCCTTAGATTTACCCTTTGTGGTCTCCTTAATTTCCTTCACTTTAGGTTGCAATGTCCCTCCTCTAGACTTACCCTCTAATGTCTTTGAAAGCTTGGACTTTACTTCTTCAGCCTCCTCATTGCCCTCATTCCTCAAAAAATAAGTGAGGCAATCTTGAACAACATGATCATAATGGTGGAATCTTACACATCTAAAGGATACATTGCAATAATTTAACTCTTGAATATATATCAAGCTCCTTAAAATAATTTATAGGATTTCAATGAAGCCATCACTAACATCCCACTCATCAACACTTTAGGCATTGAATAATAATAACTTGATTTAAATTAGGTGTCAACCAAAATTGTGTACCCAATAAGGTTCCCTCTTTCTCTTATCAGTGAGTTGCTGATCCTTTCTAACTTAGGGTCAAAACAAGGGTGTCATGGTTTCAGGAAAAAGTAGGTTGTGCCCCAAAACAAAGAACCCCATAAGACAGTTGCAACATTCCTTTCAATATGGAAGGTAAACTAAATCCACCCCTTGGTAAATAATAAGGAAAGAAGGACCATAAGTGATCATTGGCACCCATACCATATGCATCCATGAGTTCAAGGGTTCCTATGAAATGTATCAACCCGTTGTTGCTGCAACATCCTCCCCAAAAAAATTTACATTTTTTAGGACCCCACTTTTTGAAAAATTTAGTTTGCTACTTATGCATTTTTTGGTGTTGAAATCCAGCAGTTGAATGTTTATCATGAGGAAAAGTATCAAGAACTTTGAGTTTTATCAAGGCAGAAAGTGTGTTTTTGATCTACCACAGCGAACAGTTTCCCAGGTTATGAGCCGCTACGGCAAGTAGCATTTCATCTGTGAGTCGCTATGGCGGACAACTTTTTAGTTTCAAGCCGCTACGGTGGGTGCACTCTTTTGTTTCAAACCGCCACGACAGGTAGCTTTTCAATTGTAAGCCGCTACAGTGGATGTTTTCAAGTTTGCATGTCTTTTCATCTTGAAACGACGAAAGGTTTCTCGAATCACACCCGCTACGATGGTTGACTTCTTAATTCATCATTAGTTTGATTTTTCGGGAGCCGCAATGGCGAATGTTTCATTTTTGGTTTTCCACTACGATGGATGCTTCCCCAAGTATAAGCCACTACAGAGGGTGACTTGTTGACTTTGATATCGGAAGGTCTTCTGATTTGGTTCATCCCGCTACGGCAGAAATCTTTTCTATTCGGAGCCGCAACGATGGATAAATTTTTATGTTTTATGGTAGGTAAACATCCGTTAGTATCATCAAATCGTTTTGAGTCCTGTCTGCTACAGCATTTGTTCTTTGCTTTGTATCTGGGTTTGATCCCCGCTATGGCGGAGGCTTATTTGGTTCAAGCCGAAACGGTGGAGTGTTTTCTCCAAAAATGCTGCAACGGTGGAGTAATGACCCTGTTGACGATCTGAACCTCACCGCCCGCTACAGCGGAATAATATGCATTATGGAGCCGCTACGATGGATTTTTTTTCGATTATTGCTCGATGTCTTTTGATTGTCAAAGCCGCAGCACAATCCGAGCGTATTTTTTGAGTTTTAAGCTGGCTTGCAGCTGTGTTGGAGTGTATGGATCCGCCGCTGTCGGGGCTGAGTGAAAAATGACTTACTGGTCATTGCCGACGTGAAGTTTTGGTGTCAATGGTGTTTAGCCGCGTGTGTGTGAATTCAATGCTTTACCTACCATGTTAAGGTTCTTTTTGTCGAAAACAATCTATTTATACTCATGAAACGAATTGTTTTACCATCATTTTACGGTGAGAGGATTGGAAGTCTTGTGGCAATTTTACCCTGTCGTAAAGCTCGCGCCATTGGTGGAGTTAACCTGCGGATTCGACGTGGCACGTCCTCACTTAGTACACCTGACTGTGCGTTCACTCCCAAGAAGATTTTCAACCTTTTTATGTCGATTTTGACGAATTATTTGTTGGGTAGCTGTCGTTGGTGGTTCTCTTATGAAAGGCTGAGTATGTTTGATCGTGGGCTTTAAAAGGGGGAGTTTTGTCCCTTGCTTTTAAAGTTCGGTGGTTCCTTTTAGGGTTAGAGCCTACTCCCGCCACCATTGTCTTACCAGTTCGACCATAGAAGTTGCCCGCAGTCTGCTAGGTTAGGATGATTGTCTGTAGGCCCTATTTTCTCACCGGCATGGAGCATATTGGATGCTCACCTTCAGGCGTTTCTAGGGTTTATTGGTTTCTAGGCTTGGGAAAACCCCATAGGTCTCGATGATGTGTTTTTTGGCCATCGTAGGTTAAGCCCAGAGTAGTAAAATTAGGGCATCTCCACCCTGAGCGTTGGAGCGTGTCTTTGCGCCATGAAGCTTACTTGATGTTTGGGCCGTAGCGTAGAAAGGCCTCGCTATAGTTTAGTCGAGTTTTTTCCTCTAGGGTGTAGAGGTCGAAGTTTTTCTAGGTCCAGAAATATTTTTTCCAAGCTTTGACCCACAGGCCCGCGTCACTTGTCTTGTGCAAGATAATGGCTGAAGAAATCGGGGTAATACAAATGCTGATGATTGTTGGACAATTTAATTAGCATATCGTATTTGTTTTAATGCATAAATATTGTTTAAGGCTGTGATTACTGAACTCATTCTGGTTTTTGCATTTAACACTAGACAGTATGACGAAGAGAGGTAAAAAGAAAGCTAAAATTGTCGACTATGATTTAGACATTGAGGTTGTAGAATTTGAACCTGCATCGAGGATATAAATCATTTATGACGATACAAAGGCAATAACCGGAGCTGAGCTTGAGTTCAAATGGGGCCAGATTTATCACTGGCTGGTAGAAAAGAAAGTTCCAGAAGCAGGATTGGAGGACCTGGCCCTGTATGATAACGTATTAAGATCCGGGATAACTAAGGTGACCATAAGACTTGAAATGTTCCCTTGTGCATAAGTTATTGGATGGATTCTGTCGAGGGTAGACACAACAAGGATGTTGATGAATGATACGGAGAATAAAGCTTTTGCATCCTTCGCCCCCGCATTTTTATCAGCAGCTTACAGCTTGCCCAAAAAGGAAGTTATCTTGACAACATGGGTTGAAGGGCTTGAAGTTTGATTACACTACCAAGGCTAAGATGATGATGATTGATGGGAAAAAATTTAGAAACAAGCAGTCGGGAGAATACGAAATAGCTCACCTAAAGAATCAAGACCCCATACAGATTAATAGTGCTGTTGTTGAATGGGATTTATGGTAGAGCCGATGGGAGGTTCTACAAATTTGGATGGATTGCACTGATATACCACATAGCTATGAAAGGAACAGTATTCAACTGGGCTGGCATTATAGCCAAGAATTTGTCCACCACTATCAAGGCAGCCCAAGAAGGTCTGCACCTTAGTAAATCTTAATTTTACATGCCTTCCTTTTTAGTAGACTGCATACTCTATCGTCATCAGTTTGAAGGACTAAAGTGCACATGGAAGGGAGGGAATGCCCCCATATATACAGGCTACCAAATGTTGGGGTCTCACAAGTATCATAATCATTATCAGGTGATCTATGAGGAGTTCTTGATGCCCTTGTACAAGTTGATCTTTCTGGAAGAATGCCCATGCTTATCTGAAGGAGCCTTGAAGTCTATTAAAGAATATGGGGATTACTTTTTCATAGAAGAAGGCACGTATTTAAGGATGTATGGGGGAACAAAATCTCCCTTATTACTACCTAAATATGCAACAGATTATATAGTCCACAAAGAGGCTGTCAGACAACTCTTTCTAACTGTTTGATCTGAAGAAGGTTGTTTACCCACCCTTACCTTTCTATGTGGATAGTTACAATTTTACCGAGGTGAAGAATTCCCCTGAATTTGTTGAGGAGCTTGAAAATTTTCATTTTTAGGAAAAGGATTTTCATTGCAATGACTCTCAAGGAAAGGTTGCTGCCTATAAGGCAGCACTTAAAGTAAATTTTGAGTATACTGATTATGTAGACAAAGAAAAAGAGAGGTACATGAACATTTACAGCTTGACCACTATGAACAAAAAGTTGAAGCTGAAGACAATAGCAACTGGGGATAAAGGTATTGGAAGCAACAATTTAGTCAAAGAGTCAGGAAGAGGAATCTTCCAAGAAAGTAAAAGAAGAGACTGCCCGAAGAATGGCGGAAGGGGCCAGGAAGCTCTTAACTGAAGAAAAGCAGCGAGAAGAAGAAGAAGAAGTTGCCATGAAGGAAAAGAGAAAGAAAGAGAAGGCCATCCAAGAAAAGATGGCTGAGTTAGAAAAGGCCATAGCTCAAGAAGCTTTGAATCCATGACTAGAAGGACAAGACCCAGAAGATTGTAAGGAAGAGCAATGCAAGAAAAATGAAGAAGATCTAGGTGGTGAAGACCAAGAACAGATCCCTGCCCGGGATAACCCAGAAGACCCCCCATCCACTTCAGGAACCATACTTACAGGAGGCCATCTTCCCATAGTTGAAATGGGATTAGTACCATTTGCCCCATCCAAACAGTATGATGTGGCATGTCTAGAGGATGTACAGTTCAATCCCAAAACGAAGTCAATCATTTGGAGAACAGAGAAGACTCTGAAAATGGGAGATCAAACCCTGATCACCACAGTCACAGAGAGAACAGTTGTGAAAAATGTTGAAGATAATCCAAAGCAAATGGCCTCATTAGGCATTGCAAATGCATATGAAAATGCTCATAATCATTGAAAAACTCACAGAGACCCTTGAATAGTTCAAGGGCAAAATGGCCGAGATGAAAGCGGTTTTGAGGAAAGAGGAAATAATCTGCAGAGAATCCAAGAGAAAGTATGAAGATACTCTCTCAGATTATGAAAAGTTGTAGCAAGATTACCAAATTTTGGGAGAAGAACGAGACACTTTGAAGCAAGCCAACATGAACCTGATTAAGGAAAAAGGGGAGTTGGAAAATAAAGTTGCAAAGTTGGAAGCACAAAAGTCTGTAGCTGATCAAAAGGCAGGACAATATGAAGCCCAAGTAGCGGGACTAGAAGCCCGAAACAGTGCCTTAGACGTGTTATTAAATACAACAAATGAACAAAAGGCAGATATTGCACCTCTGACCAAGTAGGTACTCTTTCTCAGGAATAAGATTTATCAAATGTAGGTACAGATCACAGAAGAGGTTTTCAAGGTGAAACAAATAGAAGTTCGGATGCAGGAAATTTCAAACACAGCTACAAAATTCAAATACATAACTCAAGACATTGTAGAATTTATTCAAGGATGATTAGCATGGTTGGAAACAACTCAGGAGAAGCCAAAAAACACACCAATAAAAGTTCCAGAAAGACTGCAGCTTGGATATGAGCTGATAGGTTTCAACAATAGAGCTGCTGAAAAGTTGAGAGAGGTAGTCCAGAAGACAGTGGATAAATGCAAGGAGTTTTCTAAGAAAGTGCTTACCACCTATATCAGATGTCAGATGTCATCTAAGAGGAGGTTGGATGAACTTCCACCTCATGAAGAATATTTGCAGCTTTTACATACTAGGTTTCAGGAAGACGAGCTCAACATACAGTCGATAAATAACTTAGATGAACGGGTGCTTAAAAATGTAATTGCTCAAGCTGTAGTGAGTAACTGCCTTCTAGAGGATCAGTTTCGACTACTCCCAGGCAGGATGGCTAACATAAAGGCTCAGTCTTCAAAACATGAAGTGACAGTCAGATTTTTAGAGCCAGCCGAGTTTGAGATAATTGCATCCGATGCTAAGGCATGGAAGTAATTCATTGTTGATTTGAATGGGCCCATTTAAAGTGTTTTGTCTTTTGTACACATGGAGATATATTTGTAATAAATTTTGTATTTATCTTTCAATTAGTGACTGCACTAAAAGACAAATTGTGTGTAACCGAATGCAAAGGGAGCCCAAAGGGCAGGAAAACCAAAGGTTTTTGAGGTTGAAGAAAGGGGGACTTTTCTATCTTAGTTATGTGAAACACTTACTGTAAGAGGAACTATTTCTGATTATCATAAAGAAGATAGAATTTTCTGCTGGAGAAGGAGCTGTTGAGTTTCAAGTGCATGTTGTGTGGATGGCTAGATAGAACTATTTCTGTGTTGGTTGGCTATGCAATTAGTGAGATTGTTCTAACTCTGAACTATTTCTTAGTAGTGAATGATTTCATTTCTTTGTTTTTGAATCTTGTGCAGCAAATGAGTGATGAATTTTTAAATAAACAATGAACTATCTCTATGTTAATCTTTCTTCTATCTTCTATGTATAATGAATTATATCAGCTATCTGTAAGATTCAGTGTGCATAAAATACAGTACATTACTCATAACAAATAATCATCTTGCTCCCTAGGGATAGGTTAATTAGGAGATAAGACGGGAGATAAGAACCTACGCATCACATTGTGAAACCTTTGTTCCCTAATCAGCTGCATTTAATTTAGGAACTTGCATATCATTCTTAAAACAATAATAAAAACACTCATAAATGGTGGACTGGGCCGCAACTGGTTAAACATATTTAAACCGTTACTTGACTTTACGGTAGTCGGACCGCAAACTGGATGGATTCCCCATACCAAACAATAAGCGAGCTGATTGGAAGCGGTTATTGGGGAGAATCCCTACAGTCGATACCTAGGATTTTCCAGGCCTCAACACAACCTACAAATTTTCCAATAAGAACCTTATCCACATACTCTAGAGTCTGCTCGACATAGACAACCTTTCCAACTACTATCCTTACTTTTGATTACTTCCTCTTTACCACCTTTCTCTTTTTCTTGACTTGTTTCACAGTGGGATTCCACTTTGTGTGGGATGGACCTTGGATTCCACCATTCAGACAATTGAAATCCAATAGACATATAATAAATCCTACACCCTTAATAGGATCATTGTGTTCTGGTTCAATATGCACTGATAAATGGGTGGTGGACTCAAAGCCTTCCAAATTTGGTGATACCAAAGACTTTCAGGTAGGGTGGTTGACTTAGAGACATTTTTGAATGGATAGTTGTATCAATATTTTATTCAATCGCCCCTTGAATGTTGCATCCTTTGATCCTAAGTCTTTTGAAAAATACCTAGAAGAACCTCTAGGTGTAATATCTATTGTACCTTTCTCATGTAAAGGATTGACAAGGTCTATTATTGCATAAAACTACAAAATCATACTCTTCATTGTGTTTGACCCTAAATATTCATACCCACATAGAGAAACCTTTAGATCTCCATGGTAAGAAACCCTATGGATTCATTGACATGTGAAGGGAGTGACTATTCAAAGATGTCCAACCCCTCCATTGGATCACACAAATAGTAGGAACTCCTCTTTAATTTTTAGTGTTTCTTTATCCCTTTCGATGTGTTCAAGTACCTCCTACAATTGATATGATCCTAGTCTTTATTTAATGAAACAAAATTATGCAATGCACTTATATGATCTGATACACATAATCATAAGAACAAATAACTATAGAATTATGCCATGGGATGGGTCATCATAGTCCTCGGGATACTGATGGTAATGAAAAGCTATCTATAATAAATTCCTACTCTTTTTTGTTTTGCACAATAAACAAATAAAAAATGTTTTATTTTATTTATTTTAAACCAACATATATCCATTTTAACTCTAAATCTATCAAGTGGCAAGAGGGATAAAATCCCTTGAGGTGCAAACCTTCCTTAAGTTTTAAAGAAGGTTTGCATTTTAAAAGATATTTATACCTCAAGGGAATTTACCCCCCTTGACACTTAATAGATACATAGTGAAGATGGATATATGCTAGTTTATTGCACTATAGGAATCCATTGTTTGAGTTTTTAGAATTATGGTAGGTTATTTTTTAATTTTTCATCAGTTACTCTCTATGCAACCATACATACCATATCAAATACATTAACGAAAAAATAACAAAGAAAAGTAACAAATAATTCCCCCAACCAACGATACCTTTGAGTCTAAATATTATTACTTCATTTGTAAAATATTATGTTGGGCCAACATAGAGATACTAACCTTACAATCATTTCAACATTGGATTGTAGAATTTGATATGGAGCTATTTTATAATTTTATTTATATTTGTAGAATTTAATATCTATCATTTTTAAATCTCAATTGTGAGCCTACATTATATTCATTTTTGTTTTTTTTAAATTAATTATTTTGAAGCAACATGTATTACATAAGTGACAAATTTCACCCACCTAGAGGTAAAAGAGTAGCCTAAATATCCTACAATTTGGATTTTTTTTATCTTTTTTTTCTTGATATTTTTACTCAAAATTTGGTTAGAAATTTAAAAGAATTGTTGGAATCATATGTATAATTTGCTGAGATTACACAATCCAAGTGAAACAAGGGTACTTGAGGGCATTGAATCCATTTATGAAGTACAAAAAGAATGTTCAACAATGAAAATTTTGATTTGACCACAAATTAGATCACTGAATTATGATGTTGGTAACTCAAAAAAGATAAAAATGTAGAATGTTTAGAGTGTACTTCAATTGTAAAGTGCTTTTCATGGTGTAATAACAATGCAAAATGATTTTTCGTTTGTTTGCTTGCTTTTTTTGTTGTTTATGCGATGGAATGCACATCACAAGAAACCCTTAGAGCACTTCCCCTCATTTTGAGAATTTTGTAGGATGGGGCACATGGTGAATCATCCAGTTACAATTTTGACAACCTAACCCAATGCAAACATCGACTGTCCCACAATATTCACAAAAGACAGCCAAGCAACTTCACCCATAACCTCTCACTTATAATTCACATCACTCAACAATACAAAATAGTGTTCCAAATCATATTCTATGATTATTACATGTAATTATGTATATACATGAGAGAAATACTAAACTCTTTCTCTATAGTATGGCATTGGCATCATATCTTTCTTTAACAAATAGGAGTCTTCATTGTAGTGTTAAAAACAATGATTTTTTAAGAAAGGGTAATTCGAAGAGAGGGCTCCAAGTTTGCAGGGTCGCTCTGATCTCGAGGGGTCCGTGATGGGGGGATGATTTGACAGAGTCTATTTCAACTTGTGGTGATAGAGGCTACACTGACTTTGTGGATTAATTTGAATATTTTCTCGATGAGTGGGACATATTCATCTCCTTATCTCCTCCCTCATCTTGAGATCTCCATTGGAGATTGAACCCTAATGGGATAGGTGTTGATAACTCTAGGGATAAGCCATATATACTTTTTAGAAAAACTATTGATGACTTTTCATGAGTTCATACCGCGGATCCCATTCATCCTTTAAATCCTACCAGCTGTTAGGATATCTCAAATGGTGTTAGACCAATGATTTATTACTCCTTGGATTAGATGGCTCAATAGGATTGCCCCTGTCAAATGCAATCACTGTGACCAGAGATGGGTGTATTTTGGACCTGATGGTGACTAGAGTTGGCTTTGCTTGACATTATCCCCCAAATAACTCTCGGGAACTAGGTTTTGTGGGATCCCACTTCGATTTCAATGATCCTAGAGGCCCTAACCCCCCCTACCCAAAAGAAAAGAAAATAAAGGAAATCGAGGACCAAAAGAAGATGAAAGTAATACCAAGCAAAAGGGATGCCATAAAGTTGGTGGTAGGCAAGGATTTATCTATTGATATGGCTTTGCAACTTCAAGATGGTAAAACCCTAGTAGGTAAATTTGTATGGAGGAAGTTTGGATATTCATGTTTAGATGTTTGGATAAAGGTGAAATAGTTCCCTCTTCTAAATTACTCACCTACCTTCCATCTCGTGTGTAAAGAATGGTTGGAGTTTTGTTTTCACTCCTAGGTTCATACTTATAAGGTCTTAGAGCTGAAATAGTTTTGGGATTCCTCATTATTAATGATCCAACACTAGACACCTCTCTTCAATATTTCAGAATCTTATCTAGCCTCAAATCCAATTTGGGTTAAGCTTATGGGTATCCCCCTTGAATGGTGGTCCAAGAAAGGCTTAATTGCCTCTAAAAATAAGTTATGAGGCATTGTAGCAATGGACAAAAGCTTCTCCTCCTCAACCAAGCGCATGGTGGCTCGAGTATTGGTTGATTTAAATTCAAAAGAAGGACTTTATGAGGTTATTTATCTAGTATGTGATAGTCAAAGGATTTCATAGGTGATTAACTACACAAATGTTCCATTTAGTTGCGCAAGGTGTCACCTAACAAATCACTTGATGGAATCTTGTATGTGGATATACTTCATTCGAAAATGGATATCGAAATCCCCTAGAGATGTCCCCCAAGGGCATGTGTAGGGAAAGAAATATACAATGCCACCTACTACTATATATCCCTCGCTCCTGATGTCTAGTAATGATAAAATTTCAGGAATGACGAAAGATGCTTCATTTCTTGGTTCAATGGACCTCTTAGTGGACCTCATATTGAATTGGTACCAAAATCGAGAGAAATTAATTTATTCAATGGAACAAAGTGGCCCTCCTAGTCAGGCTACAGATGGTCCTCTTCAGGCCCCTCTTTCAAATCATTTTGCTAAGTCAGATACACTCTCTGATAATATTGATTCTTTGCTAATATTTCTCTCTCCAAGGAAGTTGGTTAGTCTGGTCACTTAGTCCTCATGGGTGACTAAGATATTGGATATTTGTTTGGTCTAGATTCTTATAGGGATAATGTGAAGGATGGATGTTATATTCTTGGTGCTTTGTAAAGACATCCTACATCAATCTTGTCAAGGAAAGGGGTGAAGAACATTATCCTGAAACTTAGTCATGATTCTCCTAACCTTGATTTCCCTTCTCATAAAAGCTTGGTTTCTCTTACGAAAGATTTGATTCTTGAAGTTGCTACTCAGGCTATCTATAAGGTGTTGTCTTAGAAACCTTCTCTGGGAAACTCTAAGTCCTCCTTCTCCCTTAGTCATGTTGGTCCTTGTTGGGACCCCTATGATTTCAGGCCTAAAAAGTTTAAACAATCGATGGAGCCCATTCCATCAGCTTTTTTGGGACTAGAACTTGATAAAAGCATCCCACCATTTGCTATGGGTTGATCATCATCCATGTGCAAGGCACGATCCAAATCTATGCATACAAATTAAGCAAAGGAAGTAATCATAGATCTCAGGGGTTCTTAGAGCATAGCATTGCCCTTCTCATTTCCTTAGTGAAAATCCTCTTGATGAATATCTATGGCCTCAAAGGGAGGAAAAATAGATTATACCTCAAGTAATTTGTCACCTTGCATAACCTTGATCTTGTTATACTCTAGGAAACCATGAAAAATAACCAGGATGTTTGTGGCGTTCTTAAAAAAATATTGGGTGGTTGGTCTTTTGTTGGTATTGAATCTGATGGAATTTCGAGGGGGGGGATTGTTTATGGCTGGAGAGATAACTTAATATTAGTTAGTACTTTTATAGTTCAAGTGGGGATTTGGTGGAAGTCTAATCAAGGTCACTACTTTGAGAATTCATAATCTTAAATGTCTATGGCCCATTTAATGGGAATATTCCTTTTCTGGAAAAGACTCCCAGATTCTAGGACCATTGCCTCTAACAACATGATTATTGGAGGTGATTTGAATTTTACACTCAATCAAGAAGAAGTTTGGGGTTTCTTTGCCATAACCGATCCTCTTAAATCCCTAATTGAGTATGAAGCACTGGTTAACTTAATTCCTACTGAAGCTAAATCTACAGGGTCAAACAATAGGTCAGGCCTTGTATCGTTGTCAAAACATCTCGATAGGTCTATGGTACATAATCAACTTTTTCTTGAACAAGGAAGGATTTGGCCTTGGATCAACAGAATCTAGTGCTTAGACAATTTCTCACTTTGCTTGAAATTGAGGAATCTTTGGATAAACTAGGGGCACCATGTAGGTTCAATCCTAGATGGATCTTGCTTGAGGATTTTGGGTATATGGTCAAGGATGGATAGAAGCCATTTGACCTCATTCCAATCTATCATCTTGTAGACAGTTTCATGACTCACTAAAAGCCATAAAAGCCATAGTTTTGAAATGGCATGTTGAAAGACATAAAGAAAAAGGGAAACTACTTAAAGAAATAGAAGATAAGCTAAGGATGTTCATAACTAATGAGGGGATTATTGTTCTTGAAGCAGTTCTTAAGGAGATCAAAGACCTTGAATTAAATAAAAATAAGTTGTCCTTGGAGGAATAAATGGAATGGAGAATGAAAATTTGTGTGGTGTGGATTAAGGATGGTGACATAAATACAATTTTTTTCACATTTTTGCTTCCCACCACAAACATAAGAACACTATATGGGACCTATTGGATGAAAGTGGATGAAAAATTAACAATTTTGAGGACATGGAGGCCCTCAATGTATGTCACTTCAAAGGCCTATTTTAGGATCCAAGTTGAGCCAACCTATTTGAAATCATGAAGATAATTAGAACCTTTCCTCAATTTATTGAAGAACATGACAACGAGGAGTTAATTAGACAAATTATTATAAATGAATTATTGCAAACATTAAAAAAATTCAAGAGAGATTGTAGTCTCCCAGTTGGATGACATAATTCTTCCTAGATTATTTCAACATGATAGGTGAGGATCTACTATGTGTTTCTGAAGAGATAAGGAAGATAGGGAGAGTTCCAAGAAGTATGAACTCGAGCTTTCTTGCATTAATTACTAAGGTGGATCATTTGGTATGAATCAAAGACTTCAATCTTATCATCCTATGAAATATTCCCTACAAAGTGGTAGCAAAGATTATAGCTTTGAGGATTAAACCTCTCATGTTGGCAACAATTTCACATGAGCAGTTTGGTTTCCTGGAAAATAGGCACATCCACGAAGTTGTTTGCTTGGCTTATGAAGATTTACATAGTACCAAGGTTAGGATTATGCCATCCTTTGTTCTAAAGTTGGACCTATCTAAATCCTTTTATCGTGTCTCTTGGTCATATTTGCATATATTGATTCTTCATATTGGTTTCTCTTATCATATCACAAAATGGATTATGGGGTGTCTTATCATATCACAAAATGGATTATGGGGTGCATTACCAATGCCAATTTTGCAGTACTTATCAATGATTTGGCTTTATATATATATTCAGTTTAGGGAGAAGGATCTGTCATAGGTGCCCTCTTTTGCCCCACATCTTCCTACTTATAGCAAAGGGACTCAACTAAAATTTTAAATTCTCCATGTGAAAATCAAAGAATTAAAGGTATCTTATTTGGAAGGTCCCTCTCCATTTCATACTCCTTTTCATGGATGATGTCCTGAATTTCTGTTCAGGTGCAAAGGTAGATCTTTGAAGAACTCTTAAGATCCCAGATATTTTTGTGTTGGTACAATTATGGAGGTGAATTTTCAAAATTTTGTTGCATTGTCTTATAAAGTGGAAAGAAGTCTCTCAATCGCATTGCAATATTTCTACTCCTTATATCAAAAGAGTTTGAAGAAGGCTTCAAATATTTGGGGTTTTGGTTAAAGACCAATAATTATCGAAAATAGGACTAGCAGTGGTTTTTTTTTCCATGGAAAAAGAATTGCAATACATTAAAAAAAAAATTGCATTTTATAGAGATTTGATAATCTTAACCAAGATAAGATCTAGATGGATTGATTATATCAAATGGTTCTAAAAAAATATGGCAGTGGTTACTTGCGCACATTGAGACATCAATTAATCTCTGGTGTAATCGTTGGTTGTTGAGAGGAGGTCAGATGTTCCTCATCAAGTTTGTCATAAAAGTTACTTGGGTTTATTGGCAGGGATTAGCNGAGACATCAATTAATCTCTGGTGTAATCGTTGGTTGTTGAGAGGAGGTCAGATGTTCCTCATCAAGTTTGTCATAAAAGTTACTTGGGTTTATTGGCAGGTATTAGCACATATCCCCAAACAAATGATTGAGAATATTTGAAGGCTTTATTGTAATTCTCTTTGGCGAAGTAGTATAAACTATAAGGGTCGAATGCATCTAGTAAGATGGAATGCATCTAGTAAGATGTATGCATCTAGTAGCCCTCCCAAAACACTTAGGAGTATGGGACCACAAGGATGGCATTAAATTTGTCTGGGTACTTTCATTAAAGTTACAACATCATGAATCATTTTCCAAGTCAATCTTGTGCGCTAGGATTGAGCCTCATGTGTCGAGGTAGTGCCTTAGGGAGACTGAGTTGGACTTAGGAAACTTGGAGTAGAATCTTGAGTTGGACTAAAAAATGACTAATCCTTATGTATAAAGTTTAAACCTCATGTGTTGATGAAAGTGCTTTGTTTGTCAAATTGATGGTGTTGTACATTATTGTTTGTCAAGACTAAGGTCTTGTGTGTCAAGACCGATCATCATGTGTTGAGGTAAAGCTTTGCACGTCAAAGCATGAATGGTGCATGATGTACTACTAACCATGGTATTAGAGATGGATAAGCTATTAAGTCTCCTCCAGAGACTTGCCACCTCTAGAGTGAATTGATTTAGCATATGCTCACTTGGAATTCTAGTAGAACAAGATAATCAAATCATTGGAAAACCCTCCTTATTGTATTTGATATGATATTTAAATTAAATTTGGCACAAGTGGACCATGCAGATAAGACAAGAGAATAAATATAAAATGTGATGATAGAGAGAGAATTGGAATTGCTCACTTCAGTGATGATAAAGACTTCAATTAAATAAGAGATAACTCGAATTGTTAACTTCAATGATGTTAACAAGGAAGAATTAGATTAAATAAGAGAGAACACAATGTGTTTACTTCAGTTATGTTAACAAGAAAGACTTCAATTAAAATAGTTAACTAAGTGTTAACAAATAATATCTAATTAACTAAGTGCTTGCATGATGACACTTATTAAACTAAAAGATGACACTTGAGTTACAACACTTGCATGGCGACACTTGAGTTAAAATAAAAGACGACACTTAAATGAAGGAACTTGGGTTACGACACTTGAGTAAGCATCCTAACTAAGTGGTCTAGCATTCAGTTGAAGGGCACGTTCATCCCAAAGTCAGAAGACAAAGATTTAATCCGAGCATGAGAATGATTGCACACTTGTTATGCAGGATTTGATGAGATCAATGTGCAAAGCAAATTCAAACTTGAAGGCATTTGCTATTTTGTGCATGTGACCAAAAGTGCAAATTGGTTGTGTGTTGGATATATTGTTGGGTCTTGCATGACGTCACTTAAGTTAAACTAAAAGACGAAACTTGAGTTACGACACTTGCATGACAACACTTGAGTTAGCATCCTAACCAAGTTGGTATAGCATTCAATTGAAGGGTGAGTTCATCCTGAAGTTAGAAGACAAAGATATAAGCCGAGCATGAGAAGGATTGCACACTTGCTATGCAGGATTTGATGATATCAATGTGTAGAGTGGATTCGGACTTGAAGGCATTCGCTATTTTGTGCATGTGACCAAAAAGTGTGAGTTGGTTGTGTGTTGGATCTATTGTTGGGTTCTTATATTATTCTCTCTTCTCTCTTGCTCTGATATTGCACCAGGGGTACTTGGTATTTCTCTTTGATAATGCACCATAGGTACTTGATGTAATTTGTTTATTGTAAAGACATTCTTTGCTATCTATCATTATACTAAGGAATATTTTGTTGGGCTTTTCTCCCACGAGTTATAGAGGGTTTCCCCAAGGTAAATATTGTGTCATGTGTGAATGTTGATGCTTCTTATTATTCAATTGTTTCAAGTACTACTCTAATTTTACAATTAAGATCAAAATTCAGCAATGGCTAGATCCTTATGGACTTGCATTACAGTTAACAACTTGTGGATCCGACTACTAGTAGAAAAAGGCATTGCTCCATAGATTATCATGGATTGGATTCGTTCCATAAACAAAAGTATACTGAATGTGTCAATCCACTGGAAAGCACTTAATCTCTCGTTTTCTATCATTGGAAAATACTTGGCATGGAGGGTTGGGAATGGTTCCCAGGTCCGAGTTGCCTTGGATGGGAAAGTGGCGTTATATATATATACACACACACACACACACATTAAATATCGATATATACTAATATTAATGATTAATAAAAAAATTAATAAACATAAATGATTAATTAATTAATTAGAAAAAAAGTAAAGAGAATATGCACCCTTTCGTTTGAAAAGGAACGACAAGGATTATATAAAGCCATACCAATGTAATTGTAAATCATCATCATTCATCTTCAATATTCATTTTCTATTTTCAATATGGAGTTATTTTCCATTGGTTGATTATTCACTTGAGTAATCCTTGAGAATATCCGGATACAGATATTACACGTGGGATGTCAAGATTTGATCTATCTTTTGGAAGGCCTCGTCCTCTTTACAATGGGTAGGGATCACTTCCCTTAGCAAAATCACAGACATAGGAAGCTCTTTTCTCTGGAAATAGGCTTGGCTCATT
The DNA here is from genome assembly GCA_001517045.1 of Pseudotsuga menziesii. Lineage (NCBI taxonomy): Eukaryota > Viridiplantae > Streptophyta > Pinopsida > Pinales > Pinaceae > Pseudotsuga > Pseudotsuga menziesii. The sequence goes on along the minus strand of LPNX011153698.1, from coordinate 102,348 downwards.
GCAGATTTATTGGGTATTCCAGATCAATGGAGAGATGAATGGATTCAATTTACTTCGAAACTAGACATAGGCCATATACATCTCCTATACAAGAATGATAAACTCTCATGGTATTTTAATTCAACAAATTGTGTATACTTGACTAAATTCGACTAGCTCTCAAATATGACAGATATAAGGGAGGACAAATCTTGTTGGTGGAAAAAATTCTAGAAAATAGTTGCCCCATTGGATGGTCGATAATTTATTATAATTAACCATAAAATTTTCAAGGGTTGGGCTTGTGCTACCTTTGTTGTTTTAGTGATGAATCTGTCGAACACTTATTCTTGTCATCCTCTTATCTTGAGAGGTTTGGGAAATTCTTCAAAGAAAACTTCATGCTCTTAATATCTGAAACAAGAAAACTGTATCCGATTATCTTAAGGATTTCATTACTTGAAGAGAGTTCAAGTGTTGGAGGTCTTCCCCACCATTTGCTGGGGAATTTGGTTACCTAGGAATGACACACTATTTGAAGACAAAATCAAACCTCATCTCATCTTGATAGCTTTGATGGAAGCTAGATTGCTCAAACATAGAAGTGCATCTCCTCCTAAACCTTAAAGATCCATTGAGACCCTCTCTTTCTTTCAACAAAGAGGTGCCATGGTATTTCTTTCATTGGGCTAGTTAGAATCATTCAAAAAAATGTGGAGTCGACTTTATCCTCTTTCTCTTTTGACATGGTATCTTTTTCATTCAAAGCTAATCTCAAAGAGCAACACTAACAATAGGGGGGAGTTAATGGCTCTTTACTATCTTATGAAATGGGTGATCTCAAAAGATGTCACAAATCTCAACATCTTTGGGGACTCCTTGATGATTATTAACTTTATAAAGGGACGGTCATAGGTTCATAACATCTTTCTTGCTCTTCCTACCAGACAAATTAAGGAAATTCTATAAGTTTTTTCTATAATTGTAGCGAGTCGTCATATATATAAAGAACAAAACAAAGATGCAGATACGTTATCCAAGCAAGGTTTTTTTCTCCGATTATCATTCACATAAATATGGCAGTCAAAAAAATGTAATTATGCATCACTAACATCAATATGACATTCAAGAATCATAACAAACTATCGACACTTTAGTTTTGGAATTTGAAATGGATTTATTTGTTAATCTAATTATTATGTTTCTTTGTTAAAGTGATTGAGTGGTAATACAAAGTATACGTATAATCAGAGTTAAACAAGGTTGCCCCCTCTCCCTTATCATATTTGGAATTTACATCGATAAGCTAGAAGGTTGTTTAGAGGAAGCAGGCTGTGATAGCACGATCTTAGCTGGAATAGTCATCATCCTTCTTCTCTATGCAGACGATATTGTTCTTCTGGCAAGGTGTCCATCCGATCTTGATAAGCAACTAACACTTCTTAAGGATTTCTTCTCTACCATGGGTATGACTAATTACACCGACAAAACAAAAGTTATGATTATCAAATCCAAGAAGGACACTTACGCTCATTTTGTGTATGACAATAGCAACTTGGAGGAAGTGTCTTCTTACAAATACCTAGGAATTGATATTCATCACAAACTCAACTGAAACTATAGCGTTACGAAAAGGATTAATGGAGGGTGGAAAGCTTATTTTGCTCTTGAAAATAATTGTAAAGCAAAAAACCTTGTGATGTGGGATAAAAAGAAGCTCCTCTTTGAAACTTTAGTCACTCCTGTTATCTTGTATGGATGTGAGGTATGGCGTTGCAACATCTCTAGGGAATTACGGAGAAATATTGAGCAAATCCAGAAGCGTTTTATAACATATAACCTCAAAATTAAAATCAATACACCCTATCCTATTCTTCTTCTAGAAGTGGGTCTTTCCCTTATCGAGAGCCTAGCTATGACTAGGCTCCTGCTGTACAAGCACAAAATGTTAGTATTTATAAATCAAGCTAGCATTATGTTCAGATCTTTAACTGAGAGAACAACAAGTACAACAATCAAACACAAGAGACAATGAACACAGTGTTTTTCCTCGGGGAAACCCTAAATGGAGAAAACCCTGCAACTTTCTTAGAGATAGAATCAACACCAAAAGTAAAACCCCCAAAACAGTAAGATGATCTCCCGATAGCACTAACCTCTTTCTTCCTTGCCCCAGTGTCTTTCTCTTCCTCAACTATGCGCTACAACTGAGTGTGTATGAGTGTGTGCTAAATAGAGAGGCTAACTCTCTATTTATACTAATTCCCGACATGACCAAACCCTACTAGGGCCGACCTCTCTAGGAGAGTCTAATAACCCTAGTGCCCCAGAACTACGGGGACTTTAACCCTTAGACAATAGGAGGGTTACCCACAATAACTTGACATGACTTGTTTACATTATAGATCCTCCCGATAGGAACATCGGGGCATGACATGATTCAAGTATATCACAAATACATCCCAGAATAAACATCGGGTTACAATACATAAGATATACAAGTGAATACATTCCAAAGTTACATATTCATCAACACTCCCTCTTAACTAGGAAGGTTATCTCTCGACACAGTTTGTCAGCACAAGTCTTCTTCTCTGTATCATCTGGGTCATCGTCAAGTTATCGCCATCTTCATCTTCAAGTCATCTTTATCTTCAAGTCAACTTCATCTAGATCTAGATCATCACTCGATCTGGATCATCATAGGGTCATCATTACTGGATCTGGATCATCATCACTGGATCTGGATCATCACTCAATCTGGATCATCATCACTGGATCTAAATCATTACTCAATCTAGATCATCACAAAGTCATCATCACTGGATCTAGATCCTCACTCGATCTGGATCATCACTGCTGGATCTGGATCATCTCGAAGACATCATAACTGGATCTAGATCATAGCTTGATTTGGATCATCATTGGGTCATCATCACTAGATCTAGATCCTCACTCAATTTGGATCAGTACCATAGGTGCTATCTCATGATTCTTCTCGTCACATGAATTTCTACATATCCAGCCCTTTTTCATACTGGTTGTAGGCCTACCTCCTCGTAGGTCTTCAGTAGCACTTATATCTGACCTACTCATTATAAAGGCCAGCACTCACATCTGACCTGCTCGTCAGAAAGGCATAACACTTACATCTGACCTACTCGTCAGAATGGCATGCACTCACATCTGATCTTGTAGGAACCAATCCTATAGTCATATCAGAATGCCCCCCAGTCCCAGACTGAGCTACTTGGTAATGGACCAGGTGCCTCCATTCTCCCAGAGAATGGCATTAGCCCTTACATCTGACCTACTCGTCAGAATGGCCAGCACTCACATCTAACCTACTCGTCAGAAAGGCACAACACTTACATCTGACCTACTCATCAGAAAGGCATAGCACTCACATCTGATCTTGTAAGACTACATCTTACAATCGTCTTAGAAAGGCCCTCAGTCCCAAACCAAGTATTCCTGGTAACTCACCAGGCAGCTCCATTCCCAGAATGGCAATAGCCCTTATATCTGATCATGTAGGAACCAATCCTACAGTCATATCAGAATGGATTAGCACTCATATCTGACATGGAAGGAACCAAATCCTCTCACCATGACAGAATGGCTCAGCCCTTGCATCTGACCTACTCGTCAGAATGGCTTTCAGACTCATCACTTCCCCTTGGAAGGGACCTTGATCTGGAGAACACCAAGATTCTCCCTAAAGTACTCAAACTTCACTTTGGCCAATGGCTTCATCAACACATCAGCTATCTGATCGTCCATCGCAACATACTAGAGCTTCACTGCTCCCCTCTGCACCATATCCCTGATATAGTGATACTTGATCTCGATATGCTTCGACTTGTCATGGAACACTGGATTCTCTGACAACTTCTCACAAATCTGGTTGTCACAATGTATACAATTAGCATTCATCTGGAGATCAAATAAATTTGATAGTAGCTTCCTCAGCCATACTGCCTCACAACTAGTTGAACAAGCTGCGACATACTCTGCTTCAGCTGTACTCAGTGCCACACAGGATTGCTTCCTGCTAAACTAAGAGATCACACCTGATCCCATACTGAAGCAACACCCTGAAGTGCTCTTCCTATCGATGGCACTTCCTGCCCAATCTGAATCAACATAACCCTCTAGGTTAGTCTTCTGATTCGCCTCGTACTTGAGCCCATAATCAATTGTACCTCTCAGGTACCTCAGAATATGCTTTGCAACAGTCAAGTGAACGTGTCTCGGATCTGTCAGAAACTGGCTCAAAGTGTTCACAGCAAAGCAAATATTTGTTCTCGTGTTCGTCAGGTACATCAAGGACCCAATCATTTGACGATACATCATGGCATCAACCGCTTCTGATGAAGCATCACTCAATAGCTTCAGGTTCGATGCCATAGGTGTGGCCATAGCCTTGCAGTCCATCATCCCAAACCTCTTCAGGATCTCTACTGCATACTTCCCTTGTCGAAGGGAGATTCCATCCGCACTCTGCCACACCTCCCTACTTAGAAAATAATGCATCATACCCAAGTCCTTCATTTTGAACTCGGCAGCAAGCTTTCTCTTCGTATCAGCAATCAACCCATCCATACCTATCACAAATAGATCATCTACATACAGTAGGAGCATCACTGGGTTGCCATCTTCAAACTTGTAGTAAAGGTTGGAATCTGCTTTACTCTTGGTAAAGCCCAAACTGGATAGAAAGTTGTCAATTCTGTCGTACCATGTCTTGGGTGCCTGTTTCAAACCGTATAGGGATTTCTTCAATCTGCACACATGAGACTCCCTATCATGTGTCTCGAAACCGAGTGGTTGTTCCACATACACTTCCTCTTCCACTACACCATTCAAGAAAGTAGTCTTGACATCCATTTGGTGTATCTTCCATTTCATTATTGCAGCCAGAGCAAGTACTGATCTGATGGAAGTGTATCTGGCTACAGGTGCAAAGGTTTCTTCATAGTCTATTCCTTCTTTCTGGGAGAAACCCCAAGCAACAAATCTTGCCTTATATTTCTCTATGCTACCGTTTGCAGCATGCTTGATCTTGTAGATCCATTTGGAAGTTACAACTGACTTCCCTTCTGGTCTTGGGACAACATCCCAAACATCATTCTTCATGATCGATTGATACTCTTCAATCATAGCATCCTTCCATTCTTTTCGTTCTGTCGCTTCTTCATAATTGGAAGGTTCTTTATCAATGAAATCACATAGTAATGCTACATACCCGGAGCAGGATCTGGTCCTCTTTCTTTCTTTGTGATTCTCTTCTGGAGCCCCATATCTTTCTGCACCTTGGATAACTTCTCATACCCAAGCAGGTTTCCTCTTATGAGGATTCTTTTTTGGAGGTGGATCTACATGTCTTTGTGGTTCTTCAAATTCTCGAACTTCTTCTTGAGTTTCTTCATTCATGGTTGTATCATGAATTCTGGGTGCTTCCGATTCTTCAGGAACTTCAGCAGGTCTCTTTCTGGATTTGTTGTAAGCTGTGACTTCATCAAATGTCACATCCCTGCTGATGTCAATCTTCTTGAATCCTAGGAAGTATATTCTGTAAGCCTTAGAGCTTTCAGAGTATCCCACAAATATACCCTTCTTTCCTGAAGGATCTAATTTAGTCCTCTTCTCTTTTGGAATGTGTATGTACACTAGACAACCGAATATTCTGAGATGGGAGAATTCTGGTTTCTTGCCAGAGAAGATTTCTTCAGGAGTCTTGTTCTCGAGTACTCTGTGTGGAGTACGGTTCTGTACATACACCGATGTTCTAGCAGCTTCCCCCCAAAGATGCATAGGAAGATCTTGATCATGAAGCATTGCTCTTGGAGCTTCCATGATAGTTCTATTCTTCCTTTCTGCAATCCCATTCTATTGTGGATTATAAGGAGTGGACAACTCCCTCTTAATCCCTGAGTCTTTGCATAGCTCTTTGAATTCATTCGAAGTGAATTCTCCACCATTATCTGATCGAAAGGTCTTGATCTTCTTTTCAGTGTGATTCTCCATCAAGGCTTTGAATTCCTTGAACTTGCTGAATACTTCATCCTTGTTCTTCATGAAGTAAATCCATGTCTTCCTAGAAAAGGCATCAATAAAAGAAACATAATATACATACCCGCTTAGTGAGCTTGATGACATAGGACCGCATACATTGGAGTGGATGATTTCCAAGATTCCTTTTGCTTTACATTCGCTACTTGGAAATGTCTTCTTTGTATTCTTTCCTTTCGCACATCCTTTGCAGACCCCATCATGTTTTGCTTGTATTTCTGGAAGACCTTCAACAGCTTTGCTTGCCAGTGGTAGTGCTTTGTAATGCACATGTGCAAGCCTTCTATGCCAAAGCTCATTTAGCTCAACTATGTCATGGACCAAGGCTTGTTCTTGATGGCCCTTTAATTTGTACAATCCTCCTTCTTGTTCTCCAATCACTACCGCATCATCTATAGTCTTTCCTTTTGGCCACATGATGACTTGACCATCTATAAATGCAACCCTCATGCCTTTTGCATCTAATGCAGATATGGAGAGAAGGTTCTTCTTGAGACCTGGTACAAACAATACATCTTGCATCTTCATAGACTTTCCAGAGTCTAGTTTATAGGAGGATTCCCCACTACCTTTCATTGGATATTGGTAGTCATCTCCAAGCTTCACCTTGTGAGGTGATTCATGTTTTGAAAGTTTTACAAAGGACTCTTTGAATCCTGCCATATGTTTGGAAGCCCCACTGTCTATAAGCCAATCATTGCTTCCATGTGTGATGTTTCCCATGAGAGCAGAAATCAAGACATATTCTTCTTCACTAGAAGAGTCTTCACTTTCATATCTGGTTCTTTTCTTCGATGGTTCATCATCCTTTGCAGCATGAGCATGATGTCTTCTCTTGTTGCTCTTTTTCTTATTCTCTCTTTTAGGACAATCTCTTGCAAAGTGTCCTGCTTCATCGCATGTATAACATCTGATTCTAGACATGTCTTTTTCTAGAGATATTTTTAGAGAAATGCTTACCTCTGGAGTGATGAGAACTTCTTTTGGTTTTCTTGGAGTGAACTGTGAGAGCTTGATCTTCACTTTCCATCTTTTCTTCTGGAGCTGTTATCCGAGCTTCTTCTTGAGAGCATTCTTCCCACAGTTTGCTGAACTTGACTAACTTCTTTCTAGCACATATGCCTTGAATAAAGGAGTCCCATGATCTAGGGAGACCATTCAAGGTGGTCATCACAATCTCTGCATTTTCCACTTCTTCATCTACTGCTTCTAGCTATTCCTTGATCTGAGAGACCCTTGTAAAGTAAGACTGGATGGTCTCAGCATTCTGAATCTTTACATTCTTCAGTTGGTTTCTCATAATCATCTTCCGGTTTATGTTCTTCACTTCAAACAATTTGGTTAGGGCATCAAACATAGCTTTAGGTGTCTTGAGGGAGGACACCTGTGGTATGAGGTGATCCTTGATAGAATCAGCAATGATCCTCTTTGCCATAAACAACTTCTTCTTATGTAAGGCCTTTGCCTCATCTCCCTCTAGAACTAGAACCTCCTCATTGATATAGGAGTCCAACTCATTTTCTTCTAGGACCAGGGAGATCCTATACTTCCAGGCTCAGAAGTTATCAGCTCCCTCAAGCTTTTCATCAAGCTTGGTATGATGAGACATCTTAACTGAGAACCTCAGATGGAAATACAAAATATTTAGATCTTACCAGGCCAAGATGTCGGATCTGGATTTAGAGCTGAAATCCTGCAGTGCTAGTTCAGGAGCAAATTAGGGTTTTGCTTTTCTGGAGTTCTGTCCAACCAAATGCTTTGAATTTGATCCCTAACTTCGATTTTTGGGAGGAGGTCAATCCAGGCCTGGGCTCATTGAAAAATTCCTCTTCTGTGAAAAGCCCTAATATCCGGCAGCAGTGTTGGGTCCAAAACTGGAAAACCTCAGAATTGGATTCTGCTTCGACAGAAAGATGCGCCCTAGGGAGGAGAGTTATTCCAATCTTCTTTTGCTGAAAATCTGTGGAGACAGATCCACAAAGTAGGAAGCCCTAGTTCCCACAGCTGCATAGTGTCTTCTTCTTAGGTTAGCTCTGATTCCATGCTAGTTTTTATCAATCAAGCTAGCATTATGTTAGGATCTTTAATTGAGAGAACAACAAGTACAACAATCAAACACAAGAGACAATGAACATAGTGTTTTTCCTCGGGGAAACCATAAATGGAGAAAACCCTGCAACTTCCTCAGAGATAGAATCAACACCAAAAGTAAAACCCCCAAAATAGTAAGATGATCTCTCGACATCAGTAACCTCTTTCTTCCTTGCCCCAGTGTCTTTCTCTTCCTCAGCTATGTGCTACAACTGAGTGTGTGCTAAATAGAGAGGCTAGCTCTCTATTTATACTAATTCCCGACATGACTAAACCCTACTAGGGCCGACCTCTCTAGGAGAGTCTAATAACCATAGTGCCCCAGAACTGCGGGGACTTTAACCCTTAGACATTAGGAGGGTTACCCACAATAACTTGACATGACTTGTTTACATTATAGATCCTCCCGATAGGAACATCAGGGCATGACATGACTCAAGTATATCACAAATACATCCCGGAATAAACATTGGGTTACAATACATAAGATATACAAGTGAATACATTCCGAAGTTACATATTCATCAACACAAAATCAATAACATGAGAGACCATAGACTTCCTAAGCTAACTTTAAATTCCATCCAAAACCACCTAAGGCTCAAGCGAGGTTGGTATAAAGATACCAAGGCCTGGTTAAACCATTGGGAGATCGACGAAAATGTTGCATTGCAAAATATTAATGACATTAAAAATATTGCTACTTCTAAGTTTAAAGAGAAAATGTGGCGTGAGAAAGATTTAGAGGCTAAAAGAAAATTAAGATATTATAAGGAGGCCATCAACCCTACTCTAGAAGATCAAAAGTATCTCTCTTTTTAACTAGTTTAAAGAAAAAAATTAATATAGCCAAGATAAGAACGAACTCTCATGAACTCCATAGTGAAACAGGTCGTTGGGCAGTTCCTAAAACACCATGGTTGGAAAGGATCTGCCATCTTTGTGAGAATATGAACATTGAGGATGAAAATCACTTCCTCTTAGAGTGCCCCGCGTACACCTACATTAGATCTCAGTTTCATAATCTTTGTTGCAATACCGATCTTCCTAGCCTTTTAACATGTCAAAATTATAGCGAGCTCGAGATGCTTCTCTCCAAGCTCTTTGAGCATAGGAATACAATTTAAAAACAAACTAAATAATTCGTTCTTTAGGTTCGATAAACCAAAGTTTGGTCTGAGTGGACGTTAACTATCATCATTATCATTAAAATAATTTTAAAGCAATATTTAAAAGTAATAAAAATATAATAATGATTAAATTAATTTTAAAACTATGTTAAAAAGTAGATAGAAAGATACTAATGTTCAAGATCTAAATATTGTTTATTGGTTAAAAACATTAAGGTTGAAATATTTAATAAAATAAAGTTAAAATGTAAAAACAAAGAGAGTAGAAGATTCATCATATAATTTTGGACATTACGAGGTTATAGTAAATTTTTTTTGTTTTATAAAATAAAACAATTAAAATTAAAAATAGCTTTTTAATTTTAATTTTAAATTTGATATAAAGCATAAATTTATTTTAAATCAAATTCATTAAAGTTATTTTTTAATATTTTAATATATATATATTAAGAGTTGAATCAACTATTAAGGATGAGGTTGATACTTGTATAATTTAATCATGCTATTACTATACTTTAGGTGAATTTATAAATCTCAAAGCATGATACACAAATAAGTTTAAGGAAGTTTGAACATTAACTATTTACAAAGTTTCAACTATACCACTTGTTTTGCTTCATATACTTAAACTTTTTATATACTAGCACACCTACATAGTTTGTGGTTGCATCAAGTCATAGGGATCAAATGGGTGAGAGATAGTGGGAATGAAAAATATTTTTTTTTTCTTCGTATTCTTCTAGTTAGACGTTTAATGTGAGTTATCCATGCCTAGCTACATGTTATCACTGACATCCTTCTTGTTATATATCTATCAAGTATCACTTATTTTTTATATTCTTTTTCTTTTTTATCTCGTATTTTTCTAGTTATCTTTCATGAATTGTTGGTTATCCATATATTAAGTCTGAGTTATCAGTGCATTGCTATTTTAGTTGTTTCATATATATATATTTTTGATAATTGTTTATTTTCAATAGTCCACCCCAAATCTCAAATAAAAATGTCTATCAACGTAATTAAAAAATTAATAACTCAACCATTAATAAATATAATATTATCACACTACATTAAAATTTGTATATATTAAAAAATTAATGGGTCAACAATTAATAGATCTAGATTTATACGGATAATATTATCACAATAAATCAGATATTTCAATAATGATTTGAAAATGATAAGGGTCATTTCGAAATATTGCCTTAAATGAAAACTAATAAGAAAATCAAGAAAATGTTATGGATGGAAAATAACAAGGTAGGAAGGCAAAAGACTACGGATAGAAACGCTATTATCGAGAGTGGGGGGTAACTAGGCAGAAGGCTCTCGGTAGAAAATCTCAGCAAAATTGCAGTAGTCACAGTCCCGAAGTCGATTAAATATCTGGGAAAGCGTTTAAATTGGGGTTCGCAGGTAGAAATGGAAGCTTCATCTTTTAAGGCACCGGCATTCTTCTCATTGCCTCGCGGTTTCACCTGAAAATGCTCATCAGCCATCGAATTCACAATTTCAATAACAATGCGGTATGCCTTCCTCTCTGCTTTCTCTGCTTTAAACTATTGGCAACTCCAAGGTTCTATTCTAAAAACCTGAAAACCCCCATTTTTCCAAACAAAACTCTTAAACCCTACAAAGCCCTAAAACCCTACGGTGTTCTGAATGTGCTCAGATTCCAGAAAAACCCCGAAATTGCTCTCCAAATCTTCATGTCCGCCGCTCAAAAACCCCGATTTAAACATCTTCGCTCAAGCTACGATGTTTTAGTTGACAAATTGGCGAAATCAAACAAGTACGGTGTCATTGAGAATTTTTTAGAGGGTTTGAAGAGAGGAAAATCGAGTGGAGAAACTCTTGTGGCCGTCATCAGACTCTATGGAAGAGCGCGCATGCCTCAAAACGCTCTGGAAACCTTCTTTCAAATGCCGGATTTTAACTGTAAGCACACTGTAACCGCCTTCAATTCTCTTTTGAATGCACTTGTAAATTCAGAAAAGTATGAGATAGCCGACCAAATGTATAAAAACAGATACCAATTTGGCATTTATCCAGATATTTATACTTATAACATTCTAATCAGGGCTAAATGTGAAGTAAACCTGATGGGTTCTGCTTCTGTATTATTTGGTTTGATGTGTAAACAAGGCTTGAGTCCTGATACTGTAACGTATAATACATTGATGTCATCTTTCTTAAAGGCAGGGGAAATAAACAAGGTTTACAAGATTCTGTCGGAGATGTCACGCAATAGATGTGTTTCCGATGCTGGGACCTACGGTATTATTATTGATTCATTTCGTAAGGAAGGCAAGATGAATGAGGCTCTGATAATTCTGAATGAGATGCTTCGTGAGGGGCATCGGCCGAATATATTTACTTTGAATACTATGCTAAGGAGCTTTTGCGAGAATAATATGGTCCATGTTGCAAAAATGATATTTTCTGAGATGCCCAGGAAGGGATGCAATCCGAATGTTGTTAGCCACTGTATTTTAATTGAAGGTATGTGCAAGGATGGCCAGGTTAGTTCAGCTTACGAGCTTTTTCGGTTAGTTTTGGCAAAAAGGTGGGTTCCAAATGAAGATACTTGTAAGACAATGGCAGAAACACTTTATGAGACAGGGAGATTTAAGGAGGCTGTTCGAGTGGCGGATGAAATGGATAAGTGGAATTTTGTTCCAGACACCAGAACATGGGATGCATTGGTCAATTCTTGGTTGAATTCTTCGTGAGTCTTAAGTTTGCCCTCGGTAGAAATATTGCATATTTCTTGCTCCTGATCCTGTAGGACTTTTTGATTTTGAGCTGAAAAAGATCAGGGCTCAAATGTAATTCTGCTTATTAGGTACCCATGTTCTCACCGCGGCTTAGGAGGTCTGTTCTGTTTGCTTATGAAATTTTGATAATCATAGTATGATTTACGTGCCAGATGAATGCACAAACAGAGGAACCATAAATCAGTGATGCCAGGAGCGTTATAGATCATATATGGATCCCATTAAGAAATTACGGTTTTTCAACCTTGCCTAATTTTTTGGAGCATAAAACAAAGTTTAATGGGATTGTGGCTACTCTGTCACGATTAAGCAATTATTTACAGGCATCGCATATCATAATGGTATCTCAAGACGAAACTTTCTGTCTGAGGGTTGGCTTTACATGGGTAACCTAGCTAAAATGTAAGACCAGGCCTTAATTGTTAAGCAAGTTATGAGCCAATTCTGATGTTGATACCTTCCAGTGTGTGCTTGGAAAGGGATGAGTTATGGTCTCTTTTCCATAGTTGCGACAAGTGAACTCCCTCAATATAGTATGAATGAGGACAATGTTTGACATGCCTGGAGGCTGTCTGTACTGACGAGTTCAGATGCACTGCTATGAATTAAGGTATCGAAGATGCCTTGATCCAGTTGACAGGAGTGTTTCTAATGGATGCACTTTTTCATGCTTACGAATGCTATTGCTTTGATTTTCGAAAAGAATTTGGACCACATGAATTTATATGGGTCAACTATACGAAACCTGACCAATCCCCGTGATCGGATAATTTGAACAGTGATTTATGTTGAGTTGCAACTTGAAAACATTCCAGAGTATACATGGATTGATTTCTTTCTGCTGTTTCCATGTTTACGTTACCAGTTACCAGTCTCCCTAGCTTTGACTCCACAGTTGTAGCCGGGACTACTTCGAACAGTTTTGAGGTTGGGTTGAAGAAGATTTTGTTCAATAACCACACATCAAGGAAAAACATTTGATTTTAGTGTTTGTGAATTGCAACCACGTTTGGAGTGGTGTTGAGAGTTCCTACGAAAATAAAAAAAATCTTAGAATTTGCTTTTAAGGGAATCCTTATTGAAAATGTTAACCCTTGGGTCTTTTCAAAGATTTTGGCGTTTAGTTTTTGGCTGGGTAAATGCTTTCTTTGATCCATAGGGAGCTATGAACCCCATTTCCACATTATCACAGACCTTCTTCAACGTGGGGAGTCATTAAACTCGACAAATGTGTGAGTGGATGCTCACTCTTCCATTGTTTGTTACAAAATGAACTCCCTCGATATCGTATATGCGGGGACAACGTGTACATTCACTTCCATAAATTAAGGTATTGAAGATGCCTTCACTCAATTGACTGGAGTTTTTCTAATGGATATACATGCGCTTGCTATGATATGTACATGTACTTCCATGAATTACGGTATTGAAGATGCCTTTATTTGAGTTTTTCTTATGGCAATACATATACTTACTAGGATATGCACATGCACTTCCATGAATTACGGTATTGAAGATTCTCCAACTCAATTGGCTAGAGTTTTTTAAATGGCTATACATGGTTTCATTACTTTCTACTGTTTCCACAATCATGGTCCATGGCCATGCAATTGGAGCCAGGACTACATCAAAGACATTTGAAGTTGGGTTGAAGAAGATTTTGTTTAGTAACCACATGTTAAGAAAAGCATTTGATTATCGTGTTTGTGAATTGCAAGCATTATGGGAGTAGTGTTGAAAAATTAGGAAGGTGTGAAGGAAACCAAATAGTCTTATATAGTCTTATAATTTACTTGTAAGAAAAAGTAAGTTATCGAAGATGTAAAGTTTAAATTTTTGCATTTTTGGAAAGCTGTTGACATTTAGTCTCTTTGGACTAGGGTAAATGGTTGCACTGAGAGTAGTGAGGTGTTCTATAGCTATAGCTTAGTATGAGTGAGATGTTGTCACGTAATGTTATGTAATGTGACATATTTTAATAATAAAAAAATATAAATTTAATATTAAAATATAAAATAAAAAAAATGAAAACATGACGGCATAAAAAAATTTACATATGTTTTAATGAAAATTACAGATATATTATGTTAATTTAATCATTATGATTATTCATAAGGTGTAAATTTTTTTGGATCCCTCTCGGTGCTTGATAAGTTCTAGTATAAGATGGATCTGTACTGGTTTATTTGATGTGTAGGGAGTTATAAACTCCATTGCAACATTATTGTGACCCATTCCAATGTACAAAATTGTCAAACTTAGCCAAAGCACCCATTGTTCTAGGGGTCGTCTATGCCTAATGGGGTTTAATGCGAGTCATTTCCATGATGATACCCCCATCTTAGCCACTAAACCACATCCCAATGGAAAAATGCTTTTGTCATTTAAAAAAAATTTAAAGTAAGAGTCGAATTATCTTTTGATGTGCACACGTATATTTACAGGAAAAATGAGATGTTAGCCAAGTAAATCGTAGTTGATTTCAAGTAATGTTCTTTCAAGCCTAAAAGCTTGTAGTGCCATATTCAAAATGATAAAATATATGAAAACGACCTAACAAAAAGAAAAGCCAAGACAGTTTCACAGCACTAACTTGGCTTACGGCCCCCATATCGTATGCTATCATAATACTAATTAAAGAACATATAGACTAGAACTTGAAAGGGAAGTGAATCATAAAAATTCTGTACTAATCTCCATCATCTGCAAGGGGAATGGGTTTCTTTTTAGTATCTCCCTTGTCCCTTGATTCCTTGTAGGATTTCGGCCCTTGTTCTAATCCTTTGACGACATTTAGAAGGTAGGGATACTTGTCATTGAGTTGGTGCAATTTTTCAGTATGGTGCTTAGGATAGCATTGTTTTTCTTTGAGATGAACTCCATATGGCAAGCTATCATCTCTTTTTTCTGCTAGTTTAAGTTGAGAATGAGCGAGTATTTGGTAGTTCTACTCCTTGAGAACCCTATGTTTGGGGCAATGGGCTCCAATTCCTTATGGAGTAACCTATTTAACCGACCATTTGCACCCATCGGACGACCTGGCTCGCGTGAGCGGTCACATCTATTGTTGCCGGTCATCCAATCGGTGCAAATGGTCGAGTAAATAGGTTACTCCATTCCTTATCAATTTGCTTGTCGCTAGTGGCAGCCTTTCCGGGCTGAACCTTACCCTTAAGCCTTTCCATGTTTTGAATTGTGGTAGCCTTGTCGCCTACCAACAAACCCTTGGGCTATGCGAAAGGCTTCCGAGTGGTGGCCTTTGGAGGAAGTCCTTTTTGGGTATTATCCCCACAAACCCTATATTGAAAGGCCTATTTTTGCATGTTTCTAGGTGGATTTGGTCTTGTTGATAATATAAGGAAAGAGAGGTTTTGGCCGGTTCTCCTTTGGCTCAAGGGGGGTTTTTCTTGCAATGATTGCTGGAATCTAAGGCAACGAGTTACAAAGTGAAATGAAGAATAAATTTTAGCAAAACAATTTGTTGTTATGTTTGAGAAGTAAATATGGATGTGTGGACTGGAGATTAGTGTCTTATCAATTGGCTAATGACGTTAATTAAAAGATTTAATGGGAGACTATCTTAATGAGGATGGCTAATGGTTAATTAAAAGATTTAATGGGAGACTATCTTAATGAGGAAGAATGGCTATTGATGTTGAAGGCTCAAATAAACCATCCCCTAGCTGTCCCCAATTTGCAGAAATGTATATAGGGAAATTACCATAGCAGATAAAGTCCAATACACATGAAGCTTATTATTACCCAGAATGAATTTAACATGCATTTAACCAACTCAGAGAAAAATTCCGTAAAGAAACTACATTCCATGGATAACATAAGGAAATAACATAAGGAAAGAGGAATATGGTTACCACTTTTACACTTCATAAAGTATTTGTCAAGATAAATTAAGCAAATGGGAAAAAAACATTAAAATCTACAAGACATTCTCACCCATAAAGTAGTTCATCGATCTTCCAAACACATCCGAAGAATTTTCATTAAGCTCAAAGGAGTCTAACCCAAAATCCAACCATGACAACCTATTACTAAGGAAAAATAGATCTCACTCTCCAATTTAAGTGCTATCCTCATCAAGTTACCAATCTACAAATCTCTGAATTTTGTAATAAGAATCACACATGCAATCTTTGGGGTAACAACTGGCTCCAACATGGGGCCATGTACTCTTCGTGAGAGTGCATGAGAACCTCATGACCTTTGGATGTACCTACTAGAACATGTCATAAGAGAAGAAAAAACTTGTGGTGGGGTAGGCTAATACTCTCACCCCTAAGCACCACATTACAAGTCCATGATAATGTTAAAAAGGAAATCTCTAACTAATGCTCACGAACATTGAGCTTATTACTCCTACTCAAATGGTCTCAATAACTTATTTGTCCTTCTTCTAGTCCACGATAAAAATAAGTACAAGAGCTAGGTGAAATCATTGAGCTAATGCAACCATTCTAGCTCTTCATTTACATCATGATCTCTCCCTTTGTGTTTGGCAATGAACCAAAACAAAGATGCATTAAAACAAAATGATTACGAGCTGAAATACATATAAGAGAATGGCTGAATATGGAACTAAGCTCATGAAGATGAATAAGAATTTCAATATGATGCCAAGGTTGGCATGTGCTTTCACAAGACTTTTCTATCCATTCTTGGTTAATATAAATCTTGCCATCTGAAAATGGAAATAGTGGCCCATCTTTGCTCCATAAAAAATCTTCATGATGCCTCTCAGAAGGTTGATCCACATACTCCAACAAATAGCCTCCTTGGCTTTTAAACGCATCTTCATACAACCAAGCTTGAGGTGGCCCCACAAAAAATCTTCTAAGACAATTCTTGGCTGCCCTGAAATAAATATATAGATGAACCATGAGACAAAAGTTTAGATTTGAAAAAAAATTGCTCCAAATTCAGGGTCTGTTGCTCTTCTTTATATGGTTGGAAATTTTTGCAACACACCATAAACTTAAAATTATTTTGCCCATACATCTTTCAACATCAAAAACACATCTCCTACCTGAATTTTCATACATAAGTTGGGAGAAAAATGAAGAAAGAAGTGGTCGGAAATCTGTGCAATAAGACCCATCAAATCCCACGCAACTTACATCACCAAAATGATCCTCCTAATACTGATTTTTATTGTAGAGATTCATCAAAATCTGAAAGAGATGGTGCCTGGAAAATACCCCTGTAATTTTCTACAAACAAATTCCTATATTATCTTTATTTACTTGGCTTCTTTCTCATCAATGTCTTCCTGATGTGCATGGTCTCCAACATTGCCATGAGGCGCTTCTTGATGTGGAGCTGCAACAGACTTTTCAACAATCTCATACAATACATTTACAAATTTCCCTTTCCTCAGGACACTAATTTTTTTAGATACTGGTGCCTTTTCATCCTGTATTTTATCTCAGAGAGGCCTTGAAGGATTCCTCTCATATACAATCATCATATGAGCAAATTTTTTTTTCTTGTTGTGTCAAGAGGCACTTCTACAACCCAGTATGGGGAAGTCGTTGTTACGTTAAATTGTGTAACGTATAGTAATAATTTATCCAACATAAATTTTAATTAAAAATTTAATATTAACTTTTAAAGAATTGGAAAAAATAATAAGTAAAACAATGTAAAAAAGATAAAAATTAAAACAATATAAAAAAATTAAAAAGTAAGACGATGTAAAGTAACATTCCCAACTACTATGGAGGAGATGTTGTCAATCGAAGTGACATGAATTTTAATAATTAAGTGACATAAATTTTAACAATTAAGAATTTAACAATAACTTATAAAGAATAAGAAAAATAGATAAGTAAAACAATGTAAACAAATTAAAAAGTAAAACAATGTAATTTTTTTAAAAATAAACAATGTTAAATAGTTAAAGTATCTATTTCATGTGGTAGATTGAGATGAAGGATTTGATCCCTCTTGATGCATGGTAGATCTGGAGTTTAGATGGATCTAGGCTGGTCTTTACAAATTTCAACCTAAATGAATGTTGAAATCAAGGCTTACTGGGTGTACAATATATCCAAGATCAAACCCAAAATAATAACCTCGACAATGAACAAGATTTCAACAGTAAGTGATAGCCACAAAACCCTTGCTATAGTGGATGGCAGCCTTAAAAAGACTATAGCAGTGGACAACTACCACCCATAGGAAAAATGTACCCTCAAACAGTCCCACAAGCAGTGGCAGCCTACATGTAGGCAGTGGTACCCTAAACACGGTCCACATAAGCAATGGCAGCATCCATACAAGTGGAAACTCCCTCAAACCAACCCACAAAGGCAATGGCCTACACAAAACAGTCCAAAACAGTCCAACAAGGTATCGACGCACACAACCAATCCAAGAACAGTCTACTACAGTCCAACAATATAGTGACCCACACAAGAAACAATCCAACAAGGTAGCAAGCCTCCAACACAATCCACAAACAGGTAGCGACTGCCCTTGTAGGCTTTAATAGCCTCACAACAGACCTTGACACCCTCATAAGTGACAATGACACCCTCAAAACATAGACCCAACATATAGCAACACCCTAAAACAGTCCACAACAGACCTTAACCAAGTGGACGACATCCCTAACAGGCTTCTAACAGCTGAAGGTACCCACAGGAAGCAAGGGACAGCCTGAGAAGACTAGCTCAGCCTTAAATCAGCCTTTGACATCATCTAAACAAGACTCCTGAAACCCTAGATCAGTCACACAAGAGCTAAGATGCTTCGTAAAGATGATATAACCTTTAAGGGCTCCTAGAAGGTTCTAGCTTCTAATCCTTCATTGACTAAGGGTTACTCTAAGAAGGTCAAGACGTCATAACATTAAGGAGGGTTACCAATTATAAAATATAAATTACTGTTAAGACATCATAACAAAGGGTTAAGGTACCACACTTAAAAGTGGGCTCTAACACAACAAGGAAGAGGTCAACACAAGACCAAAGCAAACACAAGGGTAACCACAAGTCAACAAGAGACGACACATCAAAGTTGGAAGACAACCCCTTTACCCACAAGACCAAAGGTGTAACAACAATGTGGGAAGACACCTCTTTTACCTAGAAGGAAAAACAAACAAACTTTTATCTCTCTCTCAATGTATGTGGTTCACAAGTGTTCCATACAATAAGTGTAAGTTTTATCATCACCATATAAGGAAAGTTCACACTGGATGATGTGATCCTTTGGTCCTCCTGACTTCTCCTAAAGGTCAAGTGCTAGTGACTTCATAAAGGGGTGGCCACTCCCTTGATGAAACAACCTAGCTCAACCATCTAGGAGAGGAGGGAATCACACATCATCATCTTGGTTAATTGATGAAGATCCACTTGTTTAATTGACCAAGAATACACCTGCAGAACTTGCTTGGTCTTAGACCAAGAATTTGCCTGGTCCCAGAGTAGGATGTCTCTGTCTTTGCCTGCAGGATCTGCTTGGTCCTTATGAACAAGAAATTGTCTGGTCCTTGACTAGAATGCCCTAGAGATAGATAGGGGCCCTATCCACATGCTAGGGACTTTGCCATGGCTCTAACCTACTTGGTCTTAGACCAAAAACCTCAGTAGACTGTTGGGGGCCTTAGGGTACCTGCTAGGGACTTACACTGCTTGGTTAACTAACCAAGAACCCTAGTTAACTCTCTAGAGTGCCATCCTCCCAGAGAATGGCTCTTGCAGCGGCATCATATATAACAAGGAATGCACTATTTAATCATTCCATTTGATCTTCTACACCAATCCAAATTATTTGGAAAACTATGAGGAAATTACAAAACAAGAATACCTCCATTGGATTGAGAATCCAATACCATTCTTTTGTACTATTTTTCATTGAAAGTACAAACATTTTCATAGACAATTTGTTTTTTCAATAAAATAGTTGATAATGATTATTTTTTTCTCTAGAATCTTGGAGTATGGATTATGTTTTTTTTCATATTTGATAATGGAACTCATGTGGATATCCTTGAATGCATGGGAAATTTAAAGGACCAACCAATTTGTCTTCCCACTCTTTGCATGATGGAGTTGTGCCTCCTTCAATTCGAAAATATTGATATGACATCTGAATTGTACATGATCACCATACCTCAAGATGTGGAGTCACCAAGGTAAGCCTCTCAATGCCTTCAAAGTTATTGAGTGTGCTCACCTCAATGCACAACAATGTCTTCAAAGTTCTTTATGGAACAAGGGCTTCATTCCTTTGATGGAGTTGTCATATGAGCTGGAAATTGTAAAACTGTGCATTCATAACATCAACATAGCAAGACTACAAATTCTTAAATTCTTGGAAATGGACTTTGTCTTTAGAAACAACACTAAAATGTTACCTCTCAAACCTTTGCCTCTAGAGATAAAATCCTAAAAGCTCAAGTGAGGTCTTGGAGGAATCAAGAGGGAGGACACTCATTCACCAACCCTGTTCTACACTTTCATCCGACACTCCTTTGGCTCCAGTAGGGCTTCCCTAGAATGGGTTGCTGGAATTTTAGGCAATGAGATACGAGGTGAAATGAAGAGTAAATTATAGCGAATTAGTTTATTGAGTTTGAGAAATAAAAATGGATGAGTGGACTATAGATTAGTGTTTTATTAAACATGGAATGGAGTCAATTAAAGGATTTGGTGGGAGACTATCTTAATGAGGAAGAATGGGCAATGAGATACGAGGTGAAATGAAGAGTAAATTATAGCGAATTAGTTTATTGAGTTGAGAAATAAAAATGGATGAGTGGACTATAGATTAGTGTTTTATTAAACATGGAATGGAGTCAATTAAAGGATTTGGTGGGAGACTATCTTAATGAGGAAGAATGGTTATTGATGTTTAAGAGTGCAAGCTACAGCAAACCATCTCCTTGTTGTCCCAAATTGCAGAGATGTATCTAAGGAAATTACTAAAGTAGATAAAGTCCAATACAGATGAAGCTTATCATTACCTGGAACAAAATAAATTTGAATTTAAGCAAACTTAGAGAGAGTGCATCAATAAACTACATTCCATGGATAACATAACGAAAGAAGTATAGGGTTACCACTTTTACACTCCATAATGTATTTGTCAAGATAGCTTAAGTAAATGGGAAAAAGCATAAAAATCTTACAAGACATTCTCACCCATAAAGTAATCCATCAATCCTCTGAACACATCCAAAGAATTTCCATTAGGCTTCAAGGGGTCTATCCCCAAATCCAACCATGACAACCTATCACTAAATAAAAATAGATCTCCTCCAATCCAATGTAAGTGCCATCCTCATCAAGTTACCAACCTGTAAATCTTTGAATTGCGTGATAAGAATCATACATGTAATCCTCTTGCAATACGAGGGGTAACAACCCCAAGGTCCTTAACTCCTTCAGCATCAGTTTCCAAAATACTCTTCAGATTCACCTTATTCCTTGAGTGCTTGCTGTAGAGACAAAGCGCAATCATAAGGTCAGCATAACCCATTTGATTAATTGTAGGGGTGACCATGAAAATGAGTCTCTGGCTCCATGGCAAAGAGACATAATCTTCCATAACCCTCGCTTTGATCATACTGTAACCTCTTCATCATTCTTTGGCGTGCCTTTGTCTGGAGGCAAATCCAAACTGGCGCAATCTGATCTTCCCCTTTGTGTCCTGTCTGCTCCTGCATGAGTGTTAAACGCACCTACTTCAGAGGACTGTTGGATGATACCACCGTTACCCATTCTATTGATTGCGGTTAGGTCTCCCCTACCAATCACCCAATCCTGGGGTGCTATAGGCATTTCGTTGAAGTCATACATGTTTACTATTTAAAAGAAAAGAGTCTGCAGCTACGCACAGCTGTGTCATCTGTGTTGTCAACATGAGGTCTGTTTTACATACATACATTGTTATTTACAAGAAGCAACCCCAGAAATGTTTCTATATACATAACATGTTGAAGAAATGTGAAGGTTGGTTGGAGCTTCAAATTTTGTACTTCAGATGTTTTGAAGCTTAAGCTATACTGCATCTAAATTAAAGCCTGTGTTGAGAGTGATCTTAATCCCTCTTAAATAAGATTTTGTATGGTTAGGAACGAGGGAATTTGAACCAAATTTTTGTCTATGCAGGATGACCTCTTTGAATGAATGGATCAAGAAGACCTGAATCCCTAAGCCTGTAGAATAAATGGGTTTGCATACCCTTTTTCGGGATTATAAACAAAATTATTAATGATCGGTAGCCGAGATTTTGTAGAACCTATCTGCATTGCTGCCATATTACAAAAGCATAATGAAATGTACTTAATAAAAAACTAATTTGGTGGCAATACAAAACATGGTTACTTCAGAGCTCAGTGTTTCTTAGCACAAATCAAACTATATGGTCATGATTTGCAACATACTAAAGTCCAAAGAAAACATCAAAAATCATGAACAGCATGCCATGCAATTGAACAATACTATATGGGGGGTTGCATCCTTCGAGAAATTTAAGATAAATCTTCCACAAAATTTTCCCTACATGAAATGTTGCTAATACCATTGGAATTTATTGATGTATTCATGATTCTGTTAAGTAACATCTTAATCTTCTCTTGCGTACATTATGGACCTGGCCTCGTTGAAAGCCTAGTCCGTGGTTAGCTAATGGTTAAATCATGTACATAGAGTATATGATGCACTTCATATTTATTCTGTAGACATTTCTGACTTTTTACTCTAGAAGTATAATAGATCTTCTAACGATCAACTGTAGTGTTTGTGTTTGACTCTTTCTATTGTAGTCGAAGATGTTCACATGCTTTTATGTTTGTACTTTTCAAAGGATGTTATTGCCTTAAAAGGTTCAATGCTTCACCCTGCAACCCTTTATTATGTGACTAAGCCGAATCCTCCATTTTCATTCATTACAACTATCCTTGAACATTTCAGGAACCGTCCACCTGAATGTTCATTCCTTTTTTTTCCATTTATATGAAAACATTGTCACAATTTGCAGGCGCAAAAATAATAATATTCTCCACAGTTTTTCCAAAATAAATACTTACAATATAACAATTTGCAAAATCTACACTCTGAAATCATTTTCTCTGCCCAATTGGACTTCTTTATAAACATAGATTTTCTGTTTGCTCAATTGGACTTCATGTTTATCGAGTTGTTCATTTGGTTCGATTTCAGTCGTTTTTGTCGGACTCATGTTGTTGGACTTGCCATATTGCACGGTGTGTTCATTCATTTATTGTGACATTCTGCATTCTTTAGAACTTCAGTTCAAATTTCACCTAGATGGGCTCTTTGATCAACTTCGCTAGACTTTTCTATTCACCTATGGGCCTTTCTACTTGAATGATCAGCCTTTTTGTTGGCCAAGTTGGTTTTCTCACAAGTATGATGCAAACAAACCCAAACATTTCATTAATATCAAGCTTGCTACAAATTATCTGAGCATTCTCATTTAAACAGAATTGCAAAATGTCATTGTATTTTGCTTCTTCATGAGTTGGCAAATCATTATTGTTCGACTGTGCTGCGAATCTTCTGATATGCACAAATCCAAAATAGAAAAGACGCCAATAATAGATCGCCAATACCTGGTTTGAGAAGGGCGATCTCCCTCTCCAATACCCTGTTCGAGAAGGGCGCTCTCCCAGTTACAATGCAAAGCAAGACCTCCTCTTATTTCACACCCTCTTCCCTGTGGCAGTCGACATATTTTGACATTCAACTAGTATGTAGGTATGAAATCAATATATAAGGTTAACCTTTGGATTATTTAAAAATTTAAATTTTCAATTAAAACGTTTATAAAGTATCTGAAATTTTATTTGTGGATTTCATTAAATATTTTTGTTAAAAGTTTGAAAGGCAAGGAGCTGATGACAAATAATCACATCAATCTGTACATTTCATTTAATCCTTATTTCAAAATATTAATCACTAAATATTCTTTAGACTCTCTTGCAATGACATCATTCCACCATCAACATCTTAATATGATTTTAGTTTTAACATTGCCCGAGCTCTGCAAATTAAGCCATCGTTTTCCCCAACCTGAGTCTTTGTTTTTGTCAAATTGTTGGCTTATCGAAATGCCTATTTCCAAACTGGTCATAGAGATGTGGATGCGTTTAGATTTTTTAAGATTATGATTATAGCAGTATATGTTAATTGCATTTATCAATAGGATCATTAAAATATTAGACACAGAACAATAACACAAGTATTTTTCACTTGAGAAACTCAAATGGGAGAAAACCCAGCAACCTTCGTCTAGAGTTAATAATTCTGAGATCAGAGTACAACCAAGAAAGAATAGAAAAATATAGAAATGCTTTCCAAAGATTGAAACCCTGAAAACAGTCTTCTTCTGCAGTGTATGCAAACTTCTCTGAGCTGCTGTGTAGCTGCACTCTCTCCCAGAAAACTGTGAACTTCTCTGAGTGTTGTGCTGCTGTTGTATGAAATAATGAGGAGGAGCGCCTCCTATTTATACTGTTTTCCACCCAGAGTTTAACTGAGGCCAACTTCACTTGGAAGAGCAATATAATTTTATATTTCATAATTTATATTTTATTCTTTTATTGCTGATGTTTCATCCAAGGGACTTCACTTAAAAAAGCAATATAATTTTATATTTTATTCTTTTATTGCTGACGTTTTATCAGAGGCTGGCTTTTCATCCCAAAGTTTGTATTGTTCTTTCTAAGGTTTGTGTAGGGTTTATATAAATGATTACAACAAGTTCAATTCGCAAAAGAAAATAATAAGAATAACTTCTCCACAAATCCAACATCCTAACAGATGTTCAATCAAAATTCAAATGTTTCATTTTAGTTATGTTTTTGACGTAGATCCATGCATTCGAACATCTGCAGTTTCAACTAATAACACCTGGAAGTTGCGTCTTCACGGTCTGGTCAGCTGTAATTATGAATTGTATTTTGGCTTCGACACTGTTAAAACCACCCTAAGCCACATATTGTGTCCCTAGAATGTAGGCGCTGTCTACTGATTAACTTAAACGCTCCATCTTGGCTTGATTCCGGCAAGCCATTGAGATTTTCTCAAAAATTTATTGCTGATTTTGCAATTTTGCTGGTCTGGGTGGATTCGGGGGGTCCCGACAAACCTTTATAGCGCAGTTACAAACTGATAGAATTACATCTTCCGCATACGGAAATTGCAATTTAAAAATTCTGTGCACAAAATTATACCAGAAGAATGAAAAGTGGAAAAGAATGCCAGAAGGTGGGGTGTTTTAATCAAATGTTAGCTCACGCCCAAGAACGTAGAGGGGCACCATCCTCCGAAATTGCATTGTGTGCCATCCGTAGAGCTGTGTTAAGATGTTTGGTGTACAAGGTATTTTAAATTAAAAACATTAAACCATATATCTCTATATTAACTTTTTAGGAACGTGAAATGCAGAATTGGAAAGTGGTTGGTCGAAGCATGGATATTTTGGTTTTCTTTAGGCTGCCACAGCCACTCATTATCCTCTATATTTCCGTATGTGAGAGAAGTGGGAGGCCATAATTTGAGGGATTTAGCGGTCTGCAGCTCGAGTCCCTTCTGTACCATGCCGTCTTACGATTTTTAGTACTATTGTTCCATCTCGACTCGATGAATGCACACATTGTTACCCCATTTTGCATTGGTGTCCATTTGGGTTTTTTATCACAATTTCAGCACAAGTTACACGGTACACCTTGATGGAGATTTGGATGCCTTAGGGTCTTGATGCTAAATTGTAGCATATGGTTCTTCATGATGTTGATGCCTTAGTTGATGATGGATGATGGATGATTGATGTTCTCATGGTGTTTTATATGGATGGTATCAGCACCTTTCACTTGATGATCTTCTTGGCATTGGCTTGCCTTTTGCACTTTGTTTTGTGCCAATTCTGGGGTGATTTGTGCTTAACAGGAGGTTCACTTTAGACCTTTGGATCTCCAATGCCGTAGCTCAGATGGTGGCTTGTGATATATGGTTAGAAGGTTTTCGAAACCTTTCTAGTGATGTAGAACACTCCTCATTCCTCAAGGCGTTAGGAAAAATTGGACTTTAGACCTTTGGATCTCCAATGCCGTAGCTCAGATGGTGGCTTGTGATCTATGGTTAGAAGGTTTTCGAAACCTTTCTAGTGATGTAGAACACTCCTCATTCCTCAAGGCGTTAGGAAAAATTGGACATTCTTTTTGGCTGTCAGATTCTGGTTTATGGTCCATTTTTAGCAGTTTTGATAGCCTGTCTTCAGAACGGTCGTTCTCTCACACCATATCTCTATTGGATGTGTATGATATATGGATGGAAAGCTTATTTCATGAGCAATCCATTGGTATAGAATGCCCCCTAGTTCCTAAGGGCGTTGGATATATGTCAGCTTCTTTTTAGACGTCCAATTCTGGTTTTTCGGGCTGTGTTGCTACATATTTTATGCATGATGGTGATCTTGACGAGTATTGTTGAGTTGACACATTATCTTCCTTGAGCACCCTCTCTTGGCACACATGTGAAGGCATGGTTATATTATTGTATTGATGAGTTGGCATGATGCACACATGTTAACGCACTTTGCTCATCTTTTACATGTGGGGTTTTATTGCACATATGTTCATGCAGTTTGTCACTTGAAAGAGATCTTAACCATTGGTTGAGCTATTTTAGGAGGGGCCATTCTCTCTTGGAGGGTTTCCACTTGCGTATTTATGCATCATTTATGGAGCTGTACCCTTTTGGAGGTTGCTTGCGCACTTGCTCATGCATTGGATGAGTTCATTACACATTTTGAGGATCCTTGCACAAGGACTAAGGCTTGATGAGGTTGTTCCACTATTTTTGGGATATTTGTATGTGCTTGATGGATTGATTGTTCTACACACATTTGCTGGTCTTCCTTGATGAGCACCCACCCTTTGGAGGATTGTTTTCAAACTCATCTAGGTCATGTTTGATCTTCCTTGATGAGCACCCACCCTTTGGAGGATTGTTTTCAAACTCATCTAGGTCATGTTTGATGGGACATTTCTTGGAGGTTCATCCTAGCTTTGGGAACAATTATCTTTTGACAATGTCAAGAATTGTGCCATCTCAATGCTATTAGTTGCAAAGTGGCAATGAGATTTCCAAAAAATGGTCATAATAGAAAATCCATTAAATTTCAAGGATGTTAGCAATTCCACAATTTCCCTTTAAAGCGCAGTAACATATTTTTGTCACGCATGCCTTTTGGATAGCCTTTGGATGCTATGTTTGGGAAGTTTACTTGTTATCTTTCTTCATTTGATGGAGGTGTCCTCCTTGGGCCTCATTCTCTCTTGAGACATTGTAGATGTGGCATTGACTATCACATTTTATGGATATTGTTAAGAGTTTCTTAGGGTTGAGGAGTATTTTTGATTTATTTACTCCGCCCTCAGATATATCTAGGGTTTTGGTAGATCCGTTATTTTATTGTTAAAGAAGTTGAGCTTCTTTCCTCTATAAGAGAGTCTATTCCTCATTTATACTCATGGTTGGATTTTTGGAGTTTTCTCTTTATTGAACCTAATTGACATATCTATTTCTCGGAATAAATTTTTTGTCTTAAGGATTCCTTTCTTTTTCATGTGTGGCACATTTCTCTTGCTTTGAGCTTCATGATTGTAAGGTTGCTACGTGTTTTACATTGCTAAATCATTTCTATGCTTTGCATGGGTCATTGGAAAAGACTATTACCTTGGTGGAGAAAGGTGTTCTATGTGAATCTCTACTTCATCAGATGTTGCATCTTGTTCATACGTGATTTGTGTGTTGTATCTTTGCCTTAATTTGGATTGTGCATCCATAAATCTTTATCTTTTGGGTGCACCCCGTAAATCTTGAAAGGAAGTGGATACTTCATTTGATCTCTTCCCTTGTAAATCCTAATTCATCTTCAATCCACCAAGTTGATTGAGTCCAGCGGATGCGGTTATCTTCTCTTAGTGACCTGTTTGGCAAGGCCGTATTGGTTGGTGATCTTTTGACCTCATTTGCTTTTGATTGGATTGGCACTAGTCCTTGGAGTGGTCCCTTTATCCTCCCATCACCTATTATATATTCCTATACTACAAAAACAGACATTTTGCTAGAGCTGCTCTTCATATCACCTTGAACTATAGTAATCCTATCTTAGGGAAGTCTCCCTTGAGTTGGAGAAGAGCCAACCAAAAGTGCAAAAGTGCAAAAGTGCAAAAGGGGATTGGTGTGGTGACAATAAGTTATGTAGCTTCTTCAACATTCTTCATGGGAAGCTTAAACTTGGAAACCTCGTAAAGTCTAAGTCCACGCTTCATGTCGATCTTCTGACTGCAACTTGAAGAACTGCTTTAGAAACCCTAGCAGGAGCAAGGTCATGAATGAAGTATGGAGGCTTGCAAAACTAATGCCATAGAGGAATGCGCCCTATTGAGGTGAGCTGGAGCAAGGTAATATCCAGCCATTTTTGTGGACTGAAGGGCTAGATCCTAGAAGCCCTAGTTTTTAGCGTGATGGTATTAGGTCGAAAAATGAAGTTCCACCAAATTGAGTTTGCCCTCCACAGAAAGATGCGCCCTAGGAGGGCGAGTTGCTTTATGCCATTTTCAAGATGAACCGAGGTTGAAATCACTCCAAACTGTGGAGCCCTAGTTTCTGACAATGACTTCTTTTAGCATCGCTCTAATCCCATGTTAGAATTTGATAGTTGTAAAACCAAGATCACTAAATGAATGTCAAAGCAAAAAAATAAAGTGTGGATCTTGTTTAACCACGATGATCAATGATCAACTCCCAACCATAGACAAAATAATGTCTTCCCCGAGCTCACTCCTTCCAATAGAGATGAATCGTTCAGATATAGAAGTACATCCAAATGATAGTAGCATAAACCCAACAACACAGAAACTTCTCCAAGATTGGAGAACCCCAAAAACTGTCTTCTAGCTGTAGCGAACTTGCTTGAGTGCTTGATGTGAAAATGAAGTGAGGTGTCTACTTTTTATAGTGGAAGTGGCTGGCAATTTAATTTTTAGTTGGGGATGACTTGCCCTCATCACTGGGGCTGACTTGACTTGTTTGATCTTTTTTTTTGGGCCAACTTGTGTTCTTTTCCAAGGTCCAACTTGTGAGAATGAGCCTCACACAACTACAACAACAACGAATAGATAGATCCAGGATGCGGTCGGAGTTGTGCAGGAGACCTTCTACAATATAAAAACTAAAACGCAATAGGTGATGGTTCTTAAGTTGGATCTTGTGAAGGCTTATGATAGGGTGAATTGGGGTTTTCTAAGATTGCTTCTCTTACAGATTGGATTGGATCTGGCCTCTACAAATTGGATCATGGCATGTGCGTAGTCTGCAAACTATGCAGTTCTTATCAATGGATCTCCTACTAATTTCTTTAGAGGTACTAGGGGTTTGAGACGTGGATGCCCTTTGTCTATTGATTATTGAAGGCCTTAGTAAGCTGACTGAAGAAGCTAGGGATAAGGGCGATGCCAAAGGTATCAATATATCTTATATAATCAAGATAACACATTTATTGTTTGTCGATTATGTATGTTGTTTGGGATCGACACACTGGAGGAATGGCAAGTATATAAGCACATCTTGGAAAATTTCGTAATGCCTCAGGTATGCTTATCAGTGACAAGAAATCTATCATATTGTATCATATTGTATGATGGAGTGGAAGAAAACATTTTGCATCAATTTAAATCTCTATTTCCATATTGCTTCAAAACCATTGAGGAAGGGAGAAAATATATGGGATATAATTTGAAGCCAAATAATTATTCTGCAAAGGATTGGTTCGAGTTGATCAAACGGTTTGAGGTAAGGATAAATCATTGGTGCTTAAGATGGCTATCAATGGGGGACGCTTGACCTCGATAAATTCGGTGCTGACAAATTTCCTTGTTAATTGGATATCAGTGTGCAAGGTGCCTAAATCCATTCTCTGGGCCATTAACCGCAGAATCTCTTGGGGGTTGGGGATTCAAAAATAATTTTAAATTTGCAAATGCTTTAATGACCAAAAGTATGTGGTGAGCACTTTTCATTGACAGTCTTTGGCATAGATTACTATGTGCTAAATATTTAAAGAAGTATGGAATTGAATAGTGGATCTGAATGCCTACAAATCCTACAAAGGTGCTTCAAATGTTGGGTGTGGGCTCACTCAAGCCTTTCATATTATGGGACAGTTGTTAGCATGGATTCATGGGAATGGGACTTCCCTAAGAATTGGTTTGGATCTGGTGTTCGGTGGCCCAAAATTTTTTGCATTGTCTTTTGAGCTTGTACGCAATTTGTACGCAATTTGTAGGACAAAGGTTATTACTTATTATATTAAGTCGCCAAGGAAACAAGAGTTGGACGTGTTGGCACGGAGTGTTCGTTCACGTCTGAACTTCGTCTACAAGAGCCCTATAGTAATGAATCAGAAGATTACAGACGAGGGTTGTTGCAGGGAGGTATTGCACTGACTCAAGAGTCAGATATAATTAGTTGGTCGTGGAATAGGAATACGAGTGACATCACAACAAAGCTGGCATATGAGTCCTTCTACTAGGAATATCATCAATTCTTCATATGGCATAAGCAAATATGGAGATTCCACTCCGCTTTGAAAGGTAAGATCTTCTTATGGCTATCTCTGAATAATAATATCCTTACTTTGGATAATCTGATCAGAAGAGGTTATGAGGAATCCATATCGCATATCTTTATTGATTGTTGTTTTACCAAATAGGTATGAAAGTCTATACAGAGCTATACATCCTTTGAAGATACTTTGAGCGATGATTCACTGATCACAAGCTTGGAGAAGTGGATCTAGAAAAACAAGTTGTTGATAGATATGTCGATTATGGTTTGCTGGGAAATTTGGAGAACACATAATTTATACATTTTTGAAGGGATCTCCTAACATACAGATGATGGGTAGAAGAATTTGGGCATCCCTTTCAAATATACCTAAACCGACTATGAGAAGCAAGAATCCTCTTAGATATATTCAACTTACTCTTTCTAAGGACTGTTGTAGAGGGGTTTTTGATGGTGCTTCACAGTGAGGATTCGGCCGGTGGGGCAGGGGCGATCATATGGATTAAGGTCATTGTCTGCTATAAAATAGCACTAAATTATGGCCCTGGTACAGACACCAGAGCTGAACTAATTGCCCTCTTGTTGCTATTATATTGCTCTAACAGATTCAGTATTTTGGATATTAAAGTGTATGAAGATTCTAAAGTGATAATAGATTGGATCAGTGAAAATAATGGACTTCAATTGATAAAATAATGGACTTCAATTGATTTAAATGGTTGGATATATAAAATTAGAGAACTGACACAAAGTTCTTTGGTATTAATTTTGAACATATTTATAAAAAGTTTAATAAGGAAGCTGATCGACAGTAAAAAAAAAGCTCTAGACTTACATGAAGGGACGATATATATACAAACTTTCCGGGAGGACATATTAGTGGAACAGGGACATATAAAGATCACTTAGTAATTATAATACTCTTTTGGCATGGGGTAGCTCCTGGCATATGATCGTCCCATCGGTTTCCCTTAATCGCATGCATAGCTACAACATGATGGATATTTTTGTGATGTTATGTGCACTATCATAGGACTGGTGGTTTCTTTTTTTGATTGGCTAACAATTTTGGTTACATGTCATAGGGTAATCATGAAGGAGATAATTCATAGTTTCAATATCTTATTGAAGCATATAGATACCCGCCGGCTTATAACTAGGCATTAAATGTAGATGATCGATAGTAGTAGGATATATTTTGGCTGGTTTTTGTTATGTATAAGAGACTATTGGA
This sequence comes from Pseudotsuga menziesii, assembly GCA_001517045.1. Taxonomy (NCBI): domain Eukaryota; kingdom Viridiplantae; phylum Streptophyta; class Pinopsida; order Pinales; family Pinaceae; genus Pseudotsuga; species Pseudotsuga menziesii. The sequence continues at coordinate 70,439 of LPNX011153698.1, read as the reverse complement.
CTCGTTTCTTGCTGTTGAAAGTGGATTATATTGGACTATTTCAGAACCATATTCTTCAACACTTTGGACTATGAGATGCTTATTTGTCTATCTTGGGAACTATATTGTCAAGACTATCTTTACATTTGTAATTTGCATTGATTAAATGGACATATATATATTTTTAGTATAAAGTATAGTTTTTTCAATTAAAAAAAACACTTGTATTTTTTATTCACAATAATCCTTAACTTATATGGAGGGGTTTGAAACGTTTATAACACACTGCCCATAATTCAACGTTGCAACCATGTTTGCTTAATGATCGACTAAGTTATTTTGATGTCAAAGTATATGGAAAATGTTATTTGATCAAATTTCTTGATCTCCAAGCTAAAGAGGGGCAATTCAACATTGTTTTTCCTTGAATGGCTTTGAGAATTATGATAAAATCTCCTACCATGGCACTTTTCTTCACCCTTTGGATTTTCAAAGGAAGAATCCTTTATAAAAAGCATGTGCCTTGACTTCATTACTCATAGCAGTTCCCAAAGCAAACTCGATTTCTTGATTTCCGGGTCAAATATGACACCCTCAATCCTGCCACACCATAAAGTGCATTCATTGCTAAGGTTGGACGCGAGGCTTTGATGAGCCAAATTTAATAACACAATTCTTGTATGCATGCCATTAATTTCAATCTCCTTCATGTTAATTGCAATGGAGCACAATTTACAAGGGGGCATGGAATAACTAGTAAGAAGTTTCAAACAATATTTAGCATGCTGCAGAGCATTTAATGCCCTTGCAGCATGCTTGATGACTGTTGGATCTCAAGCTGCTCGAGATCCAATGGTCAACAAGCCTGCTGCAACTGCATTAAATGCTCTGCAGCATGCTAAATATTGTTTGCCGTAAGAAGTCTACTAGGCTCTTGGTGTTCTCAAAGACAAGACATGCATCAATAAAATAAAATGGAAAACAAATTGACATCCAATATCTAAAGTAAAAGAGAAAAGAAAAGAGGGAATACTTTATTTATTACCACAATGTAAAATAAACAAATAAATAAAATAAACCACCATAGATTCATTTTAATTTTGATTCTTTTAAACAATGAATAGTTTGTAAAGGTTTTTTTTATAATCCTTTTTAATGTTTGAAATATTTGGAGTTAAGATAATTCCATGCTAGTAACCATTACATGTGAGATATATCAAGAAGAGGTGGGTGGATCGATAACAAACTTTCCACATTAAAAAGCATTGCCCACAAAACTTTGCTTTCCTCTAGATGGCTAGTTTTATCTATGTTATGAAACATTCAATAATAGTGATGGCTTTGGAACGAGGATGTTTAGTGTAGACATCGAGAATGTATTTTGGTTCAAGTTGCAACTATTCTCTTCATGACAAAATCTATGGTGTAATCCACTTTTGAGTAGAATGAGTCTTCTTGGGTGTATCTTCAATTACCTTAATGGGTTGCTTGAGAACTTTCTACAACCCTTGTGTTGCTACAGAGGGTTCTTCCACTAGGTTGAGGTCGTAGCATTTCACTATCCCACTAGATTATTTCTTGACCAACTTATCCATTTTGTGTGCAATTACTTGTGATAGTAGGGAAACAAGTCCATTCAATTGGAATATTCTCTTTCTTGATTGGACTTGGAGGAAACTATTTTCTAAATTCATGTCAAAGGTACCCAATGTTTTCAGCCATTTGAATCTTAAAACTACATAAACTTCCTTTTGGGAATGATGTTCATTTGTGTAAATAGGTTATAATCCCTCATTACAAGTTAAATTGCAGCAAGAGTAGTAAGGTGGGGGAGGGCAGGAGGATTGGATGGGGGGCGATTCTCAGAATCACATCCCCATCTAACCACCCTCACCACCCTTCCACCACCACTCCACCACCCTTTTATGGGTTTTCTTTTTTGTTTTTGTTTGCATTTCTATTTTTTTTAATTTGTTTAAAATATGTTTTTAAAAGAAAATGGTTTTGGGTTTTGTAGTTATTTTTTTAATTTTTTTTGGTAAAATTATATATATATATATATATATATATATATATCTTCATATGTATTTGTTTTACAAAGATTTTTTTTTTCAAAAAAATTAGTACTTCTAGGCCATAGTTTAAAAATGCCTAGAATTGTAACATGAAAAAGGAAAGAGGTGCCATTGGTAGCACCTCTTTTTGAGTCGCATAGCATTTATGTTGCGAAGCTGTTGGATGTTAAGGCAATGATGTCAAACAAGTTATAAATTTAGCTCCAGAAAGAAAAATGTGTTCTACCATTTTCGATTCAAGGTCGATTTTACACTTTCTACTACAACAACATTGTGTTACACTGCTTGGGGTAACCAAAAAGTTGTAATTTTAGCCACAAAAAAAGTGGTGCAACCAATAACACCACTTTTTGATTCATGGTTGTTTTTTGGTGGTTTTGCTATAAAAAACGAGAACATTGTAGGGTTCTTGTCAAGTTGTATAACTTGTTGCACGTTAAGACCCTTAGTTTGAGCCTTCTTCCATGCACTTTAAGGCTTTTGTAGAGGCATGTCTTTACCACTTTAGGTTTTTTTTTTTCAATACATCATTTATGTACAACTCAAAGTGGGCATGTGGATGCAAACACATGTTATCTCATCCTGTGAGGACATGCTTAACAACTACGCCATAAGGGGACCACTTTGGAGTTATATACACTTATGCTTGGATTTTGACATCAATGACAATCTTATTCAACAGTATGTATTATTATTCTTGATTGTAAATCCATGTTCATAGTAGCATTGAGACTTATTTGAAACCATGAAGATATACAATCTTAGCATGTTTTATTCCTATAGTAAGAAATGATGCATTGTGACAGGGAGTTGTGTTTGCACTTGTTGACATTGTTCTCCTATTAATTATATATGTATGATCATGCTAGTAGCAGTATATGCCATGGTTGTGGAGCAAATTACCATCTTGTAAGAAGTTCCAAACATGCATAAACTGGCATCTTCAATTACAAAGATTGTCTCATTAGCCAAGACCAACATAATTTCATGTGCAATCATGTTTTTTACCATTAGAGATTTATCAATGTCACTTGGATGATTTGGTCATCTTATCCAAAGTAGGTTAAAAAGACCTTACCTAGTACCATTTCACCCAATGCCTTGATTGTTGCACCCTACCCAATGCTTGCTAACACCCAAATGAATGACAACACAAATGTCAATTGGCACCCAAACATGCAAGACAACACTAACCCCTATTGATATTGAAACATGTGACACAACATTGACTCCCATGATAGTACAGAAGGCACATTCATTTTCAAAACATATATGACAACATTGATGCTCACTTACATCCAAACATGTGACACAACATTGATGTGTACTAGCACCCAAATGCGTGTCACGACGTTAATGCCCACACCCATGCACCTCAACTTGTGGCATGCCATTGATATGTCCATACCCTTGCTCATAAACATGTGACATAACACTAATGCCCGCTAATACCCAAACATGTGTAATGTCCCTTTTTGATATATCTTATTAAATTACCAATTTTTCACTTTTTCCCCAATTTCGAACCTTGACTAGTTTTGATGTCTAAACCTCCAAATTGACCCAAATGCTTCCAATTTTTTTCAGAAGGTACATGAATGGTAATAGAACTTAAATATGATGTTCAGGAATGTTTCATGACCCCCCAATTACTTCTGCAAACTTGTTTAATGTTCTGTTCAAATTAGGAGTCTTTATTAGCAAATTGGGGCTCCAATTCCCCATGGGTAATTGCCGAAAATGGCTTCTCAAATGGTCCCAATGTCACTTGAATTTATGAACAGAGGAAGGTGATGTGTAAGGTACATTTTCAAAGTCTCATATGCATCATGTTTCAGTTTATACAGGCTGTTATGACTTTCCAAAACAGCTCCCAAATCACAATTTCGACCCTTGGGGAAAAGGCACCAAATCTTCTCCCAATGCAATAAAAATGAGTAAAATGGCTTCCAATGCTTAAGTATTGAACACGAGACTTGAAATACACATTAATGGAAGTCCATTCATCATACATTTATTAGAGATACATTCCTCCATTCGAAATAATCGGTATTATCATAGCATACATCAATGTAGTGGGGAAATGGTCATTGTTTGCTCATTAATAATCACTTTTCCTTACAACCATTTGATATTTCGACTTGAGACTTTCTGAGAATGAATAACAGAGCATATTGATTTTATTACAATCAGTAATGGACAGTGAAAATATCTCCCAATTCGAAATCATTAGCATTACAATGGTGCACAACAAGATAATGGGGAAATGACACTATTTCTTCATTGTTTAACATTTTTACATGAAATATTTTGGAATTTCGACCTGAGAGTATTCTGAATTTGAAATACAGAGGGTTTACATAAAATAATGGAGCATTAGAAGCTTCCCCAAAGAGATCAATAGATCACTTAAAGCGTAATCTCTCCATGAGCAAGAATATGCCATAAAAACTGGAAATGGTTGAGAGAAAGTGTTGCAATAGAAGAATCCACAAGCTTCAGTGTAGCTTACACCTACAAATAAGACTCCATTAAATCTTCGTGAAAGACCTGAGTGACATCTCCAAACACCAACTTGGATGGGAATCTTTCACCCTCGAAATTGGCTAAGGTAATAAAACTGGTCATCCACTAGCTCTCACAATTCACAAATGACAATTTCTCAAATGATCAAAAGTTATTGTCTTGGTTGATTCCTATATTTTATAAACATACTTATCCTTCTAAGGTTCCCAATCCATCCACAAACTCAATCCAATTCGAATTTGGGTGTGTGCTCATGATTTTCCATGTGTCCTCCCTTTCCTAGCCTTCCATCTTCCCCCAATTTGAGTAGGAACCCATTGAGCTTCCCCAACTCACATGAGAGCTCTCTTGGATGATTTATTTCGACTTGAGTCATATATGTCAGATGTCAGCCTTGAGATCTGATTTGTGTCATAGGTGTCATAGCGTCTTCATCATTGTTGTCATAGAGCTAGGGAATATAGTCCAAGTGTCTCATTAGCTCCAAAATGACTCTTCCTCTCCCATGTAAGTTACATTTCTTCCCAAATTCGACCTATGATGCATATGGCAAAGTGTATTATCCTTCTAACTCATCCAAAAACCTTTAGGATTCCCATGGATTCGAAATCGCAAGAGGATGATGCCATGTGGCACATAAATTCTAGCTTGTGGGCCCCTTAGTCTCCATGCTCCATTGACACTTCAATTTTCTCTTGTATTTATTTATTTAGATTCTTTATTAAATATTTATTCCATTCTAATGTTCAAGCATCATTAATTGTCCCCCTTATTCCAAATCCCAAAGCTTCCACCCCCATCCTAAGAAACTAGTAATTTTTCTCCTTGGCAATTATTTGACCCTTAGCATCAATTTGACAAACTCTAATAAATATGGAAAATGTGATTAGGCCATTGCGACCCAATGCAAAATTTTGGATATGACAAATCCTCCCATCCCAATATTGCTTGTCCTCAAGCAATTTCAAACATGGGTGTTGAAGAACCTGCTTTCTGTATGATTCTCTGAAGTTGCCATCGAGTTTCGCAACTTTGAGTCTTTGGGATTCTATGAATATTTGAGAGAGAAACCACCATGCTTGCTGCTGAACTACTCTAACTAAAATCACTTTATTAAGTGGGTAATTCATTTCCCCTATTGCTTGTTTCCACCAAAAATTGTAATCAATGGGACAAAAATATCCTAGGGTCCCATTGCTTGCATTGCACTCCAACAATTAAGAGTGCTATCTAACCCATACCATTAGGAAAGATAATTCCAAGATCCCATTTTCTTGTATGCATTCTTCCAAACATCATGAGTACATAATATATATCATCAAAGTACATAATAACATAATAAAAATGTGCATCAAGGAAGTGCCTCATAAAAAAATCATGAAAGTGCTTATACCTCCAAGTAAGTAGACCACCATTTTCCAAGTGCATCCAAGCTTCAAGTGACCAATAAAATTTGCTCCAATGACATAGGTGAGGATCCCATGTCCTATAATGCTGCTCCAAAAGGATGTGATGTGCATCAAAATATTCAGCCATGTATTCTTTCATCCAAGAAGTGAATAAAGAATATCCACTAAAATATGAACCAAATAATGAGCAAGAGAAACAAGGAGACTTCAAATGACTCAAAGAAGTCTCACCCATGTATCCATGAATGAGAGAATCATAAATATATAATAAAGTATGTGGTTGGCAACAAAAATGTTCTCCAATCATAAATCTATTCACCCTAGTGTTGGATGAAGTTCCTCCAACATCAAATGAACCAAGTGTTGAGCAAGAAAAACCATAGTCTTCAAGTGACTCAAATGCATATCATAGGTGCATCCATGTAGATGTGCATCGTCATAAAGTAACAAAGGACACTGCTGCAAATGTGAATAAGAGTGTGCTCCAACCATGCCATCATAAAAAGTAAATCTAGGAGTTTCGTACTCCTCATGTGGCATTATAAAAAAGAACCCTTTCACCCATACTTCATTGAGACTAATACTGCAAAACATGGAATTGTAGGATGTAGGAGAATGAACTAACTCACCCAAATGATCAAAAAGTGCAGAAGTTTCATCATGGGAAGGATCCATATGGGTAGTATCATGCAACTCCTTCAAAAGTGTGAAACCTTTGTCATACATTGGTTCCAATGCAGAGGAATCATGCTCTTCTTTAAAAATTGCATAACCTTCATCAAGAGACAATTCAAGTTCCTCTTCCACAACATCAAGTGTTTGGATCTCTTCAAGTTCATCTTTAAACACATCAAGCACATTCAAATTTCCACATTTCTCATGATCCACCATGTCATGAGAATCCTCCAAACAATCTACCATTTGACAATCTAAAACATAGGAGAAAAAACAAGTGTTTTGCAACTTTTCAAGAAGTTGCTCATTTTGAACTGTGAGCTTATGAATAACTTCATTATTCTTCAAGTAGGATTCATGTAACCATTCACTAAGCTCAATGACATTTTTTCTATAAACAAGCAAAGACGTGAAATTACCTTTGATGTTGCACATTGCTCTTTGAATCTTCTCTGTGTCTTCAAGGAAGGATGGCTCCTCCATGGAAGTAACTCTCCAACAAGAATTTGATACCAATGCTTGAGTGTCATGGAGGGCCAATGAGGCTCTTGCAAATGAACCTCCTCATCTTCTTCCTTCTTGCTTAGACCAACTTCATGAAGCTCAAGTGGTGATGGAGAAGTTGATCTTGTTTCTTCTTCAACTGCTACAAGGTATTCATGTTCATGTTTGATGGAAGTTTGGCTTGTAGCAATACTTTCAAAAGTGATCTCTATGTCACCAAAATAGAGGTGTGATCACCCATCAGTAGGTACTCCTTCATAGTTCAAGCATCCATCATTAGATTCTCTTTGTTTCATTTCCAAGGTAGAATGTGTCTCGAAATTATCTTTAGTATTTTCAATAGAAACTTCTTCATACTCATGTGATGTCTCTTCATATATTTCAGAGTCACTTGGGAGTGAATTTTGATCCTCTTCATGTACTACTTCTTCTACTTAACCTATTTCAGAACTAGGTGGTTCATGGGTCTCCTCCTTTTGCTCCTTCAAGCAAGCTAATGCATTCCCCCCCTTGGTTTTCTCAAAATCAATATATTTTTTTTGAACTTTGGATAGCCAACAATTTGAATCCTTTCATAATATTATTGGTCATGTCTTCAAAGATAGGTTCCATAATTTTTATAAGCTCCTCACCATCATATGAGGTTCCCTTTTCATCCCTAGTCATAGTTTCCTCTTCCACAAAAGCACTTTTGGGTTTCAATATATAATGGTGGCCCCTAAATTCTTGTCCTCATAAATATCATAGACATCAGGTGCCAAGATTATGCTCTGATACCATTGTAATGTCCCTTTTTAATATTTTTTATTAAATTACCATGTTTTCACTTTTTCCCCAATTTCGAACCTTGACTAGTTTTGATGTCTAGACCTCCAAATTGACCCAAATGCTTCCAATTTTTTTCAGAAGGTATATGAATGGTAATAGAACTTAAATATGATGTTCAGGAATGTTTCATGACCCCCCAATTACTTCTGCAATCTTGTTTAATGTTCTGTTCAAATTAGGAGTCTTCTCTTGCCCCATTGGGGCTCCAATTCCCCATGGGTAATTGCCGAAAATGGCTTCTCAAATGGTCCCAAAGTCACTCAAATTTATGAACAGAGGAAGGGGATGTGTAAGGTACATTTTAAAAGTCTCAGATGCATCATGGTTTAGTTTATACATGCTGTTATGACTCTTTCCAAAACAATTCCCAAATCACAATTTCGACCCTTGGGGAAAATGCACCAAATTTTCTTCCAATGCAATAAAAATGAGTAAAATGGCTTCCAATGCTTAAGTACTGAACATGAGACTTGAAATAAACATAAATGGCAGTCCATTCATCATAAATTTATCAGAGATACATCCCTCCATTCGAAATAATCGGTATTATCATAGCATACATCAATGTAGTGGGGAAATGGTCATTGTTTGCTCATTACTAATCACTTTTCTTACAACCATTTGATATTTCGACATGAGACTTTCTGAGAATGAATAACAGAGCATATTGATTTTATTACAATCAGTAATGGACGGTGAAAATATCTCCAAATTTGAAATCATTAGCATTACAATGGTGCACAACAAGATAATGGGGAAATGACACTATTTCTTCATTGTTTAACATTTTTACATGAAATATTTTGGAATTTCGACCTGAGAGTATTCTGAACTTGAAAAAAAGAGGGTTTACATCTGAGCATAAAATAATGGAGCATTAGAAGCTTCCCCAAAGAGATCAATAGCTCACCCAAAGCGCAATCCCTCCATAAGCAAGAATATGACATAAAAACTGGAAATGGTTGAGAGAAAGTGCTGCAATAGAAGAATCCACAAGATTCCTTGTAGCTTACACTTGCAAATAAGACTCCATTAAATACCTGAGTGGCATCTCTAAACACCAACTTGGATGGGAATCTTTCACCCTCGAAATTGGCTAAGGCAAGAAAATTGGTCATTCACTAGCTCTCACAATTCACAAATGATAATTTCTCAAATGATAAAAATCTATTCTCTTGTTTGATTCCTATATTTAATAAAAATAATTAGCCTTCTAAGGTTCCCAATCCATCCACAAACTCAATTCAATTCGAATTTTGGCGTGTGCTCATGATTTGCCATGTGTCTTCTCTTTCCTAGCCTTCCATCTTCCCCCAATTTGAGTAGGAACCCATTGAGCTTCCCCAACTCACATGAGAGCTCTCTTGGATGAGCTATTTTGATCAGACATGTCATATATGTTAGATGTCAGCCTTGAGATCTGATTTGTGTCATAGGTGTCATAGCATTTTCATCATTGTTGTCATAGAGCTAGGGAATCTAGTCCAAGTGTCTCACTAGCTCCAAAATGACTCTTCCTCTCCCATGTAAGTTACATTCTTCCCAAATTCAACCTATGATGCATATGGAAAAGTGATATCCTTCTAACTCATCCAAGAACCTTTAGGATTTCCGTGGATTCGAAATTGCAAGAGGAGGATGCCATGTGGCACATAAATTCTTGATTGTGTGGGCCCCATAGTCTCCATGTGTCTCCATGCTCCATTGACACTTCAATTTTCTCTTGTATTTATTTATTTTAATTTTTTATTAATTATTTATTCCATTCTAATGTTCAAACATCATTCATTGTCTCCCTTATTCCAAATGCCAAAGCTTCCACCCCCATCCTAGGAAACTAGTAATTTTCCTCTTGACAATTATTTGACCCTTAGCATCAATTTGACAAACTCTGATAAATATGGCAAATGTGATTAGGCCATTGTGACCCAATGCAAAATTTTGGACATGACAACATGTGACATACACTTACACCCACATGCTTCCAAATGTGTGAGACATGACTACAACAATACTGACTATACACAAACATATGACATAATATTGATTTGCTAACACCCTTATGCACAAACATGTGACATAACATGGATGCAACATATATTCCATATATGATTATTATTTTTTTACTGGCTGAATTGGTAATTATCCCAGGCATGTACTTGCGTGACATGAGGTTGATTTTGATTTGCTATCGCTTTAACCTTGAGGCACAGTGACACTACCTTGCATGCGATACACATGGCTACGAGGTTTGAACCAATGATGTTGCAAGCAGTGCCTTAATGATGCACCCTATCGCTAACTGATCCACACCCTGATGACTATATTTGTTAATATAGCTTTTAATGCCATAATTTATGTAACTTTAAATACAAATCATACACTATAAACTACATTTATTTCACAATTAACATTTTAAATATGAAAATATTGAAAATGCTAAAAATGACGAGTCACCCTTCAAATGTGAAAGGGTAGGTAGTAATATTCAATTATACTCTGCAACCAAAAGTTATCATTTTGCCTCACGATCCAAACCCATAGTAGTCCCCAACTACAACAACCCTTAGCTTGGGCATTAGATGGGTGGTAACCACTTCGGCCAGTGAAGAAAGGGAGTGTAGTTTTGTATGTTGTATCTTTGTGTCATTGTTATGATGTTTTGCTGTAGAGTTGAGTACTTCTATTGTGTTTATTTTTGAGTTGAATGTCGTAATATTTTTAAATAAAATGTTGTAGCATTTTTGGTATATATTTATGCTTCCATCCCTCAAGGAGAGGCGAGTTGAGGTAGAAGAAATATACAAATATGAAGAGCTAGTTATTATTGGAGAAGCTATACATATTGATTGTGCTTGAACTACTGGGAGGAACAATAAGCTTAGACAATGGTAGTGGTGCGAAGGAGGGTGTTGGGAGATAACCGGAAGCTAACAACATGGGTTGAGCTAGTGGTGGTTGTAAATTTGTTGTAATGATGAAAGTTTTATTGCACTGAGAATAGCGAGGTGCTCTACAACCCAATGTGGGGGAGATGTTGACACTAACATAACATTCCCAAAATAAATAAAGTATAATAAAAAAATCATGCAGCTCATAAAATAACAATTTAAAAATCAAATAAAAAATAATTAAAAAATTCGTGTGTACTCATAAGAAATTGGATCCTTCTCACTGTTTAATAGATTCGGGTTTGAAATGAATCTATGTTGGTGAAGGAACTATAGTGGAACCAAAAAAAATGTTGTATAAGAAAAAAGAGTTAGCAAAAACTGTTGGCACCCTTATTGTGGTGCCACGTGGCACTACTTTTTACCCCATTTTGCACAAAAAATGTTGTTTCGTCGAAAATTCAGAACCCTGTAAATTTCCATACGAAGTCCATTTTGAGTTAAATGAATGTTGTCGTAATCGACTCGATGATATTTACTTTATGATGTTGGTTTCAGTTAGTTTTGATAAGTTCGAAAATTGAAAATTAACCCATTCAGAGATCCTCCTGGATCATTCGTCTCGATTGAGAGGCTTTTGGGCTCCAAAATATTTATTAGTCAATGGATAAGTGAGGGATGGCTCCCTCACTTTCTTCTCGATCCACCTGGCTTTGTAATGCTCCTGGAATTCTTGGTGTACCTGTTGAATCTTTCAGATGAAATGGACCACTTTTGACATAATCAATCCCCTTACAAAATCCATGAAGATACTATCCTAAAGATGAGAGAAAATAAGAAGTGGTGCATGGAGCCCCAATTTTCTATTAGTGGGATTACAGAAGCACATCACAAACCCCTTTACATTCATGATTCTCATCCAAGACAAATTTACTACCACCCCAAAATGCCCAATTACATGAGAAGTATAAACTTACATATTATCAAAGGGAAGAATACAAAGAATACCCAAGAGGCAGAGTAGCTTGTCCTGGAAGCTAAATTTATTCACCTTGGATGGCTGCTGAAGATATGGAAAGGATGATAGTGGGCCTAGACTGATCTTCTCATTAGAGACGTTAAAATATTTTTGTTTCTTTTCTCCCCATTGAGATGCTTGTCCCATCTTAAGCAGTTCATTCGTAGCACAAAGTTCAAAACCATCACGAGACTTATTAGGATCTTTTGCTTCCACAACTGTAAGCACAAGATTCTTGTTGGCATTCACAACTCTTTTCATTGAACATGTAGTGACAAGTGATGAGATATCCTTCATGCCATGATATCACAATGTATTCCACCCCATCTTTTGCAAGATGGTATTTGTTCTCATGCTTGAAGAACACCAATTTTTGATCATAAAGGTAGGGCTTCCCAAAACTATGCCACAAATGTGAAGAGGAAAATATCCAACTCAACCTCGTCAATAAGTTTTGATGCAATAGTGAATATGACCCTACAATACTTGGTGACATTAAGCTTGACATTATCACACACCCAACCAAGAGGATAGGTTTTGAGATGAGGTTTGGTCTCTAAACCCAACTTCCTAACAATTGATTCTAAGGTTAAGTTAACTTGAGAGCATGGATCAAAAATAGTTTCTATCTTTATATGTTTTGCAACAACTTATATGAAACAATTTACTTCTTCTTTTGTCATAATCATGAGATGCATTATAGGAACATGAACCAACATGAAAGGAATAATTACCTTGTAACTTCAACTACTGTGATCAACTCTTCATCATCTAAATTGGATCCCAAGTCTTGTTGCACTATAGCAACAATCTTCTGCTTCCCCTTTCCACCATATTTCTTTGGCCTTAACTCTGGATGTAGCTTCCAACAATGCTCCTCATCATGCCCATCCTTTTCATAGTTATTGCAATGGAGCGTTTTCTTCGCGTCCTTCTTTGTTGTATCTATTCTCTTATATTTTACTTTTCATTTGAAATAGTCTTCTGCATGATTCGAGGCCTTTTCATCTTGTGCATATTAATCCCTGCTTTCAATGCATGTTGCTTGAACACAAGCTTCATCCAAATTAGTAGAAATCAACAACAACAACAACGCATGGCGAATATAATTGGCAAGTGCACCAATGTATTTCATCAAAGTTTTTGAAGTATCTAAAGGAACGTTCAATTCAAGATCCTTCTTCCTAAATTCTTCTGTTAAACTTTAAACATTCTAACCCTTATTTAACCTCAAATTTTATCGTTCCATCATAGATTTTTGAATGTTACCTAATGGATAGAATTGCTTTCTCAAAGTAGAAGTAAATTCAAACCAAGAGGACACAAGCTTACCATTGTGCTTGCTACGTTTCTGAATCTTTCTCTCCCATCATACGAGAGTGGCACCAAATAATCAAAGAGATGCCAATTGCACGTTCACCTCTTCTTCTTCAATCTGATGCATTCAAAAATAAAACTCGATCTGTGTTATCTAATTTTTAAGTTTCTTTGCATTGCATTCTCCATTAAACATGGGAAAACCAAACTTCACATCAAGCTTCAATAATGCCCTTTTAGAAGCATGCTTTCAAAAATTAGAAAGATAAGAAGAGGATGAAGAAGAGGAAGAGGAACTCGAAATCGAAGATGGAGATGGAGGATCAAGAGGTTCTTCTCCATCTTCTTGATTTACTGAAGCTTCACTGTCTTCCTTTACCTTATTTTTATTCTCCTCTTTTTTTCCACCCTTTCTTGGTAATTTGCAAACAATTTCTCTACTCTGTCCACCATCTGGTAGAAGGATTTGTGAAAAGATTTCTTAAGCTCGTTCCACATTTATTCATCCCCCATCTTGTTCTATTTTACAAGTCCAATATCATGATCGTAATGCACTAATTTACCTTCTCTTTTAAGATTGGCCCTGGTTATCATTCACAATCACAATCCAAAGTCATAGAATTTTGCTATGATACCATGTGATCATGATCTTTTCATTCATTAACTTATCATAGAATGTTTTTGTTAAAAGAGCATGAATCATAAAATGTGCACAAATGAAGAAAACACATAAAAAGAGAGACATGCACCATTATCACACAAGAACCCAACTTGATAATAGATTTTGTCCCTATGGGACTATGTCTATGGGCCTGCTCTACAATGGGGAGGCCATTTATTATAAATCTCAACAAAATCAAGTTACATGGCAATAATACATTATACCTCAACTTTTGGAAGTGGCCAACAAATCAGATGCTCAGAACAAAAAATGGATTGCACCATTGCGTTTAGAAGGCCCAAACGATGAGGTTTAACATAAAACACTACATACTTTGGAGCAATTGAAAATTCAACCCTTTGGAAAAGCCATGAACCCTCAAATGCCACATGACAGACTGTACACTGTACGAAGCCATGCAGTCATATGGATGTCGATCTATGTGCCCTTGGTGGCCTCGATCTATGTGTCGATCCTTGTGTGCCCTTGGTATCATGCTCGGTCCTCATCCCCCTAAACGGTGTTAAGAATGCCCCTTAAATAGGGGCAGGGTGGGGGTCTTAACACGATCCACCGCATTGGCATATTGGATGTTCCATTGCATTGTGATATGAGAGACATGGGTTCAAAACCCTTGGTACTCCCCCCTTTGGTGTTTTTTTGGCCAACATATATATATATATATATATGGTATTTATTGGCGGGAGACTTCACTTCAAACCTGCTGGTCTTCTCGATTTGTTTCACAAACCTTGTATCTCTGCCATTTGTTTTGCAAACCCTCCAAATTCAAACTTAAATATAAACTTTCTCATGGCATTTACAATGGTGATTTGGTAGCACAGTTCATAAGTGTTGTGCTTAGGCTATATGAGGTCAACGATTCAAGTCCCGCGGAGAGATATTTAGATCTTAACCAATTTTTGGCCTTTCCTGGGGCGACACGGGTCTCACACAGAATGGGACATGTTTCATCCTAGGATTGGTCCACATAGTTCCGTGTTACCCTATCAATCGGGATGTCATGTCACCCTACCAACCGAGATTCCATGTCACCATATCTTTCATGTCATCGTCACATCACTGTATGGAGTGCCACATGTTAGTTTATGATTGGTCCACTTGGCACCCCAAAAATGTTGAATCTGAGTGACACATGTCACCTCCTGGAGCTACCACATGTCCATGTTGACGCCAACAATTCTACTGTATGGATGCCACATGTCACCCTTGTCGTGGTGCCAAGTGGTACTGCTTTTTGCCCGGTTGTGCACAAAAAATGATGTTTCACCGAAAATTTAGAACGATGTAACTTTTCCATACGAAGTCCATTTTGAGTGAAACAAACATCGTTGTAATAGACTCAACAAGATCTACATTATGATGTTGGTTTTGTTGAGTTTGAAAATTGACGCATTCGAAGATCCTTCTGGATCAGAGTTTGTTCTTATTTTTAAAATGTTGATTTTCTTCTTTATGCTAGCTAAGATAGAGATACTTTGGATCTTCTAGATTGGGGTTGATCACCTCCTTATAACATCTTAATTTTTGCTTATCCACTAATTCTTTATTGCACCACAACTTATGTTTAAACTTAGATATAATTATACTTTAATATTATCACTATTATATATAGTGACCTCTTCCTAGACGATCCCCAATGATTTAGCGAAGACATGGCGTCTTTATGCCAACCTTGTTTAAGTCCTATTTTTTTTTTACTAGAGTATGAAACAATCTTAGGAAGCCTTTGGTATCCCATGTTATTTATATCTTGTTCTTGTACATTAGGTACTTAATCATAGGCATGCTCTCAATGGGGCATATACTTGCTTCTACACGAAAGGTAGGATATGGTGTATGATTCTCTGGAGAACCTGCAACCCCAAACTTCACATCCATATAAGATAACAAGAGTGATGAGAGTCTTCAAGGAGAGTTTTTTATTACCTTAAAATCAAAGGTTTGTTGGTTTATAATTGTTTTCAAGTCCATAATAAACTTTCCACGCTCCATTAATAATTTTCTCAATGCTACAGTTCTAGTTAATTTTGTGATGAAGATCAATTCTGAGATATTTTTATGAGTTGGTTCATAGCCTTATATCTATAAGAAAAAAATGCATAGTCAATTTTAATCCAATTTAATGCAGACACATGCAAAAAAAACAATCAAAACAATAAAAAATAAGTAAACATCTTCAAATTGAATAGAAAATTCCAACACTGATTTATATTGAAACATGTGATATGACAATGAAACATGTTCAAATTGAATAGAAAATTCCAACACTTATTTATATTGAAAAATGTGATATGACAATGAAATAGTTTAAATGTTAAAGGATTTGAGTATTTTTTTTAGGGTTAAACAAAATGAATGGCTAGAATTGCAAGCATTATTGAGAATGAACAATCATGATGCAATAAAAATATTAAATTCATTTGCTTATTAAAAAAGCATTTTTAACAATTAAAATTTACAACTGAATAAAGAATTATATAAAATGATTTAATGATAACTAAAAAAATTCAAATCATTTAACATTTCATAATAATTATTTATATAACTTAGATATGAAAATTAGTTAATGGAAAATCATTTAACATTTCATAATAATAATAATATATATAACTTAGATATGAAAATTACTTAATGGGAAATTATTGAAAACCTGTAGCCTAAAAATGAAGATCGTCACCTTCAAAGGTAAGAGGGTAGGAAGTAATATTCAATCATACTCGGCAACCAAAGGCTATCATTTTGTCGCATTATCCAAACCCACAGGAATCCCCAACTACAAAAACTATTAATTAGGGCATCGTGTGACAGTAATCCCCAACTGCAAAAACCATCAGTTAGGGCATCATGTGAGTGATAACAACTTTAGACCAATGAAGAAAGGGAATGCCGGAAAGCAACACAAATGTTCCATTCGATGACCCATGCGTCACATATATAGATACAACTGTTATTGAAAAAAGAGTTGCGCATGAGAACCTGCGATCAGGACGTCTCAAGGAAGTGTCCATTTTAGGTTGACTCTGGCCAGATGCAATTCAACAAACGGGCGCTGTGTATAGAAATAAACGGGTCCGCCATACCAATGAGAGCAGACAGGTAGAAGCTCAGTGGACAGTTGGGTCTTCATCATACTATAAACACAGACTCACAGAGAGACAAAAGACTCTCAGTTCATTTTAAATATGGAAAAACGGTGAATCCCATTGATTGATTGAATCAGGCTAGCTGAAAGCAAGTAGAAAGGTTTTGGGAGTTTGACTGCATTGCCATGATTGCCATGATTTCAATGAAATTAAGAGATGAAAACATTCAAATTGTTGGAGTATCGGTACAACTGCATGGTATAACTGTTGTATTTTTGGGAATCTCGTGATGATAGGGTCTTGTGGTTGGTTTCAAATGTTCATCAACATCTGCAGTTTTTGGTGTAACGGTAAACTTTACATGGTATCAGAGCAGAGGCCTCAGGGTCAATCCTCCCGAGCTATGCCGGAGGGGGGTGTTGGAGTATCGGTACAACCGCATGGTATACTCGCCGCACCTCTGGGAATCTCCTAACGATAGGGCCTTGTGCTTGGTTTCTCTCGAGCTACGCCGAAGGGGAGTGTTGGAGTATCGGTACAACCGCATGGTATTATTGCCGCACCTCTGGAATCTCCTAACGATAGGGCGTTGTGCTTGGTTTCTCTCGAGCTACGTCGAAGGGGGGTGTTGGAGTATCGGTACAACCGCATGGTATAGCTGCCGCACCTCTGGGAATCCCCCGACGCGTCGAAGGGGGGTGTTGGAGTATCGGTACAACCGCATGGTATTTCTACCGCACCTCTAGAATCTCCTTACGATAGGGCCTTGTGCTTGGTTTCTCTCGAGCTACGTCAAAGGGGGGTGTTGGAGTATCGGTACAACCGCATGGTATAACTGCCACACCTCTAGGAATCTCCTGACGCGTCGAAGGGGGGTGTTGGAGTATCTGTACAACCGCATGGTATTTCTACTGCACTTCTAGAATCTCCTAACGATAGGGCCTTGTGCTTGGTTTCTCTCGAGTTACCCTGAAGGGGGGTGTTGCAGTATTAACAAGTGTAGGAATTCATTTCATGATTGTCGTATTTTGTTATGCTTAAATACATCTTGATTAAGATTTAAATAAGCTTCAATTAAAGGGTGGTTAAAGAAACGGGTAACAATTTGTTTTGTTTTTTCATATCAATTTTTGTTTGTTTGTTTGTTTATTAAGTAGTTTTTTTGGTTGTTTGTTTATTAAGTAGTATTTGTTTTGTTTTAGCTTTTGTTTAATGGTCAGCTATCTTCACAAACTTAAGTGGTTGGTTGTGCCTATTTATATTTACTAACAACTTTACTTGTATTGTGCTAATTTAATGTTGTTTTGGATAAGTTTTGAAACATTTTAATTTGATGTTGTGAGTAGACATTAGCTATATAAAATACAAAAAAACAAATTTATAAATGGAATACATTATTAAAAATTTATAACACATTAATGTTAACATTTTTTCAAATTTATTATTTTAATTGCATATTAAAAAATATAAAAATACACAATTATGATTTTTTAATATATATTAAATAATAATTAAAAAAAACTAATAAAAATATTAAATAATTTTTTAAAATATCTCATTCATATATATAACACTTTTCTATTTTATATTTATATAAAATTAATGATTAACAATAAATTAGATTATACATATAACCAGTTTTTTTAATGATTTAAAAATTTAGTATACTTTATTGAGTCAATTCAATATTGAAAATATATGTTTTTAATTGTTGGGTTCAATCTAACGGTAACAAAGGACATGAATTCATGAAAAAAACAGGAACCAATGTTGTTTTGGATAAGTTTTGAAACATTTTAATTTGATGTTGTGATTAGACATTAGCTATATAAAATACAAAAAAACAAATTTATAAATGGAACACATTATTAAAAATTTATAACATATTAATGTTAAATTTTTTTCAAATTTATTATTTTAATTATATATTAAAAAATATAAAAATACACAATTATGATTTTTTAATATATATTAAATAATAATTAAAAAAAACTAATAAAAATATTAAATAATTTTTAAAAATATCTCATTCATATATATAACACTTTTCTATTTTATATTTATATAAAATTAATGATTAACAATAAATTAGATTATATATATAACCAGTTTTTTTAATGATTTAAAAATTTAGTATACTTTATTGAGTCAATTCAATATTGAAAATATATGTTTTTAATTGTTGGGTTCAATCTAACGGTAACAAAGGACATGAATTCATGAAAAAAACAGGAACCAAAAAGAATTATCTATAAATAATAAGTTGCATAAAAAAATTAATAATATATAAAGTAGTAGAGCATGATAAATGTAGTATTAAATAAGATTTATGAAGCACTTATTCATAACAATTTAACCTAGTTTTCTTCAAAGAAATGGGGCTTTCTTATACCATAAAGTTGAATAGATATCTTATAACATGTGTCATGGTTAATAAATTAAAATTCTTGTATTTTAATTATAATTTGGAAAATAAATAACTTGAATTCATATTTATTATGAATCATTCAAATGACAATATGTTCTTCATATATTTTCTATTTTCTCTTTTTTAATGGTTAATAAATCCAACAAGGTTAACATGTGACAATATGTTTATGTTTATATTTATTTGGTCTTTTTTTAATGGTTAATAAATACAACAAGTTTTACATATTGTAATTGAATTTTATTTACCATTTTCACAATACAAACCCAAATATGAATTGGTTATTTAATAACATTGACTAACTTCAAACACAAACTTAGACATGAAATCCAAACATGGTAGCCACCCTTTATAGTGTAAAAGTGTTATGTACCAAACATTGAAGATAACATATTGAAGATAACATAGTAAACCAAGATACACACAATGTATAACATATGAGATACTAAATAGATAATAAACATGAGTCATATAATAACTTCTTAAATAATAGAACTATGTATTATTAATATTGATTGTAAATTCATGTTGATTCTAAGGAGGTATTTAAAACTATACAGGTATATAATTTTAATACTTGATTTATTCCTTCCCTAATATTGGAAGGATCACAACAAATAGTTGTCTACATCAAGGGTTTAGATTATTTTTAACGCTATGCACCAATCATGATACTAGTAGCTTGTGCCATGGTTGTGGAGCAAATTACCATCTTATAGGAAGACCCAAACATGCAAAAAAACCTAGCATTTCCAATTTCAATTTGTCAACATTCGTGTTCAAGAATAAGAATAAGAAACATGTTAAGACTATATATATATATATATTTCAAAATTTCAAACATAGTTAAAAATGTCTTCCAACACTATTAATCCACTCCATGCCTCAATTATCACACCTTGTTTAGTTCCCATTGATGACACCCCAATATGTAACCCATCACCAACTAGAATGCTGATAGTAAAACCTGTAATATAACACTCACAACCAAGCATGTGACACAATAGTGACAACCATGATAATAAAAAGTGCATATTCATTGTCCAAACATGTACAACAATATTGATGCTCACTTACAATTAAATATGAGACACAACACTAATATGTACTTTCAACCAAATGTATAACACTATACTGATGCCCGCATTTATACATTTTAACTTTTGACATAACATTAATGCCCCTAAACATGTAACACAACAGTAATACTAACTAACACACAATAACATACTTGATTCTGCATTAAACTTGTGAAACAACATTACACTAATATTAACTATACCAAACATGTGACACCATTCAATCCAAGCATTATATATAATATTTATTTATTTACTTTATATATATAGTAATTAATATTAAAAATATAAAATTTTAAATATAAATAATATTATATATATATATATATATATATATAATTATAAATTATAATTATAATTACTAAAAGTAATTATTCTTATACTCACCTCAAGTGTATATAATTATAATTATATACACTATAAAAGTAATTTTTCTTATACTCACCCTCAAGTGTGAAAGAGTCTGTATGTAGTAAAATTTAATCATGCTCACCAACCAAAGGCTATGATTTTGTCTCACTATTCAAAGCCATAGTAATCCCGAGCTACAACTACCATTAGTTAGGGTATCATGTGGGAATGTAAAAAGCAACACAAAGGTTCCATTCGGTGACTCAAAAGTCATGCATGTAGATACCACTAAGTTATCGCATGGAAGTCTCCATTTTAGGTCGAGTGTGGTCATCTGCAATTCAAGAAAAAACGGGCGAGACATCGCAATGAGAGCACGCAGGTTGAATTTAGTGGACAGGTAGGTCTTCATCATACTATAAACACACACCCACAGAAAGACACAGACTTTCCTTCAGTATTAACAAACAATCAAGGCCATCGATTGATTGAATCAGGCTGGGTGGAAACAAGTCAAAAGTTTTTTAGAGTTTGACACATGAGCAGTAACATGATTTCTGCGAATGAAATGGGTTTTCATCATACTATATAATAAACACACACAGAAAGGCACACAGCCGAACGTAGGCATTCATTTCGTTCTCAGTATGAAAAAACAATCAAACCCATAATCTATTGATTGAATCAAGCTCTGTGAAAAGTCGAAATTAAGTTTATGAGAGTTTGACGCTGCACTACCATGATTTCTTCTAATGAAAATAACAGATGTAAATGCTCAAGAGTCAGAACACTATGATTCTTGTACAATAATGAGATTTGTGAAGTTATAACTTGCATTGCATTAAAAGAAAAGAAGAAGCTATGAACAGCACAGTAAAAAATAAGTATATAGGAGTTGTAGAGTCGTTATCTGTGAGTAGGTGGTTGGATGATGAAAAGTATGAGAAATAAAAATAATTATAATGGGAGTTGTCATGAGCGCAGGTGCTCTCCTTTGGCCCACCCTCCACTTTTTCTTGATGCCTACGTTTCCTTAATTTCTTTTTTCGTGGAGAGCTCAACTCTACATTCCAGAATCCTCACTCTCTGTCAGAATTTCCTCTCCTTTTTCAGATTTTCTTCTGCATTTCCTCTTTTTGGAATTTCACTTGGCAGGAGACTGCAACAACATAAGTTTAATTTAATTTAATATATTAATGTAAGACAAGTCCATGGTTATCGTCGATGGAAAAAGATTAAGCGGCCAGTGATCAAATTTGAAGGGTCCCTCTTAATATCAATTGCAATTGAACTTTTCTACTTAAAAAAATGCAAAAAACATATATTGTTTTTTCAATTTTAAATAATTGAGCACCTTTTAATATTTACATATATGAAATAAATGATATATTTTCAATGAAACTTACTTTGAACACATTAAGTTGTCATAGGTGTATCATTAATTTCACAGTTCAGTAACATAACAACTATTCTATTGTATTTTTTCAATTTGTAGCACACTTCATTATAGAAAAAACTACTAAGACTATGCCATAACCATATATGGGCACCTAGCTACTTGCAATCCAAGCTTGAGAGATATAAGAATGATAACGATTGGGTACCTAAGAAAAAAAACACACAACTTAGAAAACATCAAAAAAAAATTCCTACATACCAAGCAAGTTAGCAAAGCTAGCATAATTGGGCTTGGGGCATTGAAATTTTTTGTTCAACACTTGTCGTGAAATCATACATGTATGTGATGGAGGAGCCTAAGTCAGTTGAATCATTGCAACTCACTGCATGTTTGAGTCTCAACACTCTGCCTTTTAAATTGAACCAAAATAGCAAAAGAAGTTTATTAATGGCTAGATTTGAAAAAGTTCTAGGTGTGAGTAATTAAGGGCTTGTGGCTCTAAAATTTGTTGTCTTTTGTACCAGTCCATGATTTAATGAATCGATAGTCATGGGTAAGAATTTAAGTTATTAATGAATACAATTAATGTGTATAGCCTCCTTGTTGAAACTTTTTCTATGTTGATGCAGACCACTACCCTCTCTATTGTCTTACCAAAAGGCATGATAACGAGGAAGAAGACATAAAACTATGGACTTCACCTTCAAAAAATGCCTTGAAAGCACATTGGTAAGGAGTGATAAGAAGATCAAAAGAATCCAACTTGTCAAATCTCGGTTGATAGTGTTAATCAAAGACTTATATGGTAAATTTAATATGAGACTTACTTATAGTTGTCCCTTACTCTTTGCATCTTGACACATTTAATATTTTATGGTTGTCTTTGCGCCTTGACCCAATTCGTATTATAAGGTGAGGATGTGCATGCATAATAATCCTTAGTTATGACCATGAGAGGAGGATTTAAAGGGAAGAGGATGTAAAAACAAGTAATTTTTATATGTATTTTGGTAGTGCCGAGGAAAAATGTTGTGAGAAACCACAAATGTTTGGAAGGACGGAGGGAGATTACATCATGATCATGCCACCCATCAAATTGAAGGCTATTCTCCAGCCAACAATTTTTTTTTTAAATTTGATTAATAACCATTGTTTCTCCATATCGTGTGCCCAATGAAACCTATCTATAACAATGCATACATTGACTTTTGCACAGTTTGTGATCCTAGCTACATGCCATTATTTGTATTTGCATGACATCGAGTGTTCTTTATAGTTGTCGTGAGTCCATGATATTCATGCAAGAAATAAAGTCTTGTAGAGGAGGACTTATCAACTCGGCCTTAAATTTCATTTTGACGAAAAAAGAGTGGACATTGGTAGCAAGGTTCACATAGGTAGTAGGCACAAAATTTTTAGCTCTTTTTAGGCATAGTAGTAGACTAGTAGTTGTTCTTTTTTGTTATAGTTGTAGTTGTTGACAAAATTTCACACTTTAGATTGCAGCCCCAAGTGACTTGGGAGTCAGTGTCACATCTTGATGTCTAGTGCCTGATAGTCATCAATGAGAAATGGCCATATTGTACAACTAAGCAGTGAGTGCATGACATGAGTGAGTAAGTGATTATAATTTATCATATTTCCAATGTTTTGAATGATGAGTTGAACTTTATAGCATAATAATTTCGACATCTTGAAAAAATTTATATGGATGGGTAATTTCAAATGTTGCCATTCTTTTGAAATGTCATATAAATTATGCCCTTTTTAATCAGAAGGATAAAATTCAGATTTTAACTTTTTTTTGAAGGGAAATTTTAACTTTACACGTCTGGGAAGGGCTAGAACCCTTTGGAAGGGCTCGGAAGGGTTCAATTTTGAACGCTGGTGGCCTTGTCATGTTCTTGGGTTTTCTGACAAGAAAATATTCTGGGATGGCAATACAGGCTGAGCTGTGAGCTGAGACGCCTGTGTGTACTTGCATTTCACTTTTGGCATTGGAAGTAGGCCCACGGCCAGAGTGGAGTCCAAGCATCCAACCAATTACAACGTAAGATCTAATCCAAGATTTCATCTCTAAATTTTGTTTTTTATTCAAAAATACATTGTAAACATTGAAAAAATGAACCAAAACTTAAACAAGATCATTTTTTTAATTGCATATTTTCTCTCCTCCATCGCAATGGTCGAAAATTAGGAACCAAACCTCGAAACAAATAACCTCGAGGAAAACCCAAGTACACAAAACCTCGAACCCAATCCCAAATTAAACATTAACCACATGACGAGAACACAACCATAGAAGGCCAAACTAACCAACATTTAAACCAGTTAAGAACCTTGGATCAATATGTGATATTCCTCTTGATCCCTCCATTGTTGTAATTAAAATGTAAAGATGTGTAATTAGTTTTTGGCGAGGAGTTCAAAGCCAAGGCCTTGCTAGAGAACATTGTAAGTATTGTTATGCTTTCCTTTAAGTCAAACCATGCAATAGCTAAAGCATGGTGATGTGTATTATAGTCATAGAAATGTAGATCTAGAGACTGAAGTTGTGACATTATGAAACGATTCATAGTGGGAGAGGTGAATGTCAAGGAATCCATTGGAATCTAATTGCCGATGACATGTGTCTTCTTAGTGCCTCAGGCATTGGAAGAAAGGTGGAGGGTTATTGTTCACCTAATTTCCTAACAAATTATTAGTCATATCTAATAATTAGCTTATAAGAGTTAAGAAAATATCTAAATCAAACCTAAAATTATATTTAATGGATAAATACATATTGATTCTAAATACTATTAGATAAACACATAATTACTAACATGTGACTTAATTACTAGGTGATATATATATTATTTTGATCAATAAGAATGATTATTAAATGGAGTCTTAGGGTTTTGATAGGATCTCCTTATGAAAGAATAATCCCTAATTGGAATATTTGACTTAATGATTATATATATATATATATATATATATATATATAGAGAGAGAGAGAGAGAGAGAGAGAGAGAGAGAGAGAGAGAGAGAGAGAGACTTATATTGGAATGAGAAAACCCTTTTTGCATATATATATATATATTTGTGTGTGTGTGTATTGGCACCTAAAAAGGAAAACACTTCAAACAAAAAGTGGTTGTTATATGTAAGAGTTGAGTACCTTGAAAGGAACACTATTTAAGATTTAAATGATAAATATAGGAAGAGAAATATGAGTGCTTAAATCCTTTAAGTTGAAATATTAATGGTATTTACAGATCGATTATGAAATATCCTAAACCATTGAACTATCCTTACCTTACTCAAGCCAATCATTCCTTTTAAATCAACCATACTTTCTAACCTAAGCCAATCCACTATTTAAACTACCCTACCAAGCCTACCCAAACCTATATCATATCTAGCTTATCCATCCCTATATTATCCTACACTAAATGAACCTACACTACCCTCCACCATTTAACCTACCCTACCATGCCTATACTAACCTATATGAACCAAACCTAAACTTCCCTAATCCTATATACCTCCCTTAACTAATCCAACCCCAAAATTTCGTAATATCCTCCTCACCCAACCTATTATATCCTACGTTAACTTAAATTATACATAAGCCAAACCTAGACTCTCGTACCCTAATCTATCATAAACTACCTCAACCTAACCTACTAAACCTTTCTCGCCTATACTACCTTAATATAAGTTAGTCTAGAATAACTTAAACCACATAGCCTACTTTAACCAACCATACCTTGGCCTAAACCAATCTAATTTAACACTTTATTACACTAAACTTAAACTAGCATAACCTAGAGTAGAATACCTTGACCCTAATCTAGCCTATTAGAATAACATTTCCTAACCTAGCCTCAACATACATCATAATATATAGTCCATTACCCTTAGTGTCCTAAACTAATCTAGCCTAAACTACCCCAAACTCACATACTAAACCTTTCTAACCTAAAGTACCTTTATATAACCTAGTCTACACTAACCTAAACCACCTAACATATCCTTAGCTTAATTATACCAACGAACTTACTTTAACCAACCATACCTTGGCATAAACTACTCTAATTTAATACTATCCTACACTTAGCTTAAACTACCGTAACCTTGACTAGCCTAGCGTGTAAACCTAGCCTAGCCTATAAACCTTTCCTAGCCTAGAAACCCTAGTTTATAACCATTCGGCTATCATTGACCAAATGTAATGTCACCTTTGACCAATATCTAGTATCAAACATTCATAGCTTGAAAACTCTGCAGTTCCAGCATTGGCCAATATCTACTACCAAATGTATTCATGTACTTTTACAACTTTGAAAGTATTTCATCATTGACGAATATTTACCATCTAACATTCATACTTTTGCAACTCTAAATTGTCATTATTGAACAATATTTATTATCAAACATTCATACTTGTATGACTCATGCAATGTCATTAAATTAAATGTCACCATTGACCAATGCGTGATACCCTAGTTTGCAGAAACCCTAGCTTGTATTTTAACTCCTAGTTTGCAGTGTAAATCTTAGTTTGTAGGCTATGGACTACTTTAAAGAAGCCATAGTTTGACCAATATTTAATATCAAATGCAATTCCACCATTGATCAATATCCAACATCAAACATGCATACTTTTACAACTTAATCTAGCCCTAGAAACCTAATCACACCCTAGAAACATAATTTAGAAACCTAGAAACCAAATCTTCAAACCTAGAAACCTAATATAGCCGTAGAAACCCTAGAAACCTAATCTAGCCCTAGAAACACTAATCTAACACTAGAAACCTAATCTAGAAAGTTATAAACCTAATATAGAAACATAGAATCACAAAAACCTAATATATCCCTAGAAACCCTATATGTCTTCTTCATTTCATAATTGTTGATGGGCCACTATATGTATTCTCCATTATAGGCTCACCAATTCAACTTCCTTAACAGTCTTGGGTGCACATGTGAGATAAAGGGTGAATGCATAAAATGATGAATGCACATGCAAGATTAGAATGTGTGTGTGGTGAGATAATGTTTTAGAATTTGGTGTGCACAGTGACACTTGCACAAAATGTTGAAGCTTTCATGTCATCATTAGTATTCATTCATCATTGGAACACATGGCAATTCTTGCACCAGGGCATCAAATTCCATTAAACCCACCATGAAATCCTTTGGTCATCTTGACCAATGTTTCCACGCCCATATACATGTTCCCATACTTACGTAACTTGATTCAAATTCCTAATGGTGCTTTTAGGCCCTAGAACCAATTTGGCATGTATGTGTCCCTAAATGGCTACAAGGGGATACTTTCAAATGGACATAGAACAAAAAACATGCATCGAATCACAGAATTGTCAATTCAATTGGATTCTTGGAATCATATTACATGCATGGGTTCTTGATTCTTGTGAGTCCCATGGTCAGAGGTGCCTTTTATTCGTTTAGACATGACACTAGGGTTTTGCTTAGTGGACCACCTAACAATTCTTGCATTGGGGGTGTCCAAATCCAAACTAGGAAACATAGCTAAGTTTCATAGGCTCCCACTACTATGTTTGGACATTATAGATCTGTGTTCACATTGTCTATGGTCACTTGGGATATTTCAATTAAAAATTGACCCCTTGTGTAATATTGACATTGGCCTTTACCAAGCAAAATTCTAGTTCCAAATATGGTATAATACGACCATTTTTGGGAAATTGAATCATGGTAGAAGGGTTCCCATGAATGCAACCTGACATCCTGAATCCATTGGAATTGATGGTTTCATGATCCGAATTATGATTTATGTTCTATGGCCAATCACAACTCGCCCCCCTGGGACCATTCAAGGACAATTTGTGAATTTGGTCCGGGGGCATGAAATACAAATTGCGTAGCATAGATAGGTTTCGTGATCTCCCACATATATGTTTTTCCATTGTGGATGTGGTCACGTTTCCCACGGTCGCTTGATATATTTCAATTCAAAATTGGCCCCATTGAATAAAATTGACATGGAACAATACCAAAAGGATGTACACTTTCTCACCATGCTACTATTCTTTGTGTCCATGGTTGATGTATCCTACTCAAACACATGTACAGAATCTGATATAACTAAATTATGTTTCCTAGTTCAAATTCTATGCCTCGAGATCATATTCACCATGTGTCCTTGATAGGATTTAGGACGTGAGTTGTAACTTGCCATAAAATGATGATTGTGGCTCAGTTCGAAGAAGCATTGACTCCTTTGGATTCATGACATTGAAATAGTTATAGGTGTGTCTCTCCCTTGTGGGTCCATGGCCTAAAACTTGTCTTGTTTGATGATTGCATAAACCATGGTTTTGGTCAGTAACAGGTAATGCAATATCTGCACTAAGAGCTCAAAGATGGAAATTCCTCGACCAAGAGATTATGGGTAGTGTGCTCATGTGGGCCCTAGAAAAATACAAATGCAGGTTCTAATAGAACTCAAATCTATTTCCTAGTTCAAATTATATTCCCCCATCTTAGATTCACCATGTGTCCTTGAAAGGATTTAGGTTGCGAGTTGTAACTAGCCATAGAATGATGATTGTAGCTTAGATCGATGAACTGTCGAGTTCATTGGATTCATGAAATTGGAATAGCTCTAGGAGTACCTCTCCCTTATAGGTCAATGGCCCAAAAATTGTCTTGTTTGACAATTCCATAAACTATGGTTTTGGTTAGTAAGAGACAATGCAATTTCTGTACCAAGGGGTCAAATTTGGAAATTACTCAACTACGAACTAATGGATAGAATTCTCACATTTAAATTATGTAGACACATTTACAATATCTCACAGAACTCAGTTTTGCTTCCTAGTTTGAATCCTATGCCCCCAATAGAGATTCACCACGTGTTCGTGAAAACCTCTAGGAGGAAAGCTGTAACTAACCATATAATGATGGTCATATCAATGAAATATAGACTCCGTTGGAATAATTACATTGTAATAATTCTAGGGGTGCCTCTCTCCCCTTGGTTCATGACCCAAAGATCATCCTTTTCGACGATTTCAGAAACTAGGGTTTCCATCAGTAAGAAAATGAAATTTTTTCACAAAGAGTTCGACTTTGGAAATGCCTCGACCATGAAGTCATGGGTAGTGTTCCCATGTTGAACTTCGCCAAAAATACTTGTAGGATCTCACCGAACTCAATTTTGCTACACGATTCAAATCCTATGCGCTCGATACAATGAT
The DNA here is from genome assembly GCA_001517045.1 of Pseudotsuga menziesii. Lineage (NCBI taxonomy): Eukaryota > Viridiplantae > Streptophyta > Pinopsida > Pinales > Pinaceae > Pseudotsuga > Pseudotsuga menziesii. The sequence continues at coordinate 40,954 of LPNX011153698.1, read as the reverse complement.
TAAATTATAAAATTATAAAATATTAAAATATTAAAATATTAAACGTATAATATATATTTAAGTTTATATAATAAACCCATATTTTGATTTGGTAAATTATTTACAACTTTAAATGATGGACTTATAATAGGAGGTAGTGTAGCCTTTTATAACAAAAAACATAACAAACAAAAAGATGAGTAGGTAGAGCAACCAAAAAATTGTCCACAGTGATTGAATTACCAAAGGAAGTTGATTGAAGATTAAATATGTTATATGTCACTACAAATTCTTATAAAATCCTAGGATGCAAAATAAGAATCCTGTAAGTCTACCTATATAAACAAGCAAACTTTGTCAAAATAATCCAAAATACCTCATATGTTGTTGACTGGAATCTTTGGAAAATAGAGATGAAAATAGTGTACTAGCTGAGGAAAAGTAGATACAAGAAAGAAAAAAAGGATTGATGATGTAGGAACATGTATAACAAAAATATGACAAGTTATGACATTGTCAAGTGGAGCATGCATGTGTTATTTTCATTAACTCTACCTAACCAATGTAGCAAGAATCCTTCCACATTTATTATGATTATGTGATAATGTCCACTAAAAGTGATAGTTAAGTTGCATTGTTATCAATCTTTAGTGACACAAAGCTATTTACCTTAATCTAACACCTAAATGTTGTTCTGATTTCAACTTGATAATATGATGTAAAAGATACAATGGGGGAAGTTTATTGAATGTAAAATATTGCTATATCAAGCAGGGAATGTGCTTGTTAATTTTTTCATTTCATCATATTCATTGGTTGACTTTGTCACCAAGATTTTGCATATATTAACTTCATTTTAATTGTAGTCAACTACAATCTCCTATAACTATATTAGGAATATCTAACATTGGTGCATTTAACATTAAAACAATTGTATGTGACATTGTAGGCCTTTCCATAACCCATACAATTGTAGTAGTATGTCATTACATTCACACAATGGATTTTGTAGAAAAATGTCTTTACATGAGAGATTGCATTGGCATGGGATGTCATGCACCTGGGTCTCATATAAACCCTTTGCTGACACCAAAAAAATTATCCATGCTATTGTTTTAGACCACTCTTTTTCTTTCTTTGAACTCCTACTTAACTTAACTATTTACCATTTGGTGCCAAACCACTCTTTCCAACAATTTAAAATGTATTATGTTGTGTACTTTACCCTTTCCATGAGATATTTAATCAATTAATTTTATCATGAGTTACTACCATATAATAGAATGTTCTCCACCTCCCTAAACACATAATGATGAGGTGATCCTATTGTGGGTATAAATATCTACATATTTAAGATACATCTTTCCTAAAGGAGAAAAAAATAAAATTTATAATGGTATTTTATTTGTCTAAATTTACCCATCATACACAATTATGAAGAGGTGTAAATTTCGTTGGAATCATTGTGTTCATTAAGGACTTAGGTCAAAATCTTTTCACTTATGTTCCTTAGAAGTATGAGCTCTAAAACTAGGGCCACAAACAATAACAACATCTACCCTAGCCTATAAACTCGAAGAATTCAAAACAACCAAGCTGTTTTCATTTTATGATATACTTATGATGTACCTAGGCATATGAGTATCTAGCTACAATAAAAAAATAAATTTCTCATTATTGAGAAAAATCCTAGCTCTAGAAGTTGTTGAAAACAACGTTTGGACCATGGGCTCATGGGAGAGGTTTGGTTCACTTCGCATGGTTTTAGGGAGAAGTATAGGGAATTGGTACTAAGGGTTTGACAAAGTAAGGGTGGTTCACATAAAACAAACCATGCTTAAGGTTTTAAAATATGGTTTATGAATAAATTAGGGGTTTAAATACTCAAAATTGTAGAAACTGGAAATTGGGCCCTAAATGAGAGATCTAGGGCACAATGATTTTTTTTCAATGAAGGTCCAAATTAATGGGATAAATTTAATCATGGGAACCCCAATATGGCATGCACACCTTTGCTAGGCCCAATCACACATGTTCAAATGCACGAAACTCTTTGATGCTGCTAAGTTATGATTTTAGGCCATATGAGCAAATTCCCATATGCCCCTAAATGACACTATGCACATTGTGCAAATGGAACCAAATTTGCAACATCGGGTGTGAATGGCGTGATATGAACATCAAAGCATAGGACATGCACAGACACATAAAATCCCAACACACATAGTCTAACTTTGCATGTGCATGCTCCAATGACACATTTGCACTCAAAATTTTGTGCATGGACCCTTCGTCTCACATGTGCACCCAAGACTGTCATGGAAGAGCAATCAATGAGCCTACAATGAAGAAAATATATATTTACCCATCAACAATTATGGAATTGAACCACCTTCAACAACTTAACATAATTTAACAATAATGTGCTATATTGTACAGATGTACTCTAAAGATAATGTACGTTAATGGTGACGTTGACAATGAACCAATGGAGACAATGGTTAAAATGGACATGAGCATGAGGATGGTGTTGGTGACAATGAGAGAATGTGAAAATGATGATGGTGAGGGTGACAATGAGCATGAGGAAGATGATGGATGACAAATGATGGATGAGGAGGATGAGGATGGATGAGAATCTTATGGCTTACTTAGATGAGAGCAAGAAACAAAGACAACAAATCTATGACGAAGCTTGTGCAATTTATCAAGTTGTTTATGAATATGAAAAATTGAACCAAATGTTAGTTTGCTTGGAAAGTAGTAGGAGAGTAAGTTTTTGAGAGGTATAGTCTAAACCAACAAAAATGACCTTTCTTGTTTCACTTGTGGAGATAATGAGGATGAGTATGGTGATAGTGACAACATGAGAATGATGGTGATGGTGACAATGACCATCAGAATGATGATGGTGATGGTGACAACATGAGAATGCTGGTGATGGTGACAGTGACCATCAGAATGATGATGGTGATGGTGACAGTGAGACAATGAGGATGGCGATGGTGAAAATGAGCATGAGGATGATGGTGGATGAAAAATGATGGATGGGGAGGATGAGAATGGATGAGAATATTATGGTGTACTTAAATGAGAGAAAATAACAAACAATATAAGTTCTCAATGGGAATAAAACCAATAGTATGGTGCTACTAAAACCTATATTCTTTACTTGGAATCTATGAAATGAAGAAACTTTTGAGGGCAACGGACAATTTAAATAAAGTTCTTCTTCACCAGCGTTTTCTAGTGGCTATGATGAGCATGACAATGAAATGTCAAAGGTAGTCGTAGGAGTGACATTTTTGAGTTTTTATGTGACAAAAGTCAATGAGAGATGGTAAGTTTGATTTTGAGCTTATGAGTCTTAAATGACAAGGGGAGCATTATAAAGATTGCTGACTTTGGTCTCATAGATTTCTTTTACTGTGTTCATAAACAACCCATAACAATTTAAATAGTTGGTACAAACCTCCATAACTCTTACTAAGTGCTACATATTACATAGTTGGTGTTCATGTGTAGAATATTGGTTGTATACTTGTTGAACTAATGGCTAGAAAAATGAGTTTATAGGGAAGAAATAAAAGACATGGTTTAGTTTTATGGAAAATAGAACATGTTAGATAATATGGATTTCTTACAATAACCTTTAGATTATAAATTTCTTTTTTTTGAGTTCCCCAAATCCATGTACTCTATTGAAGCATTCAAATTTCAAAATTGTGGATATTTCTACATCCTAAAAACATAACCCCCCCTATCCCTTTCTTACGTTTTTCAATCAAAGTTGAATGTTTAGGCTCTTGAATAGGATACGAGGAAGGTATTGGAAAAGTTTGGTAAGACCTATAAGGCTCAAAGTTACTACCATAGGGGTTCCAACTACACAATGAGGAGGAAATAGAAATGAAGTTTATGTAAGAGGTGAATCAACCTAGCAATTTCTTGCTACTAGAAGAGTAACATTTTATGTCTTCTATTGAGAATGTACCTCTATAGAAATTAAGGTGCACATATGGGATGTTCCTAGAAAATATTAAGGAGGGTCTTGGGGAGGGACACCGATATGTAACCTTGTATATTTTTATTTATTTTTGCTCCTGTTTTCGCTTCTTTAAATCCTCTTCATTAGAGGAAATTTCAACTAAAAATGGGCCTTTTAACTCTAATTCAAATTCCATGTCATCATGTGTTAGCCAATGAAATTTATTTAAATTTGAAATACCGTATAGGCCTTAAACATCTTTTTAATATAAATTTGGGGATAGGTATCATAAAAAAACTACTTTTGTTGTTTGTATTTTTGAGATATCTCCCCGTGTTTTTACTCAAATTTCGATCGGGAGAGCTTGTTGGATGTGAAATTAAATTCCTCATCCAATGAGTACCCACTCGACATAATTCCGTATCCAACGAGTACCCACTTGGAATAATTACGCATCCAACAAGTACCCACTCGGCATACATTTGACGGACCCCTCTACCCCCAAAAATAGAAATTTGGGGATAGGTATCATAAAAAAACTACTTTTGTTGTTTGTATTTTCGAGATATCTCCCCGTGTTTTTACTCAAATTTTGATTTGGAGAGCTCGTTGGATGCGGAATTAAATTCCTCATCCAACGAGTACCCACTCGACATAATTTCGTATCCAACGAGTACCCACTCAGAATAATTACGCATCCAACAAGTACCCACTCGGCATACATTTGACGGACCATCATCATGTTTTTCAGGTATTTCCTGTTTTTGGGGTAGTGGGGTCCATCAAAAGTATGCCGAGTGGGTCTCGTTGGATACATAATTTAATTCCGCATCCAACGAGCTCTCCTGATCGAAATTTGAGTAAAAACATGAGGAGATATGTCGAAAATACAAACAACAAAGTAGTTTTTTTCTTTTCTTCCTCCAAAATTAATAAATATATTTTTATTATTTTAACTATTATTTTATTAGTTTTTTTAGGAGGCCCATTTGGAGTTGAAATTTCCTCTAATGACTATTGATTTCTAATGCCCAAGCTTGTTTCATGATTGTTTCATTTCAATTCAAAGACATTTTTGGTCTATGATTCTTTCATTTCATTTCCTTCGCATTAAACTCTACATATTTGATGAAGGCTAAAATATTTGTGAGAGAAATTGAGGTAGTTGATGTTTGTATTGAATTTCCAAATGCATTGAACTTTGTATATTTGTGAATGAAGACTAAAATACAACTCATGTAAAGGAAATGGCACCATACCTTTATAATTAATCCTTAGTTGCAATGTAAAATGAATGTTTCAATGTGTCTAAGATGTATGAGATTAACGTTCCAATCTTCCAAATATAGGTATGAGAATTGTCCAATGTAGTTGGTGTTCCCAAGAGGTTTGAGACAGTTCTAATTTTCCAAAGAATGTTGTTCAATATTTGAGCAATAACATGAAAATGCAAAAATCTTGCAAACTAGAACAAACATGCATGAAAAGTGGAAGAAGTGATGCCAGTGAAAAATTATTATGTGTCTTATTCATACATTAGAGTGTGCATGCGCTAATAGCATCAATGTGTTATTAACACTCACATGCTATTATTGTGTGCGCACTCCTACTAAACATTTACACCATTTACTATCAAATGTTCACAACATGAAATTTGTTAGAGGGGTAGGGAGAAAGGATATTAAATAACACACATGCGTTAAATAGTGCACATGCAATAATAACATGTGGTTTATATTTAACCCCCTTTTCCTTTTCCATACTACCCCTTTCTAAGCAATTAATG